>LZPO01099511.1:1322113-1324613 GCA_001675575.1 Neotoma lepida | reverse complement strand
AGCAGCAAGGCATCAGCAGTTTACTGTTTATTTCACCCTTCCTCCAGGCTCAATTAAATACGGAAGTTACTGGCTCTATGAAATGAAATCTACGGACTGGCTACAGTCCCTTGGAAAGTGATCAAGAAAACTTTTGTTTGGGTTGAGAATACAGCAGACTGGCAAGAGCATTTAGCTAGCATGTATAAAGTCCTGGGTACAGTCCCTAGTACTCTAACAACAAAAAAAAGTTTTTGGTTGGGTCTAGTGTCCCATCCCAGCACTCAGGAGGCAGAGGCAGGAAGGTCTCTATGAGTTGCAGGCCACCCTGGTCAACATAGTGAGTTTAGAACCAAAAGGTTTGTTTGGAAAGGTAAAAACCTGTAGTAGTATGTCAGCTCCACTACTACTCCACCACCATGTCCTGAAAATATGCAACCTAATCTCTGAGGATGTTTCCTTGAGTGCAAAATTAGGGGCAATGAATCAAAAAATAAAGCTGAATANCGGGGGTGATAAGGTATGCTGATTATCTTCACCTGATCATCACATGACAAACATGTTTAAATGCTACACCATACCCCCCAATTATGTGTAACTAGGAGTTGCCAGTTAAAAGATCAAACCTAAGCTGGGTGGTGGTGGCGCANGCCTTTGATTCCAGCACTCGGGNGGCAGAGGCAGGCGGATCTCTGTGAGTTTGAGGCCAGCCTGGTCTACAGATCGAGTTCCAGGACAGCCAGGACTACACAGAGAAACCCTGTCTCAAACAAACAAACAAACAAACAAAATCATATTGAAGTCACCTGGAAAGTGATCCAGAAAGGCTATAGCTGAATAGCACAACATTGGCTAGCACATATAAAGCCCTGGTCCCTAGTACTGCAAAAAATACCAAAAAAGTTTTCAAGAAAAAAAATGTTTTGGGCTGGAGTGGTGGCCTACACCTTTAATCTCAAGGTTGAGTGGGGAAGCAGGTGATCTCTAAGAGTTCAAAGCCAGCTTGGTCTGTGTATCAAGATCCTGTCAACTGCCGCCTCAAAAATGAAAACAGAAATGTACCTTGCATGGCTCTTGTATACACGGGAAATGATAATACAACAAGTACCCACCACAAGGGCAGCTGTTCAGTAAACCCCAGATACCATTTCTACCTCAAATCAGATTCTAGTCAGATTTGGGTTGGCAGTGTACTAGATAACTGATCTAAAATCTTAACTCAGAGCTTAAATGCAATCTGCACCTCCATTTAGCCAGGTGTGAGGCAAATGTCTGAAATTCAGGCACTTGGGATGTCAAGGAAGAACTCTGGGTTCAAGGCCAGTCTGGGTTACAGTAAGAACCTATTTTCAAAACAGCTTCCCCCACCCCACCCCCAAACCAACCCAGTGACAACATAACTACTTCATTTAAGTAAATGTAAAGTGTGTATCTTAAAAATTGGATTCTTTTCCAGATTCTGTTCATTTCAAAGGAAAACTTGGTCTAAAATTGACTTTTCATATCACTTTGCATTCTTTATTCAGTCTCTTTCCACTAGACAAGGCCGGGGAGACAGGGACCGGCAGATCTGAGTTCAAAGTTAGCCTGGCCTACACGCTAACCAAAACTACACAGAGAAACCCTGTCTCGAAAAACCAACAACAACAACAAAAAAGAAATAACGAGTATTCATTATAAAATACAAGCTCATCTGAAATTACTATCCTCCAAGTATGTAACTNTCTTAGTGCTTGCATGATCTAAGAAACTGGCTAAGCGCTTTAGGTTAAATACTTGGAATAATATTGTGAATACCTAGTTTGCTGTGCCAAGAGATTTAAAGAGTGCTGGAGAGGGAGTCCAGAGTCTTGTTTATGTTAGGCAAGCTCTCATGAACTACATACCCAGTCACAAGAGGCATNCTTATTAACCCCCCTTCCCTCCTTTTAATTTTTCCTTTAAAAACGTACACAAACTGCAAATTACATGCTCGATGCAGGGAATGCAAACCTGCAAATGTATTACAGTTAGCTGGAACTTAAACTTTTACCAAGCAATCTCTATATGGTTCCACTCTGCATTTAAAAGAATTAGCAAACCCTAAGGGGATCGTTGCTACTCAACTTTTAATTCTACAAGTGTCCGTTCCCATCCATCTGGATCTCGACCTGTAGCTAATTCCCTTCAAGAGTTGATGGCTCCCACCTAATAAACTGCCTTAGCCTGGGATCTGTGGACCAACTCCAACAAGGTCCCCTGCTTGGACCTAGGATAGAACCACCGGACTCCCACCCAACATTGGCCGCTGGGAAAAGGGTGCGGGGGAAGAGCGGGAAGCGGAATGGGTTCACACCGTCCTCTGTCTCCACCCTCGCGCACATATTTCGCCCTAAAAGCCTCCGATTCAAATGTTCCAACTACAAAATTATCTCCGTTCCCCCTCCCGAAGACCTATCAAATTGGGCGGGAGCGCTCACCAACTCTGACCCTGCGCCTCCGCAAAGGCTTAAGACCCGGAGGCTGGACGCTATCCGCGGGG
>LZPO01099511.1:1292679-1319578 GCA_001675575.1 Neotoma lepida | reverse complement strand
CAAAAAACCAAAACCAAAAACATTATTTAT
Organism: Neotoma lepida; assembly: GCA_001675575.1. NCBI lineage: Eukaryota > Metazoa > Chordata > Mammalia > Rodentia > Cricetidae > Neotoma > Neotoma lepida. The sequence continues at coordinate 1,319,548 of LZPO01099511.1, read as the reverse complement.
TTGCATGTGCATGGGTCTGTTGTCTGCATGTGTGACTATACATCACATGCATGCAGTGTCCATGGAGGCCAGAAGAGAGCATTGGATGGCTTGGAACTGGAGATATAGACATGGTAACGGGAACTGAACCCGGGTCCTGCAAGAGCAACAGGTGCTCTTAACCACTGATCCATCTCTCCAACCTTCTTCCTTTCTTTCTTTGAGACAGGATCTCACTGTGTAGCCCTGNCTGTCCTGGAACTCACGANGTAGACCAGGCTGGCCTCAAACTCAACAGAGATCCACCTGCCTCTGCCTCCGGAATGCTGATATTAAAGGCGNGCCCTACCACNCCCAGCCCCTTGTGTTTTTAATACTGGCCTTTTGAATTCCTGTCTGGATCTGTGTAGGAACACATCCACGATTTTTCTTGTCTCCAGGGTTGATGTCTCACCCTATCTATGGCCAAATCATTTTCTAAGATGATTATCTGGATCCCGTCACTTTCAATTTAAAACCTTGCAGTGGCTTTCTATTGTCCTCCAGATAAAGCCCAAACTGCTTCCTGAGACAAAGCCCTTTAGGATTTGGTGTGTGCTCCCTTCTCCACCTTCACTCCGTGGGCGGGTTCTTCCTAATCACACCCTCAGGCTGTGAACACTTGAGCCACAGCCCCGCCCCACCCCACCCACTCGGTCCCTGACTTTTAAGCTGAAGCTGTTCTAAATGCAGACATGTGTCTGGTTGTGAACAGGTTAGGCTTGAAATGGCAGTTTTTCAGCCTGTGAATCTGTAAGCCTACGGTGACTACGAGTAACTGAACTTAGGGAGCGCCAGGCCAGGCAGGCTACTCAGTGAAACCCTGTCTCAAAATAAGGAAAAGGCTACTCCAATGTCATTTCATTTCTTTTCTTTTTAAAAAGATTTATTTATTATGTATACAGTGTTCTGTCTGCATGTATGCCTGCACGTCAGAAGAGGGCACCAGATCTCATTACAGATGGTTGTGAGCCACTATGGGTTGCTGGGAATTGAACTCACTCTGAGCCATCTCTCCAGCCCCTAAATGTNATTTCTTTGGATAAACCTTTTCTGGGCAGCCTTCTTAAAATGATAGATCCCCTCTTCATAGCATGCTGCATTTCCTTGACAGTGTTACTTATTTTGGTTATGTGTTTACTGCCTTCTCCATTTTTCCTTGCTCTTCAATATTGAGGATTGAACTCAGGCCTTTGTGTAGTCAGGCCAGCACTCTGCTATCCAAACTACATCTTCAGCTACTTTTAAAAGATGTTTGCGCCAGGCGATGGTGGTGCACACCTTTAATCCCAGCACTCAGGAGGCAGAGGCAGGCAGATCTCTGAGTTCGAGGCCAGCCTGGTCTACCGAGTGATTTCCAGGAAAGCAAGGACTAAACAGAGATCCTGTCTTGAAAAACAAACAAACAAACAAACAAAAAAAGATGTTTGCTTTTGAGCCAGTGTAGTAGCAAACACTTTTAATCCTAGCACTTGGAGGCAGAGGCAGATAGATCTCCAAGAGCTCAGGAGACTCTGTAGAGAGACCCTGTCTAACATTAATTATCGAAGTTGGCTTTTGAGATGGGGTGTTGGAGAGTCACCTCAACTGACCAAACTTGCTTTTTAGCTCATGGAGCAGCACCTCAGCTTCTTGAGTAAACGTGGTTCTGGGCTGGTACCCCACACCTGGACTCATCCACCTGTTAGTCTATGTTCCTTCCTTCCTGTCTGTGGGTCTGAGGATATAGCTGGATGTAGAGTGCTTGCCCTGGGTCTCATCCATAGCACCACAAGTAAAATACAGGTAACAAAACTCGATGAACATCAGCAAGGATCACACATAACCACTTATCCCCAAACTTTAAACAATAAATTGTCATCTCGAAGTTTCCGTGGGTCAGAACTCTGGAGTTGCTTAGGTGAATGGCTCTGGCTTAGTCTCTCAGGATGTTGGCTGTGAGCCACATGGCTGTTGGCAAGCAGCCTCAGTTCTTTGACACAGTGTGCTGTCCCTAGGTTATTTCATGACGTGGCAACATGGCTTTCTTCCAGAACAGGTGCTCCAAAAGAGAACACAAGCATGAAAGAACCTCAAAAGACACGTAACACAGCTTTTACAATATTCTGTTAATTACACCGATTACCCCTTTGGCAGGGAGAGGATTCTACAAGGTTATAAACACTGGCAGAGGAGAGCCCGCCATGGAGCACATGCCTGTAATCCCAGCCCCTTGGGAGACACGGGTAGGAAGATTACAAGTTACGGGCTGGCCTGGACAACTAGGGAGAGATTGTCATAAGAAAAAAAAAAAGGTGGGGACATGGTCCCATGGTTTTGAGAACAGTTTGTGTCTTCTATTCTGAGACCGACTGTCCCCTCAGGACTTTTAAACACATTCTGTCCTCTTAGTTTGAATCCACTGTTCCCTCACAGCCTGCCTTTCCCTCCCTCTTGTTTCTTATTGTTGTTGTTATCTTCTTACTTATTGTCTTCTTGTTTTGTCTTATTTACTATAACAGGGTCTCAGGTAACCCAGACTGGCCAAGATTGATAACTTTGAACTCCTGATTATCTTGTCTCTACCTGCCAGCTATTGGGATTAGAGGCCTGCATCACTGTGCCTGGCAGATGGTCCTGACTGATTAACAACTGATTGATTGTGGATTGGATGTAGGACCTTATACATGCTAAATGCATTCTCTATCACTGAACTCAGTGTTTTTTTTTTTGTTTTGTTTTGTTTTGTTTTGTTTTGTTTTTTCGAGATAGTGTTTCTCTGTGTAGCTATAGCTGTCCTGGAACTAGTGCTGTAGACCAGGTTGGCCTGGCACTCACTGAGATCCACCTGCCTTTGCCTCCCAAGTGCTGAGATTAAAGGTGTGTGCCACCACCGCCTGGCTAAAGTCTGAAATTTTAACAGCAGATATAATGTCATTAAACAAAGCCCATTGTACTATTCATAGCTTTTGCAAAAATCCTATTCACAAGGCAGCCAGGCTTGTGGAGAGGGAAAGCTGTTGCAAGTCAGTCTCCCCTGGGTAGGATTTAGGGACATATGTGGGACAGTAAGGCAGCATTTATGACAGTGTGGGGAAAGGTATCTGGAGAGCTTTTCTAGGGTTTCCCTCAGTTTCAAGTAAAACTGCAGCTGGGTGTGGTAGGGCTCACCTTTAACCCTGGCACTCAAGAGGCAAAGGAAGGACTACTTCCTTTGCTGGACTACATAGCAAGTTTCAGGCTAGCTAGGGCTGTGTAGTGAGATAATCCTATCTGAAAGGAAAAGACGAACTGGGGCATGGCTCAGCAGTTAGGAGCACGTACTGTTCTTCCAGAGGACCCAACACTCACATCACACAACCACCTGTAGCTTTAGCTCCAGGGGATCTGATCCCCTCTGGCCTCTGTGGGCACCTACATGCACATGGTGCACATAAACTCACACAGGCACACATACATGCACATAAATAAGAATAAATATTTTANCTAGGCATGGGGNCACACACCTTTAATCTCAGCACTTTTGAGGCAGAGACTGGTGGATCTCTGAGTTTGAAGCTAGCCTGGTCTACAGAGTGAGTTCCAGGATAACCAGGGGTACACAGGGAAACCCTCTCTCAAGAAAACAAAAACAGCAACAAAAGGCTAGAGATACAGCTCAGTGGCAGAGTGCTTGCCTAGCATATCCAAGGCCCTTGCTTCAATCCTCAGTACAGCAAAATGGGAAATGATTTAAAAACAAAAACAAAAACAAAAACAAAAACAAAAAAAAGAAAACAAAAACCCTACAAGGTAACACGCAGGCAAAATGGCTCAGGAATCCATGTGGTGGAAAAAGAGAATGAAATCCTCTGACCCATACACACACGTATGCGCGCGCGCACACACACACACACACACACACACACACACACACACACACGTTCACGCACACACGGCATACAAATAATAGTAAATAAATATAAAGAAAAATTTGAAAATAAGTGAAAAACAACCTGCAAGTAAACATCAAGATCCACTAGATGGCGCTCTCCCCTCTCAGGCTAGTGGGCCTCTGTGCAGGTGGGGCTTGTTAGAAATGAGCGACTTGATTCTTATTTTATGCTGAGTCCTTGCTTTGGTTCTTAAAGTAANGGATGCAACAGAAATGTAGGACCTGGGAGTTTACTGGGCAGTGGGAGGTTGGAGCAACGGGCACTTAAGGGAAGTACAACCACATTTCTTGCTTCTCCTTCCCTTTAAAGATCTCCNCAGATATTACAGTTAGACATTGTACATATTTTTTTGTTTGTTGGTCGGTTTTTATTTTATTTTTTTGAGACAAGGTCACATGTAGCCCAGGCTAGCCTCTAATTCTCTTTGTAACTTAGGATGACCTTGAACCCCTGATTCNTCTGTTCTCCACCTCACATANGCTAAGATTACAGGCATGTACCTAGCTGTGTCATGTATGTTTTATAAGGGCTGGGTTGGGCATAGCAACACACACTTTTGATTCCAGCACTGGGGAGGCAGAGGGAGGCAGATGTCTATGACTTTGAGGTCAGCCTGGTCTGTAGACCAGGCCAGCTAGGGCCACACAGTGAGACCCTTTTCCAATACTAAATAAATAAGAGCTGGAAAAGTAAGAGGAATGCCAGTGGATGAGGGAGATGGAGATGTGTCAAGAATTCTCTCCTCCAGTCTGCGTGTTTTTTCCTCTCTGCTCCCGTATCCTTCCCGCCTTCCCTTTCTCTTTCCCTCCCTCCTTCCACTCTTCTCCCCCTCCCCTCCCTCTAGCCCCTCCTACCCCTCCCCTTTCTTTTTTTGAGATAGGGTCTCACTGTGTAGCCCTGACTAACCAGGAGATCACAGAGCTCTACCTGACTCTGCCTCCTATGAGCCGCTGCACCCAGCTGAAAGCATCTTTTCTACGGTATCTCTCAAAACCAGCAACTACAGCTTAGCTATCGTGAGCTCTACAGCTTTATACTAATCATTAATACACTAGTTAGAGCCAGACATGATAACCCCCAGCACTTGGGATGTTGAGGCGAGAGGATCAGGAGTCTAAGGTCATACTTGATACATATCAAGTTTAGGCCAGCCTGAGTTACTTGAGACCCTAGGTCAAAAATAAATAGGGAGCCTAGAGAAATGCCGTAGTGGTTAAGAGCGTGAACTAGAGGATCCAACCAAGCTTGGTTCTCAGAACCCATTTTGGGCAGCTCACAACTGCTTGTAGCTATAACTCAGGGGTATCCCATGCCTCTGGCCTCTGTGGACACTCATGTGCACATACCCATACACAGACATACTCATAATTAAAATTTTAAAAATTAAAAATAAGTAGGCAAATACATGAATAAATAGCTANTTTTGGCACAGTAATTACAGGGTTGTTATATGCTGAATTAATGCCCCTCCCCTTCATATGTAAAGCCCCCTAACTAGCAGGACCTTACCCTATTGGAGACTGGGCTATCAAGAGGTAATTAAGTTACAGTGAGGTCATGAGGTGGGCCCTACCCTGGGATGACTGCTATTCTGTTGTTTAGGCCTTCTGGGCTTTGGTGCTGTTGTGGCAGCCCTAGCAGGCTTTGGGCTCTATACCCACTTTACGGATGAATGAGGTGGGGACCCAGAAGTGAGTTGTCACACAGCCAGCACAGAAGCAGAAGCCAATTTCAGGATCTGGTCCATGGGCTTCCACAGGCCTCACATTCATGTCAGTTTTAGACAAACAGTTGGAGGAGGAGCTACAGACAGATCTTACCCTAGGGAGCACACCAGCCTTCTAGTCAGGACAGACAGATCTTACCCTAGGGAGCACACCAACCTTCTAGTTGGAGCACACAGATCTCACCGACACAGCGGTAAGAGCAGAGAGCCCTGACCCTAGGCAGGGTAGGGTTTTTATCATAGCAGAGGTTGGGGTGAGGGGATTTCCAGGGTTCAGGACCCTGATTGGCTGACAATTGTCTAGGTGTTGGAAGCAATCTAGCTAAATGTGCCCCCACTCCTCCTGTATGCTGAGTTCCGTGATGCTATTCAGGTTGTTTCATTGAGTGCTGACAAATGCTTTGCAGCTGTGGCTTCCTGGAGCATGCTGACCTTTCCTTGACNCTGGGTGCCAAGGCACGTGGCAGGGCCATTCTCAGAGGGTATATAAGAAAGCTGCTTCTAGTTCCAGAAGCTTGAGCTAGTTCTAGTCCCAGCAGAGAGAGATGCTTGGTGAATAAAGGTCCTAGATGCTTGCAATCTGACGGTGTGTGCTGCGTTCAATCCCGACTCCCTCCTCCAGATCCAGACTTGTGCTGTGTGGCCGCAGCATCTAGGGATATCTGTAAAACAAAACTAGGTATGTGCTAGACTCGAGGACATCTGGCCACCTTATCTAATGGTTGGAATGTTTGGGTGTTAGGTACTTTCCCATCCCTGGGTCTAGGGATATCTGTAAAACAAAACTAGGTATGGGCTAGACTCGAGGACATCTGGCCACCTTATCTAATGGGTGGAATGTTTGGGATGTTAGGTACTTCCCCATCCCTGGGTGGCTACCTGGATAGTGTCAGCTTATGGCTCTTCCTGGATCTGGGTGGTGCCTGCCAGTAAGCCTGTCACAGAAGCTGTGTCTGGGCCCCTAAGCCTGTCATGGAAGCTGTGTCTGGGCCCCTAAGCCTGTCATGGAAGCTGTGTGGGCAAGCTGTTTTGGGGCCCTCCACACCTGTCTTGGAAAATGAAAAAAATTAAAGAAAAGAAGAAAAGAAAGAGACACCTAGGAAGAAAGTGAGACACACCTGAGACTGTGGGCTTCTAAAAGGAGAGTGACCTCCTTTGGTTTTTAAAACCAGGTCTCATGTGGCCCAAGCTGGCCTCAAACTCCATATGAAGCTTGGGCTGGCCTTAAGCTCTGTATCCTCTGGTGCCTCTGCATTCTGAGTGCAGCTATGACAGGGATACACTGTCACACATGGCTGTGAGCTTGTTGGCCATGGGTCATGTTAAGTAAATTAGAGGGGCAGTCTAATGCAGGGAAGGGAAGCAGTACTGATGGCTCAGGATGAAGTGGAGAGAATTATAAGGCAAGAGTGGTGNGTGGTGCTTTCTGTGTCCAAGAGGACAGTGTTTTGTGAGTTGATGAGCACGCTAGAGCCCTGTGGGCTAGGGACAGGCACAGAGGCACCGCACACGAAACAGGCATGACTTTTTTCACATTTGGAATTGAGAACAAACTGTCTTAATTACTTTTCCATTGTTGTCACAAACACCTCCAGAAAGACAACTTGAGGGAGAAAGGACTTATTTTGGCTCACAGTTCTGGGGAATTGGGTGGATGCAATCCATCATGGTTGGGAAAACATGGTGGTGGAAGCAGGAAGCAGAGAACAGGAAGTGGGACCAGGCCCAGCGACTTACTTCCTCTAGTGAGGTTCTCTATCTTGGGAAGGTTCCACAACCAAGTGTTCAAACCCAGGAACCAGTGGAAGACATTTCACACTCAAACCACAACCCTGATTCCACATCCTTCAACTCTAGGTTGTAGATACTCCTGCCTCTGTGGAATTTTTAAAAATCCCCTTTACTCCCAATATGCTTCCAAGGGAAGAACTGGACAGCTACAGGGAAGCTGGTTAAATGCTAGTATGCTTCTCTGAGGTCACTTAAGGTGGAGGGCAGCGTTGTGGAAGAGCATCAGGACAAATCCAATTCTAGTGAAACATGCCTGTCATCCCATCAATTTGAGGCAAGAAGATGGAGAGTTTGAGGCCAATCTAGGCAACACAGTGAGTGCAAGCCCACCTGAGTAATATAGAGAGACCCCCCCATCCCAAGGGAAACAAAGGACCAAGGGGTCCAGGTGAATTTTATTCATCAAAAGATTGATACTGATACCTGGGCTGATACAAAGAGGGCTTCCTAACAGACACCTGAAGGTCAGCCTGTTTCCACCTGTGTCTCACAGATGTGCTGGACCACTGGCCTCTGCGACAACAGCATCTGCTAGCTGCAGCACTTTGCTTCTTTGCCACAACATTGCTGTGGAGGGAACGGGTGTTCCAGGACAAAGGGCTACAGAACCGAGACAATGCCCCTGCTGTGTGCTCCTATCCAGTGGGCTTCAGACGACTCCTGGAGACATTTTTGTTGGGTTTCTATACACCCACAAATAACTACTTAAAAAAAAGAGAGAAAGAAAAAGAAAAAACCAAGACAATTTGAGGGCTATTTAGAACAGGCATTTAAAAACAAAACTATACGCAGACGTGCCGCTATGCTTTGCAATAGACTCTATCTTGTTTGCCTCGCCCCCAGGCTCTCCCACACTGGCCCATTCTGCACATTGTGGCAGGGCTTACCGCTCTGATCTAGACAGCTGTGTCTGTTGTCCCTGGTCAAGCACTTTTGTTTATTTAAGATTTTTTTGATTGTTAATTAACCTCCCCACGTGTGTTCCCATGTCCTTAGTGCCAGAGACATCAGGTCCCCTGATACTGTGGTTACAGGGGGTTACGAGCCACCTGACATGGGTGCAGGGACTCGAATTCAGGTCCTCTGGAAGAGCACTGTGAACTCTGAACCACTGAGACCTCTCTCCAGCCCAGCATTTCCTTTCCTTAAAACTTTTTCGTTACATTTTGTGTGTTCATGTATGCCACAGCCTGCATGTCGAGATCAACGGATTATCTTCAGGAGTCAGTTCTTGCCTTTCCACATATGGGTCCTGGGGATTGAACCCAGGTCATTAGGTTTGATAGCAAGTGTCTTTAACCCCTGAGCAACCACACCAGCCCTGAGCTCAAGGATTTTCTGTTGCCTTAAAAATAATGAACCACCGATGGGCCTCCCTATGGGCGCCTCCCTCCTCTTCCTCACCCATCTCTATCTCCTTTGGATTTTTGCTCAGTGAAAGTGTCTCTAACCTGTGTAGCTCCCTTCTTTCTCTCTTCCTCTCCTTCCATTCTTCCCAGGACTCACTCTTTGACTGTCTTTCACTCTTCATTTCATTGTTCTCCCCCACCCCCCACCCAGGGTGCCTTTCCTGATACCCCTACTGGCCCAAGTGCTTCCAGGCTGTGCTGGCTGCTCCAGCAAGATCTTCAGACAGTACCTCAAAGGACCTTCCACTGCACAAAGATTTGTTCTGTGCAGTGCTAAGTTGTCTGGCTCCACCGTGAGAGGTGAGTTCTAGCAGGTTTCAGGCCATGTCTGTTCTCCCCTGATGTTGATTTGTGCCCAGGAAACTGAGTAAGAAAGTGAGAAGCAGCACGTGACCCGGCGTCCTTTAGCGCTCAGGTTTTGCTCTGTTTTTCTTTCTGCTGCCTTCACTGTAATTCTGATCAACACAATTTCTCTCCAAGTTACAAATGCCATCACTCCATTCCTGAGAGGGTGATGGCACAGCAAACCAGGGAAGAGCAAGTGGTGCTGGGCTAACTCGATATTTCCTGTATGGAGAACAAGAACACACACTCACACCCACACATGCATGCACACACCCCAAAGTCAATAATACGACGTTTGGAAGAAAATATAGGACAGACTAGGAATGTGGCTCAGTAGGGTGGGGCCCTGGGTTCACTGCATAGAAACTAAGTGTGGTGCTACAGGTGTGCAGCCCTGTAATCTTGCACTTGGAGGTAGAGACAGGAGGATCTGAAATTCAAAGTCATTCTCAGCTACATTGTTTTAAATTAAAAAAAAAAAAAACAAAAAACCGTCTGGGGAGTTGGCTCAGTGGGTAAAATGTGTTTGTTATGCAAGCATAAGGTCCTGAGTTCAGATCTGAAGCACCAGTATAAAAAGCTGGGCATGGCTGCTCACACTTGTAACCTCAGCACTAGAGGAAGATGGAGACAAGAGGATCTCTGAGGCTTATGGGCTGCCAGTGTAGCCAAAAGAATGATGATCTCTGGACTCAGTGAGATCCTGCCTCAAAGAAAGAGCACAAAGAGCATCAGCATCCTCTGGCCTCCACGAATACCTTTGTGGGTGAACAAACTTGTACACAGGTATGTATATACATGGGAAAAAGAAAGAGAGAAAGAAAGAAAAGTCTTCACTGTATCAGGAGTCAATCTTGATTTTTATAATAATACGTGAACACATTAGACCTTTTGTTTCCAGAATCAATATATATAAGAAATTTTATGTCATAACGTTGTCATAAATGAGATGACAATGACAATGATGATTTTATTTGAAGCAAGGTCTTCCTCTGTATCCCAGGTTGGCCTCAGCTTGTGGTAGTCCTTCTCCCCCTGACTCCTGAATGCTAGGATGACAGGTGTTTCCCACCATGCCCAGCTGGCTTTAGTTTATCTAGTGTAAGGTTGGTTTAGCATATGAAATCAGTCGTCAGTGAGATGCCTCAGAAGGTTTTCCTCCACAAGTTGTCCTCTGACCTCAACAGGCTCACCATTAAGTCTTCGATGTCAACTTGATTGTATTTAACTTGAATGCATTTAGAGTCACTTTTTTTGTTTTTAAAGATTTATTTTTTATTATGTAAACAGTGTTCTGCCTGCATATATGCCTGCAGGCTAGAAGAGGGCATCAGATCTCATTACAGATGGTTGTGAGCCACCATGTGGTTGCTGGGAATTGAACCCAGGTCCTCTCTCTGGAAGAGCAGCCAGTGCTCTTAACCTCTGAGCCACCTCTCCAGCCTGAATCACTTTGTTTTTAAAGGCAAAGCCACGGGATGGCAAATGACTTATAAAACTCTTTCAAATCAACATTGAAAGAGGAAGAACTAAATAAAAGAATGGTTTGAATTTACAATGATAGTCAAATGGTCCTTCAACAAATCAGGGAATGCCCCACTAGTTATCAGGGGATACAAATAAAGCCACAGTGAGAGCTCACTGTACACACAGCAGATGACTGAAAATTCCAGATTCTCAAAACAGCCTTGCTGTGAAGGCTTCAGAGAAGCCAGAAGTATTTAACTTAATTTTGTTATTATCTGGTCATTGACACAGAATCTGTGTATCTCAGGCTGGCCCCAAACTTGCTATTGAAGATGAACTTCTCATTCACCTGCTACCACCTCCAAATGCTGAGGTTATAGGTTGCACCACTACACCAGATTTCGTACCATGCTGGGGGATGGAACCCTAGACTTCATGCATGCTAGGCAAGCACTCTACCTAGTAAGCTACATCCCCAGCCAACAACTTGTAATCCTCCTGCCTCAGCTTCCCAAGTGCTAGAATTACAGGTGTGTACTACATGTCTAGTTCACATGGGAACTGGAGAGGGTCAAAGGCGCTGTTGGATCCACATGGCCAGTGGTGTGTCTGGAATCTGATGGGGACTAAGTTTATGGTAAATATCACCACTGGTGACTTGAGGTTCACACTGATACCTCCTACAACCTCAGTGGTTCCAGGTCCTTGACAACTTGGAGCCTTTGGTGTTTAGCTTCAGGCTACAAAAATTCATATTATCACACTTGAACAACTCAGCAAGTTTCCTAACTTGAAAGGTCTGGTGGTGGCCACCCACTCATTCCCAGAGCTCACTATGTAGCCCAGGCTAGCCTCGAACTTGTGATGAACCTAACTGTATCAGACTCCTAGTTCTGGGACTATAAGCATGAGACACCACACCCAGCTTGAAAGGGAGTTTTTAGAAAAGGCATTTGTTAACACTACACGTAATTGAAATGAACAACACATGCGTGGTTTAAACCTCTTTATTTGAAACTCATGCAGTTACTATCTTTCATGGATTCCATGGCCACTTGAAGGAGAACCCGCCCAGGTGAGAGAGGTACAGCTCAGAACAGGAAACAAATGGGACTGCACCATCCCCAGCTGAAGTCAGGGGCCCTGTCTTCCTATACTGAGGAGCCACTACGGGAGCCTTACTGGGTTTTCTTCATTATTGAAAAGCAAAACCATAAATCGTCTCACTTGCTCCCACCCCACACATTCTGTCCACCTGTTCCCGCCTTCCTTCCCAAACATAACTTAGCAAAAGAAGAGCTTCCTGTGGACGGGAGAGGTTAGTTTTAAGGCTGATTTTTCAGCCTTAGTACACCACTGAGAATGGAGGGAAGGGCCTCGAGGAGCTGTGTCTCCAGCAGCATAAGGGTTTGTTTTGTTTTGTTTTTAAAGCAGAAAATGGTCAGAGAAGCATTATATGCTAGTGCTTGCACAGGGCCTAAGCAGGAAACAGGTGAAGCGGGACCCTCAGAGCCCAGGTGAGCTAGAGTGGATTCATGAGGAGCCAGATCCCTGTCCTCCACACAGGACATGGACAAGACTGCTCTGTGCTCTCCATCAGTTCCCAGAGGAGCTGGGGGACAGGTAGGAAGAAGAGCACAGAAAGGGAAGAAGGCTCCTGTCAAGTGGGTACCTAGCCTGCCTTGAGACCTGTCTCTACCCCACCAGCCATGTGACTCTGGCATGTTCTTATGCTTTGTGAATTAGAAATTCTCTTCTGAGAGTGGAAAAAATGATGACTTCCTAGGCTCATGGTGAGAATGGGATTCTGTGAGATAACTTAGTGGATTCCCTCACAGTACCTGGGGCTTGATGGGTATTTAGATACAGAAGGATGGAAAGATGCATGGCTGAGGAGTGATGAAAATTTCTTAGTATTTTTCTACAGCTATACTCAAAGGAGGTTTTTTTGTTTTTGTTTGTTTAATGAGAGATGATTTCTCGTAGTCCTGGGTGAGCCAGAGTTTTCTGTGTAGCCAAGGATGACCTAAAACTCTTGATCGGAGCTCCTATGTTTCTATCTACCTTCAAATGCTGGGATTATAATGGGGAGCCACCATGCCAGGCCTGAATGACTTAAATATTTTTAACCAGGCGTGGTTGGTGCACGTCTTTAATATCAGCATTCAGGAGGCAGAGGCAGGAGGATCTCTGGATTCAAGGCCAGCCTGGTCTACATAATGAGTTCCAGGCCAGTCAGGGCTGTGTAGAGAGACCCCCTGTCTCAAAAAAAAACTTTTGTGTGTTTGTGTGTGTTCATGTGTGACATATGCTCCCGTGTGAGCATACCTGGACCAGAGGAGGACATCAAGCAGGCTGCTCTATTGTCCTCTGTCTTACTCCTTTGATACAGACTTCCACTGATCCTGAAGCCAGGCTGTCAGTCAGCAAGCCACAATGATTCTTCCATCTCTACCTCTTCCCAGGGCTGGGGTTAGAGGTGCATCTTACCACACATAGCTTTTTAGGTGGGTTCTGGGGCTTTGAACTCAGGTTGTACAGCATGCACTCTTGGCCACTCAGCCGTCTTCCTAGGCCACCAGCAACCTTTTCTTTTTAAATTTGTTTTACTTACATTTAATTTGTTTATTGTGTTTGTGTTGCATCACAACACACATGTAGACATGAGAGAACAACTTACAGGAGTCTGTTCTCTCCTTCCACCATCTGGGTCCTCAGGATTGAACTTAGGTTGTTAGGCTTGGCTACATGTACCTACTGAGCCATTTCATGAGCCCCTGAATCACCTTTTCAAGGTCAATAAGAGAGTACAGCTTGGATGTAAATCTTAATTCTGAAATGTTTGTCCCTCTAGTGGATTGTCTTCTGGCCCAGGGCTCAGAAATCAGCTGCCACAGAGAATCGGCCATCTCTGTTGTGCTTTTACTGTCTCTGCAAGGTGACTAGGAAGGACACGGGAAATGCAGAATTTAATGGGCCTCAAAATACTTGTCCCAGAGGCAAGGGGACTCTCAGGGGAGCTTAGCATCCAAAAAGGGAGCCAGAAAATGAGGAGCGGGGGTAGTCCACCTGGGGCAGAAGGAAGGGTCCTGAGCAGCTACCACACAGCCCAGGGCCATGGGCACCATAACAATGTCTCATGCTAGAGCTAGCCTCTGTTCCTCATCCTAGAGCTAACCCTGTTCCTCATCCTAGAGCTAGCCTCTGTTCCTCATCCTAGAGCTGGCCTCTGCTCCTCTGGGCATCTTCTCCTGATTACTAATGAAGTAGAATTTTTTGGAGAATACTGTTTATTCTGTAATTTTTAAAAAAATTAAATATCTCCATGTGCAGCCAAAGCTGGCCTTGAAATCACAATGTTCCTGCCTCTACTGAGTGCTGAGATGTGCCACCAAGTCCAGCCTTTTGTACCCTTTGTCCCTTAAGGAGGAGAGTGTTCTGACCGGCCATCATGAGCTGGCTAGCAGTCATCTAGTACTGGAATAGGTTAGACATTACTGAGTTGGTTTTGTGGTTAGTTAGTCCAGGTTAGTTTCCCTGCACCTGACATGGGATTGAGGACCTGTTCTGCACAGTTGTGGACATGACGCTTAAGATGCTCGCAGTGGCAGACCCTGGGTGACTTTATCATTAGCACTCCCTGACCCTTGACCAGAACACTCGGATGTCTGTCTGACTATCTGTTTAGCTGTCTAGCTGTAGCATCTGTGGGGCAAGAACCAGACTCACACCAGTATCCCCAGCATAGTCCTTCTCATCAGGTGACAAAATGTCCTTAGCTCTTTCGTATAGCAGCAGCAGGGATATGGACACAGCTGGGGAGGTCAGAGCAGAACATAGTTAAGGATGGCTTCAAGCTGCAGGAGCTAGAGAAAAGGTGCCTCAGTTTACCCAACCAGAAAGAACTCAGTGAAGCTGCCAGAAGAGTGTGCTTCTGGGTCATAAAAGCTCTTTGCAGAGGCAGGGATGGCACCGGGGCAGGGTCACCGAGTCTCCACTTGGACATCTGCAGGGTTGAAGGTCACAGTCGCAGGCTGCTGGCTGCCGTTGCTGTTTGGGTCCAGGGCAGGAGGCACAGGTGGCTTCGGGCTCTTGGGCTCCAGCTCCCGCCTGGTCCGCATTCTCCTGTAAGAGACAAGGAATGGGTTCCATGATGATGGCTCATCATAAAGTCACATTGTCCAGTTGCCACTGTTCCAATCGGGAACGACCTTTGACACCAGCCTGGCTCACGTCAGAATGCTCTGTTTAACTTTAAACTGCTAAACTTCATTCTGCCCCTGACAAGGAATGGGGTCAGAGCAGTGGCCGTGGAGCCTCAAGGGTTGCAGCATGATTGTGCATGTTAAGTATTTTGATAGGAATATTTAAGAACATCTTATGTAATTGAGAAGAGAACAGACTTAGAATGACTACAACCCCAGAACTTTTGAGGCTGAAGCAGGAACACCAAGAGTTTGAGGCTAGCCTGGGCTACATAGGAAGACCCTGCCTCAAACAATCTAGCAAAATTTACATCCTATCTTCATTTTGTATACCATGAGATTCAATAGCTAACAATAATGAGTTCTGCTGTCTATGTGATGTCTCATCCATCAATAGATCCTAATTCCTTATCAGTGTAAATAGTGTGAGGTGAAGGGGTACCCACCCACATGTCAATCAGAGCTTCAGCAATGATGGACAGAATGATAGGAGACCTGGAATTCAATGCTACCTCCTTGTTTCCAACAGGCTCACATGGTGACACTCCGGAGACTTTTTTCTTTTGGTTTTTCGAGACAGGGTTCTTCTGTGTAGCTTTGAAGCCTGTCCTGGAACTTGCTTTGTAGACCAGGCTGGCCTCGAACTCACAGAGATCTGCCTGCCTCTGCCTCCCGAGTGCTGAGATTAAAGGCGTGCCCCACCACCGCCTGGCCAGCACTCTGGAGACTTTAAAAATAACACTTGATGCTACTATTGTTGTTGTTGTTTTTGAGACAGGGTTTTATGTAGCCCAGGCTGGCCTCAAACTCATCATGTAGCTGAGGATAACTTTGTACTTCTGACCCTCCTGCCTTTACCTCCTGAGTGCCAGCATACTTATTTATGCAGTGCTGGGGAATCAAACCCAGGCTGTCATGTATGTTAGGCAAGTGCTCTACCCACTGAACCACATCCCATTATTATTACATGTTATGGTGGGAAAATTTTCTTTGAAACCAGATGGATTGGGTTTGAACCTCAGCTCTGACAAAGAGAGCAAGAGGGCAGAGCCACCCTGGACAGGTGAGCTAACACTCTGCACCAGGAATGGGGGAGGAGTGTGTAGGAAGGAACCAGGCAGTTCTGGGCATCCTGTACCTGTTGTACATCTTCAGCAGGATCAGAACCAAGGTGACAATGATAATGACAACCACCACGATGGCAGCCACGATGGCTCCAGAACCTGCAGAAAAGAGGGAACAGAAGTGGGCAGAAGCACTTGGCAAACAAAGATGAGTTCCTGGAAACCATACAAGTCTGCCTGCATGATGATCCCAGGGTTCCTATGGGCATGGGGGACAGAGACAGGAGGATCCCCAGAAGCTTGCAGGTCCCTAACCTGATGTGTACTGATGAATGATGGGAAAAAACAACAAAGAGACTCTGTTGCAAGCCAGGCAGAAGCGCAGGACTGATACTAAGGGTGTCCTCTGACCGCCATGTATGTGTCATGGCACACTCTTGCTAACATGAACACAGGTGAGCAAATGCACACACATATCATAAACACACAATAAAGTGAATGATTAAAATACAAAATAAGAGAAAGCAGAGATGGTGAAGATATGAGTGGACATGCAGATTGGGAGGGCTTCCAGTGGGCACTTGTTATGAATGATTTGGATATAAAGTGTCCCTCCAAATCTCACATACTAAAGGTTGGTCCCCAGCTGATGGGCTGAATTACTGATCACTGACTATAACATGAGGACCTCGAACTAATCAATAGATTAAACCACTGGATTTATAGTTTGATAGCATTATTGAGAGATGACAGAGACTGTATGGGGGAGGGGCCTGATGGAAGGAAGTAGGTCACTAGGGGTCTTTGAAGGCCATCTTGCCATGTTTCCACTCTCTTTCTCTGCCTCCCAGCCATCATGAGTGGGCGGCTCACCATGCTCTCTCTGCCTGACACTATCTCAGCTCAGGCCTACAGCAGTGGAGCCAAGCCACCCCGACTGAGCCCTGAGCCCACACAAGCCTTTCCCTCATTTAAGTTGCTTTGTTTTCAGCTGTTCTGGAACAGCAATAAGGAATTGACTCCCATATAGCCCAGAATGGCCTTGAACTCCCGATTCTCCTCTTCTGTCTCCCAAGGGCTGGGATTGCAGGGGTAGTGGCACACTACGCTTGCCTGAGTCCTCTTATCAGCCCTAGCACAGCTCTCAACTTCTGTGGAACAGATCAGCAAGACTCTTTCCCCTCTTTTTGATAATAAACAATTGATGTGATTTGAGGGATAATTTTGAAAATATAAAAATAAGCAAAACATGGGAGAGGAGAGTCACTGGCCATCTGCACCTATGCATTCATCTGTGCAGCCATGTATGTGCATATTAAAGCCTGTTCAGATTTTAGGAATGGGGCTAGAGAGAGAGAGAGAAGGCCCAACAGTTAACAGCACTGATTGCTCTTGCACATAACCCAAGGTCAGTTCCCCACACAATGGCTTACAAACTCCAGTACCTGGAGGACCCGATGCCCTCTTCTGTCATTCTTGGGCACTGCACACTCATGGTGCACACACACACACACACACACACACACACACACACAGGCAAAACGCTTATACACATAAAACAAGAACAAATAAATCTTCAAAAAATCAGTTCTATGTCTGAAACATCTATCCTAAGGAAATATTCCTACATATGGAAACATAGACAATTGTTAAAAAGACACGTACATATCCAGCTGTGGTACGTACCTGGAATTGCATCATGCAAGGTAGAGGCAGAAGGATCAGGAGTTCAAGGTTATCTTCAACTACATAGAAAGTTGAAAGCCAGCCTAAACTACATGTCCCCTATCTCAAAACCAGACTGAAACAAAATAAGAGTGCTGGAGAGATGGCTCAGCCAGCTAAGAGTGCACACTCTTCGTGCAAAGGACCCAGTTTTGGTTCCCAGCACCCACATCACATGGCTCACAACCACCTGTAACTCCAGTTCCAGAGGATCTGGTACACTAACATGCATACCCCCTACACCCACCAATCTTTAAAAAAACAAAACCAGCCAGATTACATACATTATCTTATGGTATTATCACAATCATCTCTCCATGCTTTTACCTATTCTCCTCATGGTTTTGATGGTTGAACATTACTCGTGTTTGGCTACACCATGGTTTGTTCACCAAGCCCCTAGTGAGATTGTTTATGCTTTCAATCTTTTGCTCTTACAAAGAAAGCTAGGACGCAAGTCCTTGTAGCTCACTATGTCAGAGTCTAATTTAATACACTGTCAA
Source organism: Neotoma lepida (assembly GCA_001675575.1). Classification (NCBI taxonomy): domain Eukaryota; kingdom Metazoa; phylum Chordata; class Mammalia; order Rodentia; family Cricetidae; genus Neotoma; species Neotoma lepida. The sequence continues at coordinate 1,301,381 of LZPO01099511.1, read as the reverse complement.
TGGCAAATTCTAACTTCAGGTCTGAGAACAACATCCTGTCAGAGTTTTGAAAACTTCAAGAACCATAAATATGTCTGTGCTTTATGAAAATTTATTACTTCAGAGGGAATTTCATATTTAGGAATAATCAATCCCCAGTGCTGGAAGGCTGTTTGAGAATGTCTGTTTACAGAATTATTGACATACTAAGTGATTTAATAAGGTACAGTAGACTAGTCCATAAAACACTATGAAATGGTTTCAATGATGCTTTTTGAAACTGTGAATAACAGAGGAGCTCTGAAGATCATCTCAGGTATGGAGAGTAGAGTAAGACACTGTGCAACACTAGCATACGTGCATGGAAACACAAAGTTCAGCTAAAGAAGCCAGACACGGGACCAGAGAGATGGCTCAGTGGTTAAAAGCACCAGCTGCTCTTGCAGAGGACCCAGCTTCCATTCCCAGCATTCATAGCATCTGTAACTCCAGTCCCTGGGTACCTAACACACTCTTCTGGCCTCCACGAGGACTACACACACAGTGCACTTACCCACATGCAGGCAAACACTGAGACATGTAAAAAAATCAGATAAAAGAAGCCAGATACAAAAGAATACATTTGGCTCTCTTTCCATTTCAGACAAAATTAAAAACCATATAGAACTAATCAGTACATCAGTATTTGGTGGGCTCCTTTAGGGAACAGGACCTTGGAGTCATTGGTATTCTCTGTTTCCTAATATGGGTGCTGGTGACACAATGTGTGCACTTTGTGAAAAGTTATCCAATGGTACACTTACAATTTGTGCACTTTTTAATGCCTTAACAAAGATTTGCTAAATATAAAGAATAAATGGCACAGGCCTGTATCCCCAGCTACTCCAGAGGCTACATCAGGAGGATTGCAAGTTCCAGCCTTGCCTGGGCTACCTATGGAGACCTTGTCTCAAAAACACAGAATTATTCCCATCTGGCTTTCAGTCATTCCCCTCCTGTGGTTCCCTCAGGACCGTTTGAGACATATTGAGCTGCTTCCAAATGGACGCCTATCCCAGCAAGAACCAGAACAAAGGGGTTTGTGTGGGCATGGGGAGCTGGTGGCAGACAAGATGAAGTATGTGGGAGTTGGTGACCCTGTCCTGAAATCACCCCTCTGGGTCTCTATGGAAGGGATGCATCCTGCCTTTCTCCTAGCCACCTGCAGGCTCCAAAGCCTGAAGTTGCCCCCTACCCCAGTGCAGAAACTGTACCTGCTACTGGGGACACCTGAACCATATGCAGAGTGGACAAGTCATCAACTGAAACAGCTGAAAGGGACCCACACTCTTTACGCAACTCTTTTGTCTGCTTTTTCATATTTTACAGGCTATGCTGGTTAGTTTGTGTCAACCTGACACAAACAGGTTGGCCTGTGGACCTGGGTCTGCAGGGCATTTTCCCAATTAATGATTGATGCTGGAGGTCCTGGGTTGTATCAGAAACCAGGCTGAGAAGCCATTGGAGGGCCAGTAAAGCAGCATCCTCCACGGCTTCCTNCCTCCAGGTTCCTGCTGTGGATTCCCCTGATGGTGGGCTGTAAGCTGTAAGCTAAAATAAACCCTCTCCTTGCCAAGTTGCTGTTAGTCATGGTGCACCTTACAGCAATGGAGAAGCAAAGTAGTATACAGTCTCATGTAGCTCAAGTGGGCCTCAAACATTATTATTAGCTGAGGATAATCTTGAACTCCCGATCTTCCTGCTTCCACATCCCCAGTGATGGGATCATGCATGTGATCACCCAGTTTATCCAGTGCTGGGAATCAAACCCAGGGCTTCGTGCCTGCTAGGCAAGCCCTCTACCAACTGAGCTACATACTGGGCAATACTGATTTTCTGAAGAGCTGTCATCTATTTTTCTTATCCTGGGAATCCCTNGTTCTTGGTAAACACTTCCCAGAACTAACCCATTCCNACCTTCATCCATTTGCCCATTAAGAAGTAGGCAGGAGGGGCTGGAGAGATAGCTCAGCAGTTAAGAGCACTGGCTGTTCTTCCAGAGGACCCAGGTTCAGTTCCCAGTAGCCACATAGCAGCTTACAACTGTCTGTAACTCCAGTTCCAGGGTACCCAACACCCTCATATAGATATGCATGCAGGCAAAACACTAATTCACATTAAAAGAAAAAAGAAAAAGAAGTAAGCAGGATATTTGCTTTTTAAAAGGTAGTATGTGCCTGGGTGGTGGTGGTGCACACCTTTAATCCCAGCACTTGGGAGGCAGAGGCAGAGGCAGATGGATCTCTGTGAGTTTGAGGGCACCCTCATCTACAGAGGGAGTTCCAGAACAGCCAGGACTATTATATAGAGAAATCTGGTCTCAAAAAACAAACAAACAAACAAAAAAAGTAGTATGTGCTTGATGTTCTTTAATGCTTTTGATGTGGTAGCCAGAGTAGAGTCTCACTCTGTAGCTCTGGCTGGCCTTTGAAGTCACAGAGATCCTTCTGCTTCTGCTTCCCCAGCGCTGGAATTAAAGGTGTGCACCACCACACATAGTAAGTAATTACTTTTCAAGGAGACCTATTTTAATATCTTGAAAGAAATTCAAACTTCCATCACACCCTAGACTCCAGGATTTGCTAGAGAGTAGTAGGGAGAAGGACAGCAGTCTGAGGTCCTGATGCTTGTTACAGTGCTTGTCGGGTACTCAGTGTGCACATCTACGGGCACCAAGCCCATCCCGTGGCTCGTTTGAGTCTTCATAACAGCCTCCTGTGGGACCTTCACTGATGTCCCCATCTTACAGGCGAGGAAACTGAGGCCCAGGGCAAAGAAATCATGCACGAGGTTGGCAAGTGGTGGGACCAGGAAGTTGACCCTGAAGCTGGCCCTGGCAACCTTCCCCCAAGTGCACCTTACTCTTATACAGGAAGTCTTCTCCTCTGGTCATGTTCAGCGAAAAGATGGCGTCCCCCAAAGTGGTGGCTGTGGTCATCTTGATCCTGCGGAGAACAAAGAAGAAATTTTGTTAAAAACCAGGTTTAGTCTTACCACGTCTATACGATGCCTCTTTTGCTCTTTGCCTGGATGATTCTAGAATTCTCAAGCATGCAGTTTCTTTTGGCAGCAACTAAAAATGAGGCCCATTCCTACAAACTGTGTGTGTAAAAATAGTACCCCAGAACTGTAAGGAACTAGCTTACTTTCCTCACTCCTCCCTCCCTCCCTCCCTCCTTCCCTACCTTCTGACAGGGTCTCATATAGCCCCTAACTCCGTATATAGCCGAGGATGCCCTTGAACTCCATCTCCCTAGTGCTGGGATCATAGGTGTGCTCCACCATGCTCAGCAAAGAACTTAGAACTTGGTTTTTCTTTAAAAAATATTGTTATTTATTTAGATTTATTTTATTTTATGGATAAGATTACCTTTGCCTCATGCATGTATGTACATCACATGCAGGCCTGGTGCAGGGGCAGTCAGAAGAGGGTGTCAGGCCTCGTGGGACCGGCATTACAGATGGCTGTGAGCCACCATGTGAGTGCTGGGAACAGAACCAGGTTTTCTTGAAGAGCAGCCGGTGCTCTTAACCACTGAGCCATCTCTCCAGACCCAGAATTTGTTTTCTCAAAGCAGTTTTGTGCGTATACCAGCTCTGCTGGGTTGCTGAGACATGGATCTGCCATCTTCTCACAGATCTCTGTGCTGGCTGTCTCAGGCATCAGCCTCCTACTCTCTACTGGAAGCCTCCTCAAGAACCCCCCATCTCCACTCTCGCAGCTCTAATGGAAACATTAGCGGATGTCTGCCTGAGACACACAGGAGCCCATCTGTACTCAGCTGGAGGCTCTATCACTACAGCCATAAGAAGGCTCTTGGTGGCCTGGCCATGTTCATCTATAGGACAGGCTCTGCCTTCACTTTCTCTGTCCCACTCCAAGTCCGGGGTCCTGTCTGCTGCCCTGATTCTTGTGATCTTCAGGGCCTCCCATGGCTCAATGCCCACCCCATGAAACCTACAGGGCTCTGCCTGACATCCACATCAGTCTTCTGCCCTGGGCTTCTGGTCGCCTGATTCCCTCAGACATGCTGGGGTGGGCCACATGCTTCCCAGCCTCAAGCCAGACACCCTTCCCAGAAGGCTCCCACCCAGACCGAGTTAGGGAGTTTCTTTTCTTCCTCCACACTGCCAGCATTAGCCAGAAAGCACTGCTAGTGTCTGTGGCTTGGCTTTGTACACTCCCTGCCAGCTCTTGAAGATACAGCCATGTCTGGTTCTTTTTCAGATCTGTCCACCTCCCCCAGACAAATCACCATCTCCCCTTTGTTAGTGGGAGGACTGTGGTAAGGGACAGAATTGCTCCCAGATTTCGCTTGTCTATGAAATGAAGGCCCTGTCCTAAGGGAGCTGAGGGGTAGGGGTGTGAATAGTACTTTTTGGTTTTTGAGACGGAGTCTCNTGTATTCCAGGTTGGCCTCAAACTCACTATGTAGCTAAGGATGAGCATGAACTAACTCTCCTGCCTCCATATCTCCAGTGCTAGGANTATAGGTGTGTGCCATCATACCTGGTTTATGTGGTCCTGAGGATTGAACACAGGGCTTCATGCTTGCTAGGTAAGCACTCTGCCAACTGAGTGACATCTCAAGTCTAGAAAGTGTTATTCAGAGTTCAATGACCCGGGCAGAGCGGCAATGCCTATAATCCTAGTACCAGAGAGATACAGGCAGGAGGATCAGGATTTCAAGGCCATCCTTGGATACAAAGAGAGTTGAGGCTAGCCCAGGGTAAGTGAGATACTATCTTATTTTTNAAAAAGGCCAAGGATGAGAATTTGGGATGGAGGTCTCCCTGTCTCCCCGCTCTGTTCTTGAGAAAAGACCCTTGTCTTTTCCACCACAGGAAGGCAGAGGTACTCAGATGCATTTGCCTAAACCTGTTTCTAGCCCCACTGCTTCCAGTTCAAGACGCCACAGAAAACAGAGTTTCCCTTTCCACGGCTTCCAGTCAGGATCCTGAGGCTCAGGGCTGTGAAGTTCACTCTCGTGTTCATTTAGCCCAAAAGCTGTAGAGCAGCGCATGAACCTGACCTTGCCAATGCAAAGCCTGCATTCTTCCCACCTGCCCTGAGATGCACCTGGTAGGGGCTGTGACCAGTCACCGCAATGATACACAGATGCATACACACCTACTCACACCCACTCCCACATATTCCCATATACACACACCTACATATGCACTATGCACACATAAATACATACATACACATATACATATACCCTCATACCCATTCACAGCCAGTCACAAATTCAAACACACACACACACACACACACACACACACACACACACACACACTGACCAGTGAGCAGCCTCCCAAGGACACAGGACACAGGACACAGGTTCCTCCTGAGATCCGTCTGGGTTCACCTCCTGGGTGCTGGGTTCACCTCCTGGGTGCTGGGTTCCAGGTACCAGTGGGCCAGTTACTCCTCTTTCAAGAAGAACAGTGTGCAATCCCAGAGCCAATCTTGCCTCATCCCGGCAGCGAGGGCTCTCAATGACATCTCTGTTCCTGCCACATTACAGAAGGTGGGAGGAGGGCGGTGAACACTGATGGCCAAGGATGTGGATGTTTTCATGTGTGGGGCCCCAGCAACTGCAGTTAACCAAGTCAGGCCCAAGACCGGGGCGGCGAGGGGGCGGGGAACGTTAGGGGGGACAACTGAGCCCTATGCATGCCTGTGGCCGTGGGATGTCAGGATACTCCAGGGAAGGCAAGGNTGTTTTTCAGAGAGGGAGGCTAACTCACAACTGCAGTTGTGAGCACGGCCCTCCTGCTTCACAGCAAGATCCCGCTCCATCCTCACCTTCCTTTTGGAAAGGAATATGTGGCCACTGTGCCCACTGTACAGATGAGACACCAGAAGCCCAGAGCAGACAGGAGCCCCACCTAACATAGGTACTAACNAAAGCTACACTAGGCTGTGGGCGGGGGTCTGGGGCTGTACAGCCCCATCTCCATGAACTGGCCTTACACTGCTTCCCAGAGAACGTGCACACACACACAGAAGAGATGGCCTGCAGCAGTGTTGGCCTAAGGAAGGTTCTGCCCACAGAGCAGAGCACTTGCCCTGAGCTTTGACCCCNCCTCCTCCCGTGCACCGACTGCCCCTGGCCACACTAGGGACCTCTACCTCAGTCTAGCTTTAGTCTCACTCACAGACTCCACAAGGGACTATTGCCCCCACATTGTTAACAAACCGTCCTGTGTGGGAGCTGCGCTGGGAAGTGTCGGAGGGTCAGGACTGTTTACTCTCCCTGGGGTGGGAAGAGCTGTTACNAGGAAGAATGCTGCGCCCCACCAACTCCTCAATACATCTCCCCTCTTTCTCTGTGCTTCCAAGCTCCTCCCTGGCTAAGACAGGAAAAACAAACTCCCAGCAGAAAAAGCCACAAATAAGCAACTGCAGCCCAGAGTTACCGTAACCCATGAAAGCCATTCGCCTTCCATGGAGTTGGGACACAGCCCGGTAGGGAATGTTCCTGCCTGATGTGTATGAAGCAGCCTCGGGGTCAATCCCCAACACTACATAAACTGTGTGCACACCTGGAAGACGGAAGCAAGAAGATCCGAAATTAAAGATCATCGTTGGCTACATATCAAGTTTGAGTACAGCCTAGGCTACATGAGAATCCTGTCTCAAAGATTAAAAAATAAAAATAAAAAAATGAAATAGGGGTTGGCGAGACGGCTCGGCAGGTAAAGGCACCTGCTGCCAAGCCTGATGATTGAGTTCGATCCCTGGGACCCACATGATAGATGGAGAGAGGCAACTTCTAGAAGTTGTCCTCTACCCTCTATACATGCATCATCATACATACACACAAAATAAATGACTAATTAAAAAATTAAATAAAATTAAAGAATCCAACTTTCCGAAACATTGGGGCTGATTCAAGCTACAGACAACTGGCCCTCGTGTCGGCACGGTGTGTTTTTCACCCACTGGCACTATTCNTTTCTGCTGTCTTTTCCTCACAAGAACCCTGTCAGGTTTAAGAGCTCTGCTTTGTGTGAAAGATTGAACTCAAACTTCTTGGACCGCCTACTAGGTCAGTGNATATCAGCNTGGCGATTCTCCCCCTGNCCAGCAGGTGGCGGTAGCAGTGAGCTGTAGGTTAGANNNCAGAACTCAGGATTCTATAAAGATTTTCTGTCCTGGAAAATAGCAATTCTATGGTCTCTTGACTGTTTTCTTCTCTGGGTTAAATATCTTCCATTTCAAAAATCCTTAAGGTTGGATAGAGGGAGTGGGCAATGTTTATAATGTGCTGGTATTGAAGGTATGTACCCTCACGCTCGGCTCAGAATGGCATTTTTTAGTCCCAGATGGGTCCCTGAATTCTGTCATTACTCCCTGGACCTCCTCACCCAGTGTTTTTCACCCGTTGCTTTTTGGACTGTTACAATAGAGCTTTTCCATGGCCTTATTGTGGAGATTAGATTGGATGAAAAACTGTAGCTGGGTGTGGTGGCACACACCCTAGAACCCCAGCATNCGGGAGGACCAGGAGTTGGAAGCCAGCCTAGGGTNCAGAAGCTGCGGCTGGGGTGTAGCTCAATTGGTAGAGTGCTTCCCTGGCATGCCCAAAGCCCTGGGTTGGACACCCTACACTGCAAAACGGGGTGTAGTGACACACTTGTAACCCCAGCACTCTGGGAGGCAGAGATAGAGGCAGGGGAATCATCTGGAGATGAGGTCACACACCTAGGATGAGATGTCTGCCTGAGGCAGACNNAGGGGACTGGAAGTTGACTGATCTGCTGGAGTTTGGTGGGTGTGCTACACTGGAAACCAAGCTCCCCTCAAANGCCAACGGAGCAAAATCCCCTCCTACTGCAACAGCCCCCCAATGCCTCCTCATCCCCACACCCTCGGGGAGAACTCCANGAGGCAGCTGCTAGTCTGAATACTGTGGAGCCCGCTGCNGTCTCCTTTACAAATGGGGAAATTGAGGACNGAGAGAGCCTCAGGGCACTNGCAGAGGAGAAGCTCATGGCTGTGTCTTTCTGACGAGTGCAGAGCAGGATAGAACAACAGCAAAGAGAACAACATAGCACCAAGTACCTAGCTGGTGACNCACAGGTGACACCCAGGCAGCACATCCCCCCACCCAGCTTCTCTTTTANAGCCCGCTGCTATGACAGTACAGTTCCCTGTTCATAAAGCACACAGGGTTCAGAGTCACTCACTGGAAGCAAGATGCAGGCAAGATTGCTCAGCAGGTAAGAGCCTGATAACAGGAGTTCGAATCCCAGGACCCATAGTGGGAAGAGAGAACGGACTCCCAGAAGTCAGCCTGTCTTTCTGTCTGTCTGTTGGTCAGTCAGTCAGTCTCTCTCTCTGTCTCACTCTCTCTCTCACATGCACACACACATGCACATACATACATTATATATACACATAATAATAATGCCCCCCCATAGGCACTTATGTACTGATGTGCACGTGGAAGACAGAGCTTAACCTTGGGTGTCATTCCTCAAGTGCCATCCACCTGTTTTATGAGACACGGTCACTCATTGGCCTGAAGTTCACACGTAGGCTGGAGTGGCTGGCCAATGAGCCCTAGGGATCCTCTTGTCTGCCTCTCTGGTTATGGGATTACAATCATGCCCTATCATGCTCCCAGCTTTTTATGTGGGTGCTAGGAGGTCAAACTCAGGTCCTCATGCTT
>LZPO01099511.1:1269374-1280644 GCA_001675575.1 Neotoma lepida | reverse complement strand
TGCTTAAGGTGTCTTAAGCTTCAGCAGTAATATAGAGATGGTTTAAAGAATGGAGAAAATTAAAAAAAAAAGCTGGGCAGTGGTGGCGTACGCCTTTAAACCTAGCACTTGAGAGGCAGAGGCAGGCAGATCTCTGAGTTCAAGGCCAGCCTGGTCTACAGGGTGAGTTCCAAGACAGCCAGGGCTACACAGAGAAACTCTGTCTCAAAAACCAACAAATAATAAATAATAATAAGTAATATAAAGTATGGAGGAAATTGTGCCTTATGCTTCGCTATTTTACATACAGGATATGAACGTCACAGGTGTTAGTATCTATAGGGGTCCTTGAATTCCTGAGGNACAGGGGTGACCATATGTCTCTATGTACTGGGCTGGTGATGGAGAGGCTGACAGACTCATACTCATCCCTGGCAATACCACTCGGATGCTCATTCTTCTGAAACCTGCTTGTGCAAATGGAGAAGAATGTCCCTTCTGTGGAGTGCCTGAGGCTTTAGAGGAACTGAGTAGACAAATGCTGGCCCATTGGGTGCTCAGATCATCACTGCCGATGTCTCATGAACACCAGACACTGTGGCNGGGACTAGGAAGGAGCATGAAGGAATCTGCCTTCCACNCTCTGAGCATCCTTCAGGTCTGCAACTGGAAAGAGAGCTGAGGCACGGCTTCCAGAATGTTTGCGTGGACAGAATGGACTGGCCTCCTAAAGTTCTGGGTGAGAAGGTTCCACCATGCCCAGTGGTGGGAGGGATTTTAAAATCCAGAGGCAGTGTGCCCTAACAGTTGTCACAGCAGGCCCCAGATACAAGGTTCTCCAGAGGGGACACTGATATTATTAAGTGATTGCTGTGGACATTATCACCTCTGATTAATGAATCAGGGAATGGTAGCTCAGAGACATGAGGTTTGAACCAGACACAGATGCAAGGGCACAGCATGGGGTGAAGTCCCTTCTGGCTTCCCCTCCACAGTTCTGGCACAAGCCAGATGGATTCTAGAACCTGGATTCTCAAGGTGCTGCAATCTCCGACCACTCGCTCTGCTGCCACTGGGACCCTGGCTTAGGGCCCCATCAGCTCCTGCATGCCTTGCCCAGAAAAGAGGCCCTGAGAGCAGGCTCCAGCCCAGCTGTAGAGCAAACCTTGTGTCTCAGAAACAGGCACACCCTCTTTTCCGTCCTCAGACCAAGCTGTGGCCAAGTGCCAGAGAGCTTCAGACCACATGAGAACCTCTGGCCCTGCTGCCCTGCAGCCGCCCCCGGCTTCACCTGTGCTGCAGTGAGTGGGTGGGGGAGCATGGAGCCCCACTACAGGCAATTGACTCAGCTCTGTCCCCTCCCCTGACTTCCTTCCTCCTTCGGCCTACCTAGTGGCACTGTGGGTTGGGAATTCATCTCAGGACAAAGAACAAAGAACCTATCCACCAGATGTTAAAGCAAAGATGTAATCCAATGCTGAGGCACCACGGGCCATATTCAGGAGGATGGAGATGGGGACGCTGCTGGAGGGAGGAAGGGGGGGGGCGGGACCAGGAGCATGGAACCAGCTAGGAAAAGCCACATGGCACTGCTGCCAGCTGGGTGCAGAGGTCCTAAGCTTGCAGCAAAAACAGGTTTTTGGTTTTCTGGGGGTTTTGTTTGTTTGTTTGTTTTAGAGACAAGGTGTTACCGATCCCAGGCTGGCCTTGACCTTGCTATGTAGCCAAAGATAACCTTGAACTCTTGATTCTCCTGCCTTCCTTCCCTAGTTCTAACACCCTGCCCCCCAGTCCCAGGGTAGTGGGGTGGGGTCATCATAGATTTTACTTTTGCTCTTTCAGTTTTTGGAGTAGCTACTTCATGCCCTGGCCTCTAGAGGTCCAGTAGAGGTCTCTTATCTGAGAAGTGCCATCAGTATGGGGGAAAAGGTGGGCAGCCGAGTGAGAGAGCGCACCTAAGCTGGAGGGAGTTGGGATCCGAGGGTGAAGAAAGTTCACAGTTCTGCCAAGGCTACACAGAGAAACCTTGTTTCAAAAATAAATAAATAAAAGCCTACCTGCTTCTCACTGTGAAGTCTAAGTGAACAGGGAGGGAGGGAGCAAGGATGGTGGGTGTTTTCCTCTAACCATATCATGCCCCCCAGCACTGCACTTCCCTCACTCACTATTACCCCTGCCTCCAGCACTGTAGGCACACAGAGTTTTCTGCGAAATGTAGAAATTGCACTCTTGGCTTTGACTGAGAGGCACTGATGTTGTGGAATAATCTTTTGGTACACTGTGAGGTGTGTCTTTGCCAAGTCACCTTCTGGCTGTATTTAATAAAGAGCTGAATGGTCAATTGCTAGGCAGGGAGAGGGCTAGGTGGGCCTGGCAGGCAGAGAGAATAAATAGGAGAAGAAATCTAGGATAAGAAGGAACAGAGAGAATGAGGGAGAAAGAGAGGAGCTCGCCCAAGGCCAGAAGCCTCCCAAACACCAGCCAGCCAGACATGAGAGGCAGTGAAAGTAAGATATACAGAAGGAAAGAAAGGTAAAAAGCCCCAAGGCAAAAAGTAGATGAAGAGAAACAGGTTAAGTTATAAGAGCTAGCAAGAAACAAGCCTAAGCTAAGGCCAAGCACTCACAGTTAACAACAATAAGTCACCATGTCATTTTTGTGAGCTGGTGGCCCAAAGAAAAATCCATCTACATATGGCATCCAACATGGGGGCTCGAATATCCAAACATAGGGCCTGAGAAAGCTAAGAAAAGTTCTGGATAAGGAGCCAGATGTAACTTTCTAGTCCTGCAGTCTCTCAGGCTCACTGGTGTTTGGTGTACATAGGTGTGGCTACCAGCCGCTGCCTGCGGGCTGGAGTCATCATCAGCACCATGTGCCAGTGTCATGTGCGAAGCTGAGCCATGGGGCAGCCGACATGGTAGTTTAAGATTTTTCTCATGAGGTCAGAGAATGTTGCAGGTGCTCAGTAAAGACAGATCCAGATGGGAAAAATAAAACAAAAACCTCTAAACAGATTCCAGTGTGTTTAAAAATGTGCATAGGCTTAAGAAAGAAAAAGCCAGGTGGTGGTGGTGTATGCCTTTAATCCCAGCACTTGGGAGTCAGAGGAAGGTGGATCTCTGTGAGTTCGAGGCCAGCCTGGGCTACCGAGTGAGTTCCAGGAAAGGCGCCAAAGCTACACAGAGAAACCCTGTCTCAAAAAAAGAATATAAAAAGGGTATAAACAGTCATAGAAAAGATGGTTTAAAAATAATAAAGTCTTTAAAGAAAGAGTAAAGTAATATAAAAANGAATAAGCCATGTAAAGATGAAAAATACACAGGGAGTCTGAATCCTGTATGGTGTTGTGTTGACTTTGAATTTTTTGAATATAGAAGAGCAAACGACATGCTGAGCTACTGAGAGACATGGGATTGTAAGAGGGACTGCTGAATTAAACCAGCCTAGATACTTTAGGAATGCCTTAACTTTAAAATGGAAGTCAGAAAATGTATTTCACTGGGGAAGAGGGTATGCTTTTGTTTCCACAGGAAACGAAAGGCTGTGGATTCCTTCAAGGTTAATAGAGATTAGGTTTGATGGGGAGGACCTCCTGAAAATCCTGGCTACAGACATAAAGAAATAAACCTAGAAAGAATACAAGACAGGTGCCATATATTTTACCTGCTCAAACATGAAACAAAATATCATCTTTAGCTGGCTTATGTATAATGGACATTTCATACTTGTGTTAATGCAGATATGTATGTTACCTTTGAAAGTTTGTGTGTTTTCACAGCAAGGGGACCAGACACCAATGAAAATGGGTGGCCCAGGTGATCCAGCCTCTCAGAGTGCCTCTGTTGCAGTTTCCTCGGAGTTCTGCATCCAGAACAGCTTTAAGGCTGCTGGCTGAGATTGTCCAGATTCACAGACTGGACAATAAATATTCTGGCTAGTTTTCCCAGGACTTTACCATTATCTTAATTTTCTCAGGTTCTCTAAAGATGCTGTTGCCCATAGACAACAGGAAGCAGTCTAGAGAACACAATGTCCACCTTCCCAAGAGGTGGAGTGGGTTATTTTTGGTCATTTAGTGGGTAATGGATGTTTGTCATCATTTAAGGGGGACATAGGATTATAGGATAAAAAGACAACTCTTAACCTCAAATATTTTTACATTGGTATGGATTTTGGTATATTGATACAGATTTAAAGTTATTTTTGCTATACTATATGTATGTTTCTACTCTTGTTTGGGGTGTTGTGCTTATGCAGCTTATTTAAAAGTGTGATGTATAATTAAGAAATACAGGTCAGTAGTTAGTTATCTGTAATAATCAAACTTGTAGTCATATTAAGTATTTTTCAAGGTTAAACAGATATATTTAGATAGATAGATGGTCTTCAAACACTTCAAAGACCTATAGAATATGGCATTTAAGATGTCTAATAATGTAAGGCTTTTCATGACAGTGAGACACGTCTGCTCCTGGCAGCACCAGTCTACTTCATAAAAGGATGATAGGCATTGAAGAATCTCCATATGGAGTTTGCTTTCATTGTGGCAAAGCTAGCCATTTGGGCAAGAAACTGCCCTTGCCTTGACTGCTGACAGAATGCTGTACAAACTGGATAAGCAGGACACACAGGAAAACTACTGCTGAACTTTGCCAAGACTAGGTGGGACAGTCCTTCAAAATTCCTGCTTCATAAAAGAGTCTGACAGATATTCTAGGCCTGTAGGCTGAAGATGGATGCTCCAATGTTTCAGAGGAACCTTGGGTGACTATTCAGGCAGCCAGATGTCTGTCATTTCTATAGTTTTAGAAGTGGCTTGCACTGCACTTCTGTTTACTCAGGTAACATTATATCCTTCTGGGATCTTTGATGGAGTTGAACACTAGATAATTATAGTTTTTCCTTAGTTATGATAGAAGGTAAATTAGGTACAAAACTTTGGACTCACCAAGATAGAATAGATAGTGGAGTATTTTCTCTGAATTTGCCAAATGCAAATGGACTGGACATTGTGAATGTAATTCTTACCTGATAATTGTTCTTATTGTTTATAGTTTTACTGTGTTAGAGTTAAAACCTTTCTTTTTTATTTAGACAAAAAGGGGAAATATAGAATAATCCTTTTGTATACTGTAAAGATGTGTCTTTGCTAAGGCNCCTTCTGATTGGTTTTAATAAAGAGCTGAATGGCCAATAGCTAGGCAGGAAGAGGTTTGGCAGGACTTCTGGACAGAGAGAGAAGGAGAGGAGATGAATCTAGCTGTGGGAGAGACACCACAGGAGACGGAGAGGAAGCAGGACATGCAGGGGGAAAGGTAAAAGCCACAAGCCATGTGGCAGCACATAGATGAATAGAAATGGGTTAGTTATAAGAGCTAATGGGACAAGCATAAGCTATAGGCTGAGCTTTCAAAATTAGTAAGTCTCTGTGTTGGTTTTTGTGAGCTGGCAGCCCAAAGAAAAATCTGTCTACACATTGAACTTGGCTTTTTTGAGGACAGTGTGTGTCTTCCTGCTTCTGTGAATAGCTGCATCCCCTCCAATCTCAATTCTCCACTTCAGATCTTTGCTTCTTACATAGTTTTAGTCAACTCAGAGTGATGGAAGCCCAGTACAATGACTTGGAGGTTGCCAGGACAGTAAAGGCCCAAGATACTGCTCAGAGCTGTTAATATACAATCCTGTCTCCAGCCTGAGCTACAGTTCATGTGGTGATGTGAATCTAGTGATGGACAAGGGAATTAGGTGATAAGGAAACCGTGATGACTGCAGATACCAAGCGATCCTATCTTCAAGCCCATCTCACCTGGGCCAGCTCACCACACACACCAGGAGATACCTGGCTCCACCCCATGCAGCCACCCTTAGGCACTGTGTTTACTAGTAGTCCAGCACCTATCAGGAACTGCTGAGACAGTGGTGACCCAGACACAGTTCCTGTCCCCAGGAAGCCAGTCTGACAGAAATTAATAGCTTAAGTAAAACCATGGCTTAATTTGTCAAAGATATTGTTTCACTTAGGTACAAGAAACCAAATTGCACAGAAAAGAAAGGGCTAAAGCGACAGACAGGCAGGGACTCCGACTGGGTACCACTCAGTCTTCTTTGCTCCTTTAGCAGCTCCTCAAATCCCTCAACCCCTCTTGCAAGAACAATCTTCCTCCTACAGCCCAGGGCTTCCTCAGTTCCCAATCCAGCCCTTTCGGAGGCAGGAGTCACAGACCTCTCCTTCCACCTTAAAGAACACAGGACTGGAACCTCCCCCAATCCAGGAGCGGCGTGTTCAACATCTTGCTTATTGACTTTGCTGGACGCCCGGGCCCCTCCTCCAGGTCTTGGTCTCTTTGGACAGCAGAGCTCCTGAGGCCTCTGAAGGGGCGCGCTCTCCTGGATGCCATGCCCAGTTCAAAGACCAGGCAAACTCAGGACCCGAGCTGGGGTCAAGGCTACTTCTACCTCTCCAAGACTTTTCCCCCACCCAGGAGTCGTGATCACTCCCGGTGACTTCGCGGGAGAGGACAAGGAAACCACCAGCTTTCCGCATGCCTGAGATGTCACCCCGAATGCAGCCAACCTCGGGGTGCTTCTCGGCCTGCGCCCGGACACTTCCGTGCACTAGGGTCTGCAGACATCCGGGAGATGCTGCTGACCTTTCGGCTACTCGCTTCCGCCAAGGTGCTCCAGGCTGGGGACCCCCGGGCGGCCCCGAGAGCTAGCCTCCGCAGGCCTGAGCCCTTGCACGCTGTCCTCCGGCACCCCCGCACCCCGCTCCCCTACCTGCTTGGGACGCCCGCTCCGCCTCCTGCCGGCCGCGCTCCCGGTGCTCGGTGGCCGCCGCCGTCGCCTCCCGGTCCCGCCCCGTCCCGTCCCGCCCAGCAGGTGACCCCCACCCACCCTGTGCCCCGGCGCCGCCCCGCGGTGTCCACGTGCCGCCCTCTCGACCAGCCACTGGTGGGGACTTCAGGTCTGGCACCCCCTGCGGTCACGTCTTCCAGGTAGGACGCCCGAGTAGGAGAAAGAAGAGGAAGGGACCCCGCGCAGACCGAGGCCGGCGTCTGAGAGTAAGTTGAGACGAGCTGATGGAGTGGGGGTGTAGATCTTGGCTGTGGGACCCAAGGACCAGAGGACTGACAGTTGGCAGGTGACAGAAATTCCTCCTGCGCGCCATTAGAGACTGTTCGTTCAATCCAGGAGTGGTTCACACCTATAATCCTGGCTCCCAAGAAGCAGAGGCAAGGGAGTTGTGCAAGGGAGTTGTTATGAGTTCGAGGCTAGCTCTGGAAAACATAGTGAGTTCCAGCTAGCCTGGGCTACGACGGGGTGAGATGCTGTCTCAGAAAACAAGACGGCTCAGTGGGTAAAGTGCTTGCCTAGCAAGCATGAGGACCCCAGTATCCAATCTAAAAGCCAGCTCAGGGGACTGGAAAGATGGACTTCATATGAGTTCCGTTCCAAGCACCCATATCAGGCGCTTCACAACTGATTGTAACTCCAGCATCTGCAGGCACTTGCACTCACACACGCGCGCGCGCGCGCGCGCGCGCGCGCACACACACACACACACACACACACACACACACACACACACACACACAAAAATAAGATAAGTATTAAAATAAAGCTGGCTGCCTCTGCCTTCTTGTAATTGGTAATTTGAGGCCCGGAGAAGCAAAATCAGGAGGTTCCCTGGGGGCTTGCTGGCCATCTCCTCTAGACAAATTGGTGAGCTCCAGGTTCAGTGAGAGACTCTGTCTCAAAAACTAAGGTGATAGGCAGCTAATGGTTGCTGGTGGAGGAGTGGTGTAGGCACTGGGAAGTCACCCATGCTCAGGTAGGTAGATAACCTATACCCATGCAGCCCTAATGGAATGCAGTGGGGAGTGTAAAAGCAAAAGGAGGGCTTGTTGGGAAGAAAGGGAAAGGGTTAGGTGGGAGAGGGAAAGGGGATGAGAGGGAGTAAGGAAGGGGCCATGGCCAAAGTACATTATATATAGGTATGAAATTGTGAAAGAATAAAAAACCAAANGGGGAAAAGATAAGGGAGACGCCCGAAGTCCATCTGTGCACACACATACATATTCACTCGCACACATGAACATACATGCACACACAAAATTAAAAAAAGAATTAATGCCTCTTCCAACAAAAATAAGGAACAGCAAATCTTCACTTTCAATCATACTGTCTCATTCCTCAGGCTCTCCTGGGAGCCTTGAACTCTTATTTTGGGCACACAATGGGCTCTCGACCCGATTTAAAGAAGGGATCCTTGAATAAACAGGGAAACTGAGGCTCAGGAAAGAGAGGTAAGCCTCAAGTCACACAGAAGNTCGGTGACAGGCCAGGAGTAGGTTTTGGTNATATCCAGGAGGTGACTGGCTCTGGACCAAGAGGCTGTGAGATGCTCACACCCCAGCTAATGTCCTTCNTCCTAGNTGCCCACCCTGGGAAGAGTTCTTTGTACTTTGGTATGAAATTCCACACTGGCGTTTGTTGATATACGCTAATCAAGATGGACAATACCATAATTCACGGCTTCACTAAAGACACAAGCCAGTCTATGCTAGAGAGCCTCAAGGGGTGGTCACACATAAACGGAGGAGGGCCTCAGGGGACGCTCCTGGCTCTGAGTTCCAGTCCCAAGGAACTAGAGTAGGATATCTTTGGGACATTCCAGGAGGCTTCCCAAAGCTCTTCTGGTGCTGGGTGTGGCACAAAAACTCAGTAGTTAGATCGTCTTGAGTTCAAATTCTTATCCATAGTTTACTAATTCTAAGACAGGAGCAGCTATTATGTCCTCAGCTCGGTGCTACCATTTCGAGGACTAGAAATGAGATGCTTCAAGTGATGGGCAGGCTGGGATGATCATATTATTTGTAGGAGCCGGAAGAAGTTCACGCACACACAAAAAGGCTTCAGCGTGTCTGTGNNAGTCCCCTCCAAGACATTTGTTTGTTGGTCCTCCTGTCTTCTGTGTCTCTGTCCCATCTTGACTTTTCTCCCCCAATCCAAGCTGCCAAACCACACTACATCAGAACACCTCCTCACATTCCTATATGAAGGCCTGTGGGAACAGGCCCTTTCTCTCACCAGTTTTATCCATAGCCAGGGCCAGCCCCTAGAGCCTGCCTCCTGGCAGCCAAAACAGGGAAGACTCAAGGTGTCCTTTATCACCTACTCTGTTCCCGTATTAAAGCCCCATGGATGTTCCCTTTGGGTCAGGCTCTTTGAGAGGTGGAAGCCCTGCCCTGCTTGTGGACCTCACCTCCAGTGAGGTGTGGTGGGGGTGGTGTACAAGATAATTCCACAGAAGGGAGACAGCCTCGGGTGGGTTGAGTATGGCCCCCATAGACCCATGTGTTTGCATGCTTGGCTATAGGGAGTGGTGCTATTAAGAGGTGTGGCCTTGTTGGATTCGGTGTGGCCTTGTTGGAGGAAGTGTGTCACTGAGGGGGTGGGCTTTGAGGTGATATATGCTCAAGGTACACCCAGTGTCACAGACTCCTTCTGTTGCCTGAGGATCAAGATGTAGAACTCTCAGCTCCTTCTCCAGCACCACGTCTGCCTGCATGCCACCTGCCATGACAATAATGGACTGAACCACTGAACTGTAAGCCAGTCCCAACGAAATGTTTTCCCTAATGGGAGTTTCTGTGGTCATGGTGTCTCTTCACTGCAATAGTAACCCTAAGACACAACCCAAGNCGTTTTGTGAAGGAAAGAGTAATGTCTGCCTCAGAGTGTTCCAGGTGGGAAGGAAGGCAGAGGCTCCCTCCACAGGAGAGGGACAGGCAAATACCATCCGGAGGGGCACAGAGGAGCAATTGGGGACTGAAAGGACAATGGGGCTGGGTCCTGTGTGTGCAAAGCCCATAACCAGTGAGATCGCCCAAGTGGAGGCTGTGAGGGGAATGCTGAGGGCAGATGTGGTGATGTCAGCCTGCCAGGAGGAGGAGTTCAGATTCTCCTCTAAACATGGTAGAAAGCCAGGAGAGGGTGAGGAGGAAAGTCACAAGCTAGTCTGCTCCGTGTTCTTGGTAGATGACTGGAACTGGTGGAAGAGGTAGAGAGAACCCAGCTGCAAAGTGGTGTGGGATGGGAGGGTGAAGGGGCATGGTCAGGGCTGGGGCTTAGCTGGAGGAAGGCAGACAAGGGATTGATGTTGTCTAAGAAGGCTGTGTGGTGGCCTGGTCACCGGTGCACCAATTTATGTCCCCAGCTCTGGAAGCTTTTGGGACAAGAATCCCAAGGTGTTGTGCACACTAGGCAGGGGCTCACCATTGAACCACACCATCAGAATCTGGGCAACAGGAGGCTTTCCAGGACTACTCTAGTCTTCCCTGGGGACACACCCAGAGTCTGCACTAGGCAGCTGGGAAGCAAGCCTGTGACTTGTGTGCATGCTGTATAGAAATACTTGTGGATGACACAGCAGGTGGGTCTCTGTGAATTTGAGGCCAGCCTGGTTGACATTGTGAGTTCCAGCCCAGGCTGCTGCATAGTGAGACCCTGTCTCCAAAAAACCAAACCAAACCAAACAAACAAACAAAACCAAAAAACTCCAGTATTGGGCATGGTGGTTGATGCCTACAATGCCAGAACTAAAGGCTGAGGCAGGCGGAGAAACAAAACTCAGACCATTTTGGCTTGCATAATGAGTTTTAGGTTAGCCTGGGCTACATAATGAGACCCTGTCTCAAAACAAAACAAAAAACCCCAAACGAACAAAAAGAAGGAGGAGGAAGGGGCGGGGGAAGAGGTCCCTTTTCAGTGGAAAGTCCCCAAATGCAGCTGGCTCCTTCCTAATCTTGTTAGCAGAGGATACCCCAGTGAAGCACCCTCTGATCCTGGGATGTTTTGTTTTGGTGTCTCACGGATCCAGGCTGGCCTTGAACTTGCCTGGCTTGTTTGGTGCTAGGGATGGGGCCCAGGACTTCGTGCACACTAGGCAAGCACTCTCCACTGAGCCACACCCCCAGCCCAGCACTGAGGTTTTTATCTCTCAGTCAGGATTGCCCAGTCTCTCTTCTCTCAAAGCCTTGGTCTGCTGTTTATGGCTTTGGAGATGGTTGCTAGGGAAACCAGCTACATGTCGTGTAGGATTAAAATGTAGTCTCAGTGGGGAGACAGCACAGACAGACAGATCCAGAGACACCCACGTGTACATTGATTAATCTAGTGCCAGAAAGTGTGGAAGCNCTTTCNACANCCATTAGTCAGCTTTCAGCCAAGGGGAAGAAAAACTCAGACTGTGGTGCTCTTCCTTCTCATCTTCCTTCCTTCCTTCC
>LZPO01099511.1:1244751-1266096 GCA_001675575.1 Neotoma lepida | reverse complement strand
AAAACCCCACCTATCATGTGGAAGGGGCAGAGCCAGGGGGAGCCTTAGGCAAGGAGGTTGAGATCTGGCAGCTCTTGGGGGACACAGCCCTGGGCAGAGACATCACTGATGCCATGGCCTGACCTTTTGTTGCAGTTTGGGTGGGGTCACCCCAGATATCACTCTGGAGGCCTCCCTTCTCAGCTCCCCCTGGGCTCCATCTTCCTCATACCCAGGCCCCAGGGCCACTCCTGTTCCTCAAACACCAGCAACTGGACCAGTCCACCTGACTGTCACCTGTCCACAGTTCTCTTTCCTGTCCTGGAGCTGCAGTGACCCCATCTGTCCTCAGTGCTCTCTGTCTGTAGCAGCAGATGGCTAATATGCCCTTATTAGATTTTTATTAATTTTCTCCAGCATGAATTCATAGCAAATCTCTCTCAAGGAAGAGACATTTTTGGGTACTCCATTTTTATATGGGTAACTCAGGGTCCAGTCTGAACAGGAGGGCAGCCGTGTGTGTGTGTGTGTATGTGTGTGTGTGTGTGTGTATGTGTATGTGTGTGTGTGCCCTTTCACAGGGGAACTTATTAGTGAGCCTTGAATCATTGAGTCACTTCACATCCAAAGGCTGCTTCTCAGTTGTAGAGACCATTCTAGCATCACCAGCTGTTACTAGAAATTCCTAATGAGACAGAATAAATCATCTCAGAAATGACTAGAGTGGTCCAGGAAATCAGCAACACAACACCAGAAAACACAGTTTATGAGAGACATTCACAAGGGTAAGCTCGGAGAAAGCACCTGGACTCTCATTTCCTCTTCCTCCGGGGAAAAGGCTCAACAGAACCCGGAAGCACGGAAGATCAGATAACTTCCCATTAAAGATTTCAGATGTTCAAAAGATGCCAAAGGAAGATGGCACCAGGCCAAGAGAGACTTAGCCTGGTTACTTCTCTAAACTGAACGGAAATGGTGACTCGAGTGGAACCACATTCAGAGAAGAGTGAGTGATTGTATCTTTCTCCGTCCATTTGGAGTAAACTCAATGAAGAATCTGTGTACTCTTAGTTGGAAACACACACACACACACACACACACACACACACACACACACACACATATATACCCATCTAGCCACAGACTGAGCACCACTGGGCACTTTTCTGAAATATTTATCCTTAAATAAAAGGCACAGATGTCACCAAGAAAACCTTGATTTCATCTAAACATATCACAGCAAAATATTTTCTTACAGCAGAAATAGAGAAAATAACATGTAGTCATTAACACAGCGGCAAGGCAGATGTATTAATAGTTTCAAAAAAAATTGTTATTTTAGACCAGTGAGAGGGCTTAGCTGGCAAGGCTGGTGACCTAAGTTCAATCCCTGGAGCCCACATAAAGGAGTACCTTCCGGAGAGTTGTCCTCTGACCTCCACATGCACATAACACGCACACGCACATCCACACACATACTTTTTTGTTGTTGTTGTTTTTGTTTTTTTGAAACAGAGTTTCACTGTATAGCTTTGGAGCCTGTCCTGGAACTCGCTCTGTAGACCAGGCTGGCCTTGAACTCACAGAGATCCGCCTGCCTCTGCCTCCCAAGTGCTGGGATTAAAGGTGTGTGCCACCACCGAATTGCCTGGCATACACACACTTTTTTGACTACTTAAAATGTTTCTTCTTTATTACTATTAGCGATGTGTGTGTACACAGGCACATATGCCATAGCAGCATGCATGGGGCACCAGCATGCATGCCATAGCATAGTTCTCTCCATCCACCATGGGTTCTGGGGGTGGAACTCAGGTCATCAAGCTTAGCAGCAAGCATTTTTATTCACTGAGCCATCTCTCCAGCCCTGTGTTAATGGTTTCTTAAGGCCCATAGGAAGGTTGGATAAGACCTAAGAGTAATTCAGATTTCTCAGTTCATGGTACACGGTTCTCAAGATACCCATGCGTATTAAACAGTAGTTCTCTGCTTATCTATTTGTGCAGGACCCATTATTTTCTGTTTTGCTTTCCAAATACAGGTGTTATGGAAGTGACTCACTTATGCCCACTTTTGCTACAAAGCATTATTGTTTTTTAGACAGGGTCTCATATCCTCAGGATGACCTTGAATTCCTGATCCTCCTGCCTCCACATCCCAAGTGCTGTGATTACGAGCATGGGTCACCATACTGAACACTCAGCTGTTTTCACGGTCGGCTTGTATCTGGCTTGCTCCTCATGGCTTGCTCAGCCTGATGTGTGTGTGTGTGTGTACACCTTAAAACCTCTTGCCCAGGGATGGTACCACNGGTAGTGGGCTGGGCTGGGCTCTTCTTCAGCAATCCTTAATCAAGAAAATGTCTAACAGGCTCACCTACATGCAATCTGATGGAGGCATTTTCTCAGTTGAGATGCCTCTTCCCAGATAACTCTAGTTTGTGCCTAGTAAAAAACCCAAGTGGATTATTTAGATTGCACTAATTGACTTGGGAAGACCCAGCTCAGTTGTGGCGGGATCATTTTCTAGGCAGGGGATCCTGGGCTGCATAAGGGTGGAGAAAGTGAGAACACCAGCATGCATGGAGCACCAGCATGCACGGGGCACTAGCGTGCATGGGACACTAGCATGCACGGGGTACCAGCATGCATGCATTCATTGCTTTCTTCTGATTGGGACATAATGTGACCAGCTGCTTCAAGATCCCAATGCCTTGATTTCCCTGCCATGGACTTTAACATGGAATTGTGAGCTAAAAATTCAACTTTTCCTGAAGTCACTTTTGTCAGGGCATTTTATCGCAGCAATACAAAAGAAACTAAGACAGGCTCTGAGGCTTATTCCATTTGAGAAGCACAGGGCAGTAATGAGCCACATACCTCCATGTGGGTCAGTGATGGGACTTATAGGATGACTGATAGCCTGATGATATGATGGACAGCTATCATATAGGATGATCTGATAGAGTATACTTCCTAGTGGTGTCATAGCTGCCTTAGTTTATTCCCTAATGATGCATTTCTCAGAGAACTTGTCCCCATGGTTAAGTCATTGTATTCCCAGTAAAAAAGACTGTAGATTTAGAAAGTTCTAGAAGCATTGTAATAAACTTTAATTTTTCTGACATTTCAACCACAAAGTTTCCCCAGATAATATAGTTTGCAACACTCCATATGGTGGTTTGAATATGAGAATTCCCCCATAGGCTCATCTATTTGAATGCTTAGTCACCAGGGAGTGGAACTGTTTGAGAAGGATTAGAAGGATTAGGAGGTGTGGCCTTGTTGGAATAGGCGTGTTGCTGGGGGTGGGCTTTGAGGTTTTAAAGTCTACACCAGGTCCAGCTCCCCCTCTCTCTGTCTCTCTCTCTGCTGCCTGTCAATCAGGATGTAGCTCTCAGCTACTTCGCAAGCACCATGCTGGCCTGCCTTCTGCCACACTCCCCACTGTAGACGAAAGTTTGTCCGGTTTCCCCACCCGGCTCCCACGGCCCGCTTAGACCCAAATAAACACACAGAGGCTTATATCATTTTTAAACTATGGCCCTGGCAGGCTTCTCGCTAGCTAGCTCTTACATCTTAAATTAACCCATTTTATAAATCTATGTCGCCACGTGTTCCACGTGGCTTTACCTGTGCGCAATTACATGTTGCTTTTTGGGCGGCAGAATGGCGTCCGTCTCCGCTCTGCTTTCGGCTTCTCTTCCCCTAGTTCGAATGTCCCGCCTAACCTTATTCTGCCTCACCATTGGCCAAATAGCTTTATTTATCAACCAATCAGAGCAACACATTTTTAGAAAGACATTCCCATCACCCCACCATGGACTAAGCCTCTAAAACTGTAAGCAAGCCCCAATTAAATGATTTCTTTTCTAAGAATTGCCTTGGTCATGGTGTCTCTTCACAGCAACAGAACAGTGACTAAGACACCCCATTTAAAGATCTAACCTACAAAGCAGGCCTGCTTCCAGGCTGTCTTGGAAGATCAGAGGAAGCTTGGCAAGATTTTGAATCTTCCCTGTGGAAGCCGTCAAGTGTTTCTACTACTCCATCAGGGTCACATGTGCACACACGCCCTGATGGGAGTTACTGCTCTCTCACCACCAATATTAATGACTATGTCTGGTGCTAACCCAACTCTGACACACACTGAGCAACTTTTAAGTCAGCTTATTTTCAGGAGGGCAACTTCTGAAGTTAGAGCTTCGTTCTTCTATTTTCTGTACTGTGCTTTTTGCTTTGTGCTTTTTAGAAGCAGGATTTTACATAGCCCAGGGTGGCCTCAAGCTTGTATATAGTTGAGGATGACTTTGAACCTCTGATCCTCCTGACTCCAAATCCAAAGAATTGAGATTGTAGATGTTCACTACCATGTCTAGCCTTATCCTGCATCATTTTGTTATTTTGAGACACAGCTCCTAAAGCCCCAGGCTGATGGCAAACTTGCTGTGTAGCTGAGGATGACCTTGAACTCCTGATTTTCCTTCCTCCCAAGTGCTAGGAATATAGGCCTGTATCATCATGCCTGGTTTTATGTGTGCAGGGGACCCAACACAGGGTCTTGTACAACTGTTAGGAAAGTACTCTACCAGTTGAGTCACACCTCAGCTCAAACACCTCTAGTCTATGTTTTCAAAATTGTTTTTGGTAGTGTTTGTTCAGCTCATTGTTTTACACAAGGGATCCTTAGCAACCAAGAGAGATTTGATGCTGATGGTAAGGATTTGAGGGTATTGCCAGGATGTTGGGGATTAAGCCTGGGGCTCAGTGCAAAACCAATTGAGCTACACTCCCAGCCTGCTAAGGTAATTTTGAACCCCAAGTTATTTTAGAGCCTCAGGCAGAGCTCAAGGCCCCAACCTGGAGGCGCAGTGCCACCTGGCGGCAGCTCCAAAGAACAGTCAGGAGCCGTCGTGGAAGTGGAACCTGTGGCCTGCTCTGTGATCATTTTATTCCAAACTGTATAAAGAACCTGTGCATCCTACAGATTTCCAAAAGAATTCAGCTTAAGAGAGTGCAGAGTGCTAGAAAGAAGATGCAGCGATGCAGTCTAGTCCCAGGTTTCTTTTGACCAGCTGTGACTGGTCAAAAGAAACCTGCCACTGCCTCCCGTGTCTTCTGGTAAAGGTGATAGGGAAGAGGCAGGAGGAGGTAGAGGATCAGGGGCATTACCAGTCCCATCCACCCAGGGTTGGGGGTTCTGCTCCTCTTCATCCCCAAATAGAGCAGCTGTTTACTTTTGTGAGAGACAAGTCTCACTATGCAGCCCTGGCTGGCCTGGAACTCACTATATAGACCAAGTTAGCTTCAAACTCAGAGATCTGCCTACCTCTGCCTCCTGAGTGCTGGGATTAAAGACTTGGACTACCATCCTGGCTCCTATTTTTAAAGATTTATCATTTTGATATGATATCATTATGTGCACGAGTGTTTTGCCCACACTGATTATCTGTACACCATGTGTGTGCAGTGCCTGAGGCTAGAAGGCAGCACTGGATCCCCTGGAACTGGAGTTACAGATGGTTATGAGCTGCCATGTGGGTGCTGGGAATGGAACCTGGGTCCTCTGGAAGAGCAGCCAGTGCTCTTGACCACTGAACCATTTTTCTAGTCCTTAATTACTAAAATAACTTTTATATCATGTAAGATTTTGTATGAACAGAGCAGAGAGCTGGGCATGGTGATCCACATCTTTAATCCCAGCACCTGGGGGTGGAGTCAGCCATTCAAAGTCATCTTCAGCTTCATAGCGAGTTTGAGGCCAGCCTTGAATACTGCTACATGAGGCTTTGTCTTGATATGCAAAAATAAATAAGCACAGTTAAATAACTTAAAAAGAGCAGACTTGTAGAGCTTAAAATAAGTATTAAGGGCTGGAAAGATGGCTCAGCAGTTAAGAGCACTAGATGATCTCCCAGAGGACCCCAGTTCTGATTCCCAGCACCCATGTGGCCACTCACCATGGTCTGTAACTCCAGTTCCAGGGGATCTAATGTCCTCTTCTGGCCTCTGAAGGCACCAGGCAGGCATGTGGTGCACAGACATTCATGCAGACAAAATACCCGTACAAATAAATAAATAAATAAAATGTATTAGCAGCCGCACATGTTAGGATAATCCTGTAATCCACCCACCACCTTTGAGGTAGAGGCAGGAGGATAGGAAGGAATTCAAGGCCAGTCCAGACTACATAAGGAGTGTGACAGCAACCTGGGCTGAGACCTTGTATCGAAAACAACATAATTATAATTTCTGGTTTCAATACTGGAATGTGGAGTTATTATTTTTTCCCAGCAATATATCATTTTAGCTAAGGTGTACAGCAGGCAGCACTTTCCCTGGTAGAGTGGACTTACAGCATTATCTGCCGTNGGCGACACCTTGGACTGTGTGTGGCACTGATGTGCAGCAGGGCTCTTGTTCACAGATCAAATGTGGCTTTTGACTTTCCTGCCTTTTGTGTTATTGCCCAATCAGTCCTAAGACACACATAGTCAAGAGACTGCACACAAAGAACTCTACTCACTGGACTGATTTAAAAAAACAACTTTTTATTAGTTTCAACATCAAAACTTGTTACAGGTAATTGCAAAGTGTCCCCCAAATTACATTCTGCTTTTGTCACCTCACAGGACAAGGAATGCTTAGCGATCCTCAGAACACAGGACAGTTGAAGCTGATAATGACTAGGGCCCATCATGTCAAGCACACTAAAACAAGGGACACATGGACGAAAATCACTGACCGGTTTTCACAAGTGCAGCGAGTATTCACTACAGTGTACGGGACCAAGGAGATTACAGACATGTCCAGATTCAGGAAGAAATCCAGCGGCAGGTTCAGTTATGTAGGACAAAGTGCAACGCTGTGAAAACTTTCTCATACTTCAAATGCAAATGGTACACAAGTGACAGGAATAAATACTCAGGGGCTGAAAGCAGAGGGTATGGCACAGTCGCAGGACTGACACCTGTTGTCTCTCCTTAGTCTTCAAGCTGACTTAGGAAGATTGGAGACCAACAGGGAACAATACAGAAAAACACAAATTATCTGCATAGATAGAAAAGAAATCCTCCTTCTGACAAGAATCACACCCGGTCAAGGCCATGTGGGAGCTCCAAGGGTCACAGGACCCACTTCAAGAGTTGCAGGTTTCCAAGAGAAAGCACAAATCCANGTTAGCAGGTCTCTGCACATTTACTTCCCTGAGGTCACTTCTCAGCCTTGACTGGAAACCTTCCAGGGAACAGGACAGGTTTCCAGCCCTGGCCAGAGACCCAACAGTTGCTGTTGCCTGCGGCTGGGCTGTGTGTACACCCAGTAACCCTTGTTGTTGAGACAGGGTCTGATGCATAGACCAGGCTGGCCTTAAACTCACAATCCTCCTACCTTTGTCTTGAAGTGCTGGGATGACAGGCATATGTCACCATGCTTGACTACATTTGGTAATCCTGACTCTGAACTACCACATTTTGCTCTGCTCAAGAGTGAAGGGAACTGTGGCACTCTGAGGATGAGGATGGCTCTGGAGAACTGCACTGCAAGGGGAGTGAGTGTAAAACACCAAGTCATTTGTCACGTGGTTGGTCAGGGTCCATATGCCTTACTCTACCCATGTACTTAACTGTGTAGAATGAGTCTCCAGAACATGGCTTCTTGTTTGGAAGCAAATATTTTCCCAGGACTTCTGGTCCTCTATATTGTCACACTAAGAAAAGAAAATCACCTTTTTTTTTTTCCTTTGAGACAGGGTTTTGCTCACACATCCCAGGCTAGTCTCATTCTCTCAGTCCTCCTGCCTCACCCTCCTGCAGGCTGAGAGTACAGGCCTGTGCCACCACANCCAGACAGTGTGTTTCCTTTAACACAGATGTATTAAGGAACACAGAGGGAGGAGGAAAGGTGACCAAGCTCACCTGTGTGACAGGTGAGGGCCAAGGCTCTACAGAGAAGAGGTCAAGCTGGCAGACGTGAACCCCAGGCATCAAAGAATCACATACACTTCCATTGATAATTACACCTAAAGTCTTCCATTTAAAAATAAATCCTCGAGTCTATAAAATAGTTTACATAAAAATATAAATCCCATGTCCATCTTTAGTGTTGAACAGAACTTGATTTTCCAAGCACAGAGGGAGAGGGACCTCCCACAGCAGACCTTTAACTCCATGCATGTGGCCTCATTGTCTGTGCCCAGCTCCTCTCTTAAGCCTGTTGACATTTTTACTGCATGAAGGTGACTATCCAGGGAAGCCCACATAAAGTGCTAACACAACTGCTGGTGACCAAGGATTATGTGAGCAGATTCCAACCCCACAGCTCAATGGTGATAAAAACACAAGCCACAGTCAAGCTNATTAAAAACTCCCAAGTCACTGCCTCCATCATTGATGTTTAAAAGCCATTTCTTATTCATCATCAGGAGGAGTCTCTCTCCTACCTGTTGGGCCTCCNGCTCTTCTCTACGTGACAGGGAGAAGCATCCTCCTATTTTAAGAGCCCAATGCATGAAAAGACATGGAAGAACAGGGAAGGTCAACCGCAGTCCCTGCTGCGCTGTGCACTCCCATGTAAGTCTGGTGCCAGCTCAGCAACATTGATTCCAAGACAGTCAAAGCATGTCACTTGATAATCAGGACTTTTTTTTTTCTGATCTGATTTGCTTTTTTAGACAGAGTCTCACTGTGTAGCCCTGGCTGGCCTGGAACTCACTGTGTAGGCAAGGCTGGCCCTGAATTCAGAGATCCACCTGCAGTACTAAAATTAAAGGTGTTCCCACCATGGCCAGCCATAATCATGACATTTTAAAAAAGCAGGCTGGGGCTGGAGAGCTGGCTCAGTGGGTAAGAGTGCTTGGTGCTCTNGAGGACCAGAGTTCAGTTCCTAGTACTCACTTCGGGTGTCTTACTACTGTCTCCAGCTCCAGGAAATCCAATGCCGTTTTGGCCTTTGTGGGTACCCATATGTACACGTGCAGACACACACCAGCACATAAATAAATCTTTAAACCTTACCAATCTATATTCTCACTTTTAAAATATTTTTAGAGACAGAATTCATGAAAACGGCTGCTCCTGACCTGTCCCCTGGTATCCCCTCAACTCAAATTGCCCATTTAGTGGCCACAATGATCTATGTAAACCTTTATGTGGAACTTAAAATCTTCTCTGCATAAACCTCGCCCCTTTTTTGAGATAATCCCACGCTGGCCTTAAATCCACTATTTAGTTGAGGACAACCTTGAACTCCTGACCTTTCTGCCTCTACCTCCCGGGTTCTGGGATTACAAGTGTGTGCCAGCACACCTGGCCCCTTCCTAACGTTTGAGGGATGCAGTAAGACTACCTGACTATCAGCTCTCCAAAATGAGGGGCTGCTCTTATCTCCTCCTGCCTCTCCACCTCTTNTGCTTCTCTTTATCTTTTCTCCTCTTATTCCATTGATCACCATAGATTTTTCTGTCTGTTAGGTATATGTGTGCATACACACACACATACACACACACACACACACACATATATATATATATATATGCATATATATTCATATTCTGGACTCAATCATATTAGCCCATGGGAAAGGAAGTCAGAGAGTTGAAAAAGACTGGATTGTAGAAAGCAAGACTTTTTTGTGACTCTACTTTCTACCTTCTGTTGTAATCTGTCAATCAGGAGCCACCTTCTTTATGCTACTCACACACTTCCCTTTATCCCAGCAAAGATGGCAGCTGGCACCTTAAATCATTCTTCTATTATTAGTCCCTCAAATTTTCACAGAGAAGTCCTCCAGATGCAGTTCTCTGTAAATGTATGTGAGTCATACTTAACATTTTCTTATTCTTTGTAAATCAAATTCCTGTAAATTCTGAAGAGAACTTTCAGTGACTGCCGAGTAACTGTGCGCATGGTCCTTGCACAAAATACATCACTCACTGTAACTTGAGAGGTTATATGCCTTACCAAAAGTCATACAGCCAGGAAAAAGGATAACTAGTGTTATGGGTGGGCTCACATGACCACCTAATATTTATTATCTTCCCCTTGCAAAAATCAAGTATCAAATTAAGATTCTTAGGCTGGCATGCATGGGACCTAGGATCATTATCCTAATTATTTTTCATTCCCTAAAAATCCATAGAAAATGATGTGGAAGGAATAGGGAAAATAGTAGTACGGAGTGGTTCAGATTACAGCCTTCAGTTTAATGACTCCCAAGTTTAGTTTTGGCCCTGCCATTCCCTTGATTTGGATTATACCTAATTGTACCTTATCTCTGGTGTAGTTTTAATGAAATTACCATACAGATGCTAGATAACATCTTGGAAGACATCCTGAGAGGAGTTCTCCCAAAATTTGAAAGAAAAAATGTATATAAATCTACTATGAGAACTGGAAAGAAGATAAAGGATAAGCTGTGTGCTGTGGTACACATCTGTAACATCTGTAATCCTGGGCTTTGGAGATGGATGCAGTAGAATCAGGAATTCAAGATCATCCTTGGACACACAGTGAATTGGAGACCAGCTACCTGCGCTATCTGAGACCTTTTCACAAACAAACAAGCGAAAGAATGGGATTCATTTGCTAAGAAATGGCTACATTACATGAACTGGGCATTAAAAGAGCTTAAAAACAGAGTCTCNGATATTCTGATTGATTTCATTAAAAAGTAGATGGGTATTTTTTCTTCTAGAGTTTGTCTTATGGAAATATTATACCAGAAAAGAGGAAAATATTAACATTTGCTATCCAGGNAAGTTTAAATGACTTCCCATATCCTTGCACACACTCCCATACATACACACAATTTAATACTCTCAAAAAAATTTAAAGAGATGAGTAGTTTGTATTTCTTGACTTAAATACAAAAGGAATAGGCCAGGTGTGGTGGCACACACCTTTAGTCCCAGCACTCAGGAGGCAGAGGCTGGCGGATCTCTATGAGTTTGAGGCCAGCCTGGGCTACAGAGTGAGTTCCAGGACAGCCAGAGCTAAAACATAGAAACAGTGTCTTGAGAGAAAAGAATAAAGAAA
Source organism: Neotoma lepida (assembly GCA_001675575.1). Taxonomy (NCBI): domain Eukaryota; kingdom Metazoa; phylum Chordata; class Mammalia; order Rodentia; family Cricetidae; genus Neotoma; species Neotoma lepida. The sequence continues at coordinate 1,255,085 of LZPO01099511.1, read as the reverse complement.
AAAAGAGATGTTCTTTAATTGACAGCTAGGAAATGAAAGCCAAGACAAACTTAAAAACTGGGTTTTGATCACTAAGAAAATCAGAGAGAATTTGTATTGCACAATGGGGAACACAAAAACTTCCCAACTGTTGAAAATCTACTTGCTTGCTGGCAGCTAGGGTCTGTCCTGCAACCAAAAGAAGCAAACAGCTGAGCTGAGAATTGCAAAGTCAAGGTGAGTGCAAAGGAGAGCCTGTCAGTTAACCCGACAGATGATGATTTGGACCCAACAAACCAGTGTGGAGGGAATCGTAATCTTCAGTTGAATCCACACTGAGTTTCCCAATGGCAAACACACAGAGTTCAGCATCTGAGGGCAAGGACAACTCTTTCTGTTGTTGCTGTTGTTAGGTGTGGTGGGTGCTTGCCTGCAATCCTAGCACTTAGGAGACAGAGGCAGGAGCAGGAGTTCAAGGTCATCCTTGAGACCATAGCAAGTCTGACGTCAACCAGGACTATATGAAACCCCATTTCAACAAGTTAGAAGCCATTTGTGTGTGTGTGTGCAATACAGTTTAAATCTTCAGAAATCAGTTCTACCACAACAGACACTCAGCCCTAACATGTCACCCAAAAAACACAGCCATCATGGCTTCAATTTCTCCATTTTTCTTTCTTTACAGTAGCTGCTATGTCTGTTTCTTAGTTCTATGTCTAGTCCCTTCATATATACCAGCCAGCTCTGGATACTTGCCACACACAGAGAAAGCACAGAGAGTGGGGCCAGCTGACCCACCCAAGCACAGCACTCTTGGGCAAGAGAGCCTTCTTCAAGAGGGACTNCAGCCCCAGCACACTAAGGATGCTGCACTGACATACGGAGGTTCAAACACATCTTCAAATACAAGAAGCAGTTCTATCTAAATGTCAACTGCAAGCCAAAGTGGAAAATTTCATATAAAAGGGAAGCATGAACTGCATGAAGTGGCTTATACCTTCTATCCCAGGACTCAAGAGGCTAAGGAGAACAGTCTTGGGCTTAAGGCCAGCCTGGGCTACATAGTGAGCCCAAGGCTAGCCTGAGCTACAGTGTGAGACCTTGTCTCAAATATATATATATATAGTATGGTGACTTTTTTCTTTCCAAACAGCTGAAATACTTGAATGGAAAAATTTGAAGTGCATGGTGGCTCACCACCTGTAATTTTAGCACTTGGGAGTCTGAGGCAGGAGGATCACAGAGGATTTTAGGCNAGCTAGCTACAAAGTGAAACCCTGTCTTCAAAGAAAAAAAGAATGAAACAACTCCCCTCAATTTAAAGTGGTCTTTAGAATGTCTTATCACTATTTTCTAAAATTTAAGATTGTGACTAACATCNCCAAATCTACACACAGCGTAGGCCAGCATTAGGATGGTCAAGAGATTACCTGAAGAGCTGCCTCTCCACAGGCTGCAACTCCACATTATCACCAGCCAAGCTTGCTGGTGACACATCCTGCTTGCAGAGCCCAGGCTTACCTGGGAGGGGTGCACTGGGAGCAGGGTTCTGTGCACCACCTGCACCAACTGCAAGAGGGCTACCGAGGGGAACCAAGAGCACATCTGTACGTGCTGTGTGGATCTGACAAACTCATTCATTTGGCATTTCATTCCCAAGGCTAGTGAAAAAATACTGGAGAAAAATGACTTCTACAAATGGTTTTGTATCTAAGCTTTCTTTCCGTGCCCCTGACCCCAAAACCCATGTATACTGAGTAACATTCAGCCTTTGCTCAATGCATTTGTTAGACACTACCACACCAGTACAAAAATACCCATACCAAATTACTGAAATTGTAAGACTAATTTTTAAACTGTAAAAATGGTAGCGCACTGGGTGATTCTAGTTCTGGCCTTTGGTACCCAANGGTCTATATGTTCAGGGGAACTAAGGTTTCTGGGGGAGGAGTCAGGTGCCACACAGTGGGGGCTAACCTTGTNACTTAAAGTGCTATTTAGAACATTGTTCAAAATTTCAAACAGCTGGCCACATCTACTACTTCACCCCATGTTCCGGCCTGGCAAGGCTGGCCCGGCTGCCAGATGGATGCAGCGGCATCTCCTGGCTGTGCTCCAGGGCAGGTGCAGCAGTAGCAGCAGGAGGCACAGGTGCAGCGGCTGGGCTCACAGTGCACAGTCCAGCTGCTCACTCAGCGTGGCTGTGGGAGCTTCTGGACGCCGAGTCTGAGTGATTTTTTGTTTTGGGTTTTTTGTGTCTTCTTCCTCTTCAGTTTCGCTTTCACAGACGTGCACGACCACGCTGGGGGTGGACTCGGTTCCTGCGTGCANTTCGTATTTCTCCCCTGTGGAGGTAAGCACAGGGAAGAGACTTACTGCCAGTGGAAGGAATTAATTTCTTTTATTTCCCAGCTTCTCTTCCACTAATTCATTTAACAGCTGCTGATTTTTCTTTTTTGAGACTGAGTCTATGAAATCTGGGCCAGTCAAAAACTTGCTGCTGTAGCTGAGGCTGGCCTTGAACTCTTTGATTTTTCTGCTTCAGTCTCCCAAGTGCTAGGACATAGGTATGTGCTGCCACAGTCGATTTGTTGCTTACAGTCTGTAAAACCTATCTATCCCGCACCAGAGGCTTAGCTTGTTTGGTATGAAGAACCCCCACCCCCACCCCCGTTTTTCTCTTGACAGGGTCTCACTATGCAGACAGGCTGGCCTGGAACTCATAGCAAGCTGCCTGCCTCCTCCAAAGTGCTGTTACAGTAAGAACCACCAGGCCCTGCAGAAATTTCATTCGTAAAAGACACTGTCCTTTCTTTCTGTCCTGGGCCTGGGGGTTAGGATCCAAGCATGGCTGCTAAGCATGCAGGCACCTTCAGGGCAGACTTCTGTTAGCACACCCTGAAACTACCCTATTCACAACCACATCCTGTCCATCATGTTACTCTCCATGACTTTACACTGANCATGCTCAGGAATGGGCCTGCCACTACATGAATATACACAAGCTTCCTTTATCCGGGGAGGGCCTTGCTTTGGAAATGGCTCCTATCTCTTCCTACAAGTGATGAAGCTTTCTCCACTCTTGTATCCTATGCTTACTTTGGCTTTGTGCTCACTAAGATGGGAACCCAATGATTAGATTACATAAATACTAATTAAAATGTTAATATAAATGCTAATTGCTGCTTTACAAATAACTAAGGTGGGTTAGTTACACTCATAAAGGTTTTGGGTCCCATGGGAGGCACTGGCTAGGCTCCAGGCAGCANTCTCTAGTGTAGGACCTGACATCTGAAAGAGTTCAAACATTCACAAGCATAAAGCTCTTTCTCAGATACCTCTGAAGTCCCCTCAAGAGACATGCTGTCCTTAATGGGGGAATCAGATCCTCACATTATTAAGGTGATGAGAGAGACAGCAAGTAGAGAAGGAAAGTAAGAAATGAAAAAGAAAAAAATAAGGAGAAACTCTGGAAGGGGTGACAGGTTACCATCACTAAATAACGCAAAGCAGCCACCATCTGCATAGTGCTGGACTGGGTTGCAGAAAGAAAGCAGCAAGTGTTCACTAACCGCCTGTATGAACTCCTAGCTGAATNGCTGACAGTGAAAATTATCATGCTGCACATACACACCATCCAACCCTTACAACCATGCTCAGATAACTCGGGCTCAGCTGGCTGAGGACCACAGCACTGGAAAATGCACAGTTAGAGCGTGGACCCAGACTGGTGTGACTGCAGTGTCCACTGCACAGTGCTACTGTTGCTGGGCTCCACACCCCCTATTGAACATGGTCTCCAACACACAAAGCTCCTGGGGATAGTAAGAGCAAAAGCAGAAGCCGTTACCTGGTCCCAGCTTGGAGACAGCACAGAGTAAGTCATAGTTGATTACAGGCATTGCGTCTTCACTCTGCTTCCACCCCACTGGTGGTGAGGCTGGAGGGGAGATGAGGAACTGCTTGGTGGGCTGTGGTGGCAGTAAGTAGGACTTGTCTCGAGCCTCCCCGGACACCTGCACCTGCAGGGAAGGATGTGACCGTGAGCACTCTGCAAATGCATCTTCATTTTCTTCATTTTTCATCTTTATGGGAATTGTTACTTTCTCAGAGGGGTGATTAAACATGTCTCTAAAACATCTGTGATCTTCCAGGAGGTGGACTGGGTTCACTGGGCTCACTGCACGGGGCCACACCCACTGGATCGTTGATAAACATGAGTTGAGTGAAAGAATAAAGAGAGGGACAAAGAAATGCACAGCAGGAACTGTGGCTGTGATCTGTGCTCTAAGTGTTCCTCAGGGTCTATGTGGTAGAGCCTTGCTCCCCTGAGGGCTGAAACTGGGCACCTTTAGGAGGCAGGGAGGTCGTTAGTCACTGGGAGCATACTCTAACACCCCAGTCCCTATTCTTCCTGTTGCCATGAATGAGGTGAACAGCTTTGCTCTGCCTTCCTGAGCTGCTCCTACTGCAGCCNGAAGGAAAAGGGACGATCCTCTATGGACTGAAATCTTCAAACCATGAGCCAAGACTTTTCTCCTTTGCAGTTGATTATCTCAGGTATTTGTTACAGTGGTGTGCTGGCTAGTTTTATGTCACTTCACACAAGCTTCTTCATGAGAGAAGGGAACCTCAATTGAGAAGCTGCCTCCATAACACTGGGCTTAGGCAAGCCTGCAGAGCATTTTCTTACTTAGTGATTGATGGGGGAGGGCCCAGCCTATTGTGGGTGGTGCCACCCTGGGCTAGTGGTCTTGGGTTCTATAAGAAACCAGGTTGAACAAGCCATGAAGAGCAAGCCAGTAAGCAGCACTCCTCCATGGCCTCCAGGTTCCTGCCCAGGGTGAGTTCTTGCCTAGGCTTCCCCCAGTGGAAAGTGATATGTAAACCAAATAAACCTTTTTGTCTCCAGGTTCTTTTGGTCATGGTGTCTCATCATAGTAGCAGTAACCCTAACCAACCCAGGGGAGAGCTCACTAACACACTACTAACTTCCAGTCTTAGAAGAGAGAAAATTGCTTGTGTGGCAGTCAGAGGACACAGGTAGGCTCTTTTCTTCTACCATGTATGTATGGGTTCCAGGGATCAAACTCAGGTGCTCAAGCTTAGTGGCAAGCACCTTTACCCACTGAGCCCTCTTGATGGCCCTTGAAGGTTCTTTTTTCTCTGTTCTCTCATGGATGTCACCTCCTAAGTCCATTTTGGATACAGAGAACATGATCCACTAACCTTGAAGTGTCNGGGCTTAACCATTGCAGGGCCCTAGTTGAGCAAAGCTGCCAGAAAAATAAATCCCTTAACTATTAGTCTCAGCAAAACAAAGACAGAAGGCTTAGTGTGCTCCTAAGATAAAGGNACTCACGCATGGGTAAAGTAAGAGGAAACATTACATCGTCTGCTCACGGGAATGTTGACTCACAAACCTCTGACCCAAGGCTGGAGGGAGAACTGTAAAGAGCTGTGATGGAGGAGCAGCCACATAGCACGCTGTACCTGTGCGAAGTACAGCTTCAGCTTCTGGCCGTGGAAGTCACTCTCGTGGAGCTCTATCCGAGCTCTCGCTGCAGCCTCNGGCTTGCTGAAGTTGATCCGCACTCTGCGAAAGCTCTTGAACAACTGGAATGTGACCTGGTCATCGTAGAGGGTGAACAGAGCTTCAAACCTCTCCTGCAAGGAGAGCAGCAAGGCAGAGAGAAGTGGGAAGAGAGACTCCCATTAACAGGAAGCCTGCTAGAGAGAAGTGGCCAGGTGACACTCCCCATGTAGTGCACTACGTCTTCTCCATAAAAAGCCTTTTCTCAAATGTATTCAGAGTGGATATTGTGTGACCTGTGCTCANATGTGCAGTCTGCACTGACTGAAAATGGCTAGCTTTGTTAAATACTGCAGCTTCTAATAAAACAGCACACACGTCTCCATACAGAACAGGAGCACTGCGGCTGCAAAGTCACCTATGTACCCAGCTGTGCTGTTCCTCCGTCAAAGGAACATCTCTGGCATTTAGGGTGACCCTTCCCCTGTTTTCTTCACAGCGCTAAGCATTCGTCTGCTGCTTAAGTCTGANACACTGGGCGACTTCTTCCTTTTAGAACCCGAATACCTCCCGCAGCATGTACGCACAATAAAACAGAGAAATCACTCCTACCGTTTGTTTTTTATTTTTAGTTTGTAGACAAGGCTCTCCTGCAGTCCAGGTCGGCCTCTAACTTGCTAGTAGCTGAAGACAACCTTGAATTCCTATTCCTCCTACCTCCAGCTCTGGGAGAGCTGATAACAGGTGCTACCAGGCCTGGCAGCTTCCTAACTTCTGCTTTTTAACTTCTACGTATGCTTTAGGAATGTTTCCAAAGTGTACACGTGATGTGAATGTGATGTGTGCATATAAATAAAGCCAATTTACCACTCACTGTCTTGTCCTGAGAGTGTCTCTCTCTATGTCATCCTGGCTGGTCTGAAACTCACAGAGATCCACCTGCTTCTGCCTCCTGAATGCTGGAATTATTAGACTGGCCTTTAAAATCTTCAAATATTAAGCTGGGCAGTGGTGGTGCATGCCTTTAATCCCAGCAGTTGGGAGGAACAGGCAGATTTCTGTGAGTCCGAGGCCAACCNGGTCTACAGAGTGAGTTCCAGGGCAGCCAGGGCTCTTACACAGAGAAACTCTGCCTTGGAAAAAAATTTAAATAAATACATAAATTCAAATATTAAACAAGTTTTAGTAGTATTTTTGGTTATACAGACTATAAAAGAATTGGGGTTAGACTACCATAATTCCAGAACAGATCTCCTACTTACCACTTAGCCTGAGCAGCCTGCACCATTCGTCCTCAGCCACTACTGTGGAAAACCCACCCTTCGGGGAAGCAGACAGCTCATGGGTAAAGGTGCCTGCTGCCATCCCCAATGACCTGAGTGAGTATTCAATCCAGCTGCTACTCTGCACTTGGTCATGTTGAGTGTCCCCATCAAAAACAGGACTGGGGTCAGGCAGACCTGCCTTCACCACAAGAAAACCACTCAAACATCAAGAGATATATATTCTGTATACAAAGGGACACATGACATTTCATACCAGCCAGTCCTACCTAGAATAATTTTCTGAGGCTGGGAGATGCCTCAGTGGACACTTGGCATTCAAGTGTGAGAATCAGTGTTTGGATACCCAGGACCCATATAAGAAGTTGGGCAGGCGTGATGGCCTGTAATCCCAGTGCTTAAGGGGGGACAGGAGCTGGAGTTAGACTAGCTGAATCAGTGAGCTCTAGGTCCAGTGAGAGACACCTGACATTAATATCTGACCTCCTCATGCATGCACACATGTACTCACAAGCACTCGTATGAACACACACACACACACACACACCCCACATACATATATACAGAACTTCACTCTACATTAATATTAACTGAGTCCACTACAACACAGAGACCTAAGGTACACATTAGGAAAACATGTATTAAACTTTCAAACTCATGCTCAATCATAAGCAAGTCTGTTNCCTATTTTAAGAAAAGGAAAGTTGGTGGCTAGGAGATGGCTCAATAGGCAAAGAATCTTGATGATCCAGGTTTGATCCTTGAACCCACATGGTAGAAACAGCCCAGACTCCTGAAAGTTGTTCTCTGGCATCTATACTTGTGCTGTGGAATATGCTCCACCCCTAAATAAATGTAAAGTATCAAAATTTCCTTGGGGACTTGCCCTGAGGAGATTTCTCCCAGAGTCCTAGGGAGGAGGCTATGGTTGGCGTGGGGTAATCTGAGGGGTTCTCTATTAAATCTACGTACATGAAACTCTTGATTTTTTCACTTTATTTTTCTGAGTCAGTTCTCTCTCTAATCAGCTTCTATTCTGCTCCCTCNCGTAGTTCCTTTCTTGCCTGATTTCTTTCTACATTTTTCTTCTGTCCCCTCTAAGTTCTTAATTCTCTCATCTTAGTTCTGCCCCATCTTGGTCTTTCTCATTTTGTTCTTACCAATCTCGTTCTTCCCCATCTGNCTCTTCCTGCTGTGAGATGTCTTTCTGTACGCTGTAAATATGTATTGCTCTGATTGGTTGATAAATAAAGCCATTTTGCCTCTGGCAGGGCAGGATGGAGCCAGGCGGGAAAATCCAAGGGAGGTAGTGAGAGGAGAAAGGAGAGGCGGGGAGCCGCCATCCCGTTGTCCGGGGAGCGGCATGTAATGGCACGCAGGTAAAGCCACAGAACACGTGGCGACATAGAGATTAATAGAAATGGGCTGAGTTTAGTTATAAGAGCTAGCTAGCAAGAGGCTTGAGCCATAGGCCATAACCATAAGTTTGTAAATAATATTAAGCCTCTGAATGANTACTTTATAAGTGGCCACGGGACCAAAGGAACGCTGGACCATGGGGCCTGGGCAGAACTGGAGAAACCTTCCAGCTACATCTTCCCCATCTTCCATCTCATTCTTCTAGTTCTCCATCTAGTTCTCCAGTCAAAATCCTCCCTCAGTCTCTGAGGTTTACAGTTATATACCCATGCAATAGCAGTGCTCTAGCTAAAGCANGGTCACCAGGCTTGAATTCTTACAGGGTCATAAAGGCAGACAAGAGTTTTCCTCAGGCAGTGACCTGTGGTGATATTTTATTTGTCTTCCCTAATAAAATTTATCTGAGGGTCAGAGGAAAAACGGGGCTGCCAGCCACTAGTAGAAAACAATAGCCATGCAAGTTAGCATACGCCCATAATCCATTTGGTTCTCTGTGACTCCAAGGTCACATGGGGAACTAGCAGTAGGAGGTGGTGGCACATGCCTTTAATCCCAGCATCAACCTAAGAGTTCTGAAGATCCATGCAGACAAGACAGGAAGTGATGTAGTGGGAAATTAGTTAGCAGATGGACAGGTATAAAAAGCCAGGTTAGACCGGAAGGCTCGCTTTTTCCTCTGCTTCAATCCTGGGAAGTAGAGGCAGCGTTGGTGAGTGGTGGCTTGCTCCTAATTCCTCTGATCTCTGTCAGATTTTCACCCTTATTTCTTGTTCCGNGTGTTTATTAATAAGACTGGTTAGAAGTTCTTCTTACAGTGACCATGAGGCTTTCTTTTACAACCCAAAAGGGGAGTGATAAAGGAGGAGGTCAACTAAGCTAAAATGGTTTGATATATCAGGAAAAGGGAATTTATGTGCTCAAAACTACATTCCTAGAAGTGGTTAGGTAAAATGTTAGGAGTCTATAATGTTAGTATAAATACCACTAAGGCTGTATAAGAAAGGAGGGTCTGAGCTTAATTTGTGCAAGAAATAAATTTAGCTATCTGCCTGACCTAGGAGACAGGTGTTGTCTCCATAAGGGTGTTTACCTTAATTCAGGAGATCGNTTGGCCTTGGATGCTTGATGGGTATTTCAGATAAATATACTGTTAAAAGTTCTTGGGGAAGTTATGAGCGCTTACGAAATTCATAGTAGAAAACAGCTAATATATTAAAAGCTGAATAACACCAAATACTTCCTGAGATTTGGCTTACTCCTCTGGAAGGCCCTTAGCTTCTTCCAGGTATTAGTTTGTCATAGATAGCTAAATTTCCATTTCATTTTCCTGCAGCTTGCAGCAGTAAANTAATTAATAAAATTTGGAAAAAAAGGAAAACTTGGTGTTAAAAACAACAAACAAGCAATTAATGACACTGGGGAAATCCAAATATGTTAAAGAAGAATAAAGCATTATGTCTCCTGATGGTGACTAGCTAGCATGTGTGTGAAAATCCACAGAAGCACGGAGATAGCCTTGCCTTTCGTTTCCTCTTATGGTTTATTTTCTCAGGGTTTACTGTCCCCCTCCCATGCCACACATGCACCATCTTTAAGAAACACTGACAAGCACCGGGCATGGTGGCACATGCTTCCCAGCACTCAGGAGGCAGGTGGATCTCTGTGAGTTTGAGGCCAGCCTGGTCTACATAGTGAGTTCCAGGACAGCCAGGGCTATAGAGAGAGACCAAACCAAACCAAACCACTGGTGAGGGACTTGGGATGTGACTTAGTTTGTACAGTGCATGCATGAAGCCTCAGGTTCCATCCCCAGCACCACATAAAATGGGGCATGCTGGTGCACGCTTGTACTCCTAGCACTCAGGAGGTAGAGGCAAGAGGATCAGAAGTTCAAAGTCATCCTTACCTACCTACTGTTCGGTTGGAACCTCCAGCTCACTCCTGCTTGATCCAGAAAGCTGAATTCCTGTCTCCCCCACCCCCTACTCTCTCTCCAAACTCCGCCCACTCAGGGAGTCTCCAAACCAAGGAAAGGCACCAAAAAGCCCAGTTCTGCATTTTTGGCGGCTACACAGCTTCCTCCCCTGAAGTTGCCACCTGCTCAAGTCCCTGCCTAAAGC
>LZPO01099511.1:1192309-1220743 GCA_001675575.1 Neotoma lepida | reverse complement strand
ATGTGACTGCTGGGAACCAAACGTGGGTCCTCTGGAAAAGCAGTACATGCTTTTTACCCATTTATTTCTCCAGCCCCCTTTGGTTTTTGACACAGAGTCTCACTGTGCAGCCCAGACTGGCCTTGAACTTGGAGTCTTCCTGCCTCAGCGGCCCTGAGCCAAAATAACAAGTGTGCACCATTATGCCAAGCTTTATTTTCTTTCTTGATGATTTGTATTTTTTATGTTATTGCTTTGTATCTTTCAATTTTACTGTGAATTTTTTATTAATTTACTTATTTCTGTGTACATGTGCATTCTCTCTATGTAGGACAGAGGACAACTTGAGTCAGTTTTCTCTTTCTGTCATGTGAGTCCCAAGAATTGAACTCAGGTCACCAGGCTTAGTGGGGTAAGCACCCTTACCCACTGAGCCATCCTGTCAGCATGTATCACTNATATTTTTGTTTTATGTTTTGTTGGAACTCACTGTGTTGTTTANATTGGCCTCAAGCTCAAGGCAATCCTCCTGCCTCTGGCTCCAGAGGGCTGAAATTACAGGTGTGAATTGTCACACCTCACTCTTTATTTTTTTCCAGTGACTTTAAAGAATTATNCTGGAAAGATGGCTGAGCAAGTCAAGGTCCTTGCTGCACAAGCCTGAGGGAGTTGGATCCCCAGAATCCATGTAATAAGGTGGATACGGTAGTGCCCATCTGTTGTCCAGAACTCCCTCAGTGAGATGGGCAGCGGTGACAGGAGAATCCACTTGAAGCAAGGGAGACCCAACCACAGCAAGACAGAAGTCAACAGCTGACTCCTGAATTCTACAGGTGCACTGTGTGCCATGGCAGGCCCATGTGTGAGTGTACACACATGTGTGTTCACACACAAATTAAGAAAGAACCCATTTTGCCCAGTGTTTCATATAAATACAACTATATACGAGTATAGTACTGTATAGTACTGGTTGGCCTCGAATTTATGGNGGTCCATCTGCCTTTCCCACCACGCCTAGCCAGGTTGTATTTAGATATCTGTTAACAGAAACTTTAGATAAGTCTAGTTTTATTCTCTAGAAGGGAATGTCAGGCTATTCATATTTCCAGGCACTTTCAGGAAAGTTTTAACAGCCAGGCATGACAGTACACTCCTGGCATCTCAATGCGTAGCAGGTGGAAGCAGGAGAACCAAAAGTTCCAGGTCATCCTTGGCTCCATATTGTGTTCATGGCCAGCCTCAGATACATGAGACACCGTCAAAACAAAACAAAACAAAACAAAACACTTAAGTAAATAGAAGACAAGTGTACTGTTGCAATTNATTGAGCTGTCTCTGAGGCTCAAATAGATCCTGTGTCATGGACACGATCCTGTGTCGTTTGCTCCACATGACAGGATGGAATTTTACCTGGCCTCTGCGATCCCAAACACCCTGAAAAAGATATATTTCCACATCCAAGCCTCAAAATTATCCAGGACTCTTTNTNNNAAAGATAAAAATTTAATAGTTACTATTCACCCAGCTTTTAATTAAGAGGTTATATTTTTCTAGAAACTTCCAGAAACAGTTAATAGAGTTTCAAAACCATCTGATGCCGAAGGTACCATTGTTATCTCTGTTAAAATGAGAAGGAACTAGGCTTAAAAAATGTGAGATTTAGGGCCAGTGAGGTCGAGCAGCAGATAGATACAAGTGCCTGCTGCCAAGCCTGGGGACCTGAGTTCCATCTCTGGAGTCCAGATGGTGGAAAGAGAGAGCTGACTCCTGCAGGTTGTCCTCTGGCCCCGAATGTGCTGTGGCATGTAGGAGGCCACATACATATGCACACACATGCATAAAATAAANAAATGGAAAAGATGAGATTTGCTCAGGTTGAGCCAATAGGTCATGGTACCAGCAGGGATATTCATTTATTTACCTGTTTATTTTGTTATTTGTTTTTGGTGCTGAGGATGGAACCCAGGGCATTGTGCATGCTCTGTCANTGAGCTGCACCCCAGCCCTAGAGACCTTTACATTTTTTTGTTGTTTAGTTTTTGTTATTCGAGACAGGGTTTCTTTGTGTAGCCTTGGCTGTCCCGGAACTCGCTCCATACACCAGGCTGGCCTCGAACTCATAGAGATCCACTGCCTCCCCAGTGCTGGGATTAAAGGCACGTGCCACCACTGCCTGGCTGACCTTTAAGCTTTATAAGTCACTTGGTTTATGNATTGCTAGAGATAGAACTCAGGCTCTGTGCATGTTAGGCAATTGCTCTATGAATTGAGTTGTTTCCTAGCTGGCTTTAATGATCAATTTGACACATGCTAGAGCTGTGGGGTTTCTGCAACCTCCACAGCCAGCAGAGTGATGATCTGTTGGAGGCAAGAAGGTAGTTCAGTTCAATGCAACTACATAGCCAGTGTTGGTTCAAACTTCGGGAGTCTGATCCCAAGTTGTTTATTTTAGGCATATTTAAGCACAGCACAATTTGGTGAAAACTTTTCTAGTGATAATTAACTCAATCCTGTGTGNACAATAAAGCACACATAAATCTTTTTGAGGAGCCAAGTAGGCTAAATAAAGATTGGATGTAACTATGTAGAAACTCTTTGTAAAGTACATGTGACACCTTCCATAAAGATAGGTCCTATGGATTGACTAAGAAAAACAAGCTATGATAAGGGTCTCGGGAGGGTCTGGTGTAGTCTCCAGTCACACAGATAGTATAAAGGTCACCAGGCTAGAAGGCATATCTGCTCCCAGCCTTCTGGGATNATANCAGGTTATGCATTCCTTCCCTTGAAGGAACAACCCTGTGTGCCAACATTCCAGGTTCCCCTAGTGCCTATCGATGAGCATGATGACCTCCATGCCTCCTACATAGAGTCATCTGAGAAGAAACCTTGGTCAAGGACTTGCTTAGATCAGATTGGCCGGTGGGCATGTCTGTGGGGGATTGTCCTGATTATCAATTGGTGTAGGAAGGCCCAGCCCACCGTTGGTGGTACTATTCCTAGGTAAATGGTCCTGGGCTATAGAAGAAGCTAGCTAAGCATGAGGCTGTGAGTGAGCCAGCAAGTAGCATCCTCCATAGTTTCTGCTGTATTTTTTTTGGCTGTGAGTTCCCTGGTTGGAGGTAATGCATGAAAGAGCAAGCATTTCATCCTGATTTCCCTCACTGTGACTGGAAGTGTATGTAAGAGGAAACAAACCCTTTCCTTCCCTTAGTGGCCTTTGGTCAGAGTGTTTTATTACAGCAACAGAATGAAACTAGAACAAGCTTTATCCCTGGCCCAGCTGTCATCTACTTTCTGCCTCTATGAATGTCAGCACTCCAGGGAGCCTCATATACATGGAATCATATGTGTGTCCTGTCATGTCCTGTTGAGTCATTTAGCATAGTGTCTTCCAGGTTCATGATTGTGTTGTACCACATTCCAGAAACTCCTCTTTTTNAGACTGAATAGTCCATTGTACCCTCTACTACATTTTGTTCGTCCTTCATCCATCGAAGGACACCTGGGCTGTAGTGCTGGGACTTGGACTCCATCTCAGCACATGCTAGCTAAGTGCTTCTGCCACTTAGCTACATTCCCAACTCACAGCTTTTGATTATTGTTGGTACAAACATATGTTCAAGATCCCACTTTTGGGGCTGAAGCGATGGCTCAGGAGTTAAGAGCACTGGCTGCTTTCCCAGAGGATCTGAGTTCAATTGTCAGCACCTATAGGGCAGGTCACAACCATCTCTGACTTCAGTTTCAGGGAATCTGATGCCCTCTTCTGGCCCTTGAGGGTACTGCACACATGTGGTGCACATCCACACACATAGGCAAAATGCTCATACATGTAATAGAAAAATAAACAAAATCTATTTTTTAATGACTTATTTATTTGTATTTTATGTGCACTGGTGCTTTACCCACATATATATCCATGTCAGGGCATCAGATGCCCTGGAACTGGAGTTACAGACAGTTGTGAGCTGCTGTGTGGGTGCTGAGAATTAAACCCAGGTCCTCTGGAAGAGCAACCAGTGCTCTTAATCGCTGAGCCATCTCTTCAATCCCAACAGAATCTTTTAAAAAATGATCCTGTTTTCAACTTTTCCTGTATAAACCCAGAAATTGAATTCTAGGATCATATGGTCAATTCCATTTTTTGGGAGGGAGAGACAGGGTCTCTGTATGTACAGGCTGGCCTTGAACTCTGTGTAGCCCAGATTAGTCTCAAACTCAATTATTTTGTCACAGAAAGGAGAAGCATAACTAATACACTCACAAGCTGTTGCTCAAGCGACAAGTCTTTGTCCTAGCAACTATTAAAGCATACTGGAAAGCCTCAGTAATTTAGATAGTATGTTACCATGTATGACAGGACACAGGTCAGAGTCCCCAAGATACAGAAACTTAGAATAATATGCACACAGCATTCAGTTCTCTAGGGAAGAACTTTGTTAGGATATCCTAACAAAGCTATCTGCATGGACTACATTCTGGTCTACACCTTGTACTGGACATCAAGATAAACTGAGTGACTCTCACAGATCTTTTAAATAATGAGTCAAAATTCAGAAACCATGAGACACTAATTAAGCACATAAACTACATATGTAAACAACTATATAGAGTGAATTCAATTATATACACAAAACAGGGAAAAAAGAGGCTCTCTTAGTTGCTGTTTCAAGCTAGGGTGTCATTGTAACCCAGTCTGGCCTGGAACTCAGTATATGGCCCAGAGTGGCCTCANAAGTCCTCCTGCCTCAGCCATTAATGCTGGGATACAGGTTTGAGGAACCATATTTGGCAACAACAACAAAAAATACAGAAAAATACCCGNGTGTATTAGTCAGGGTTTCCTAGAGGAACAGAANTGACAGAATAAAAATCTCTCTCTCTCTCTTCCCTCTCCCTCCTCCCTCCCTTCCCCCTCTCGCAAGAGCAAGCAGGCAAAGAGAGCAAACTTCCTTCTTCCACGTCCTTTATATAGGCTGCCAGTAGAAGGTGTGGTCTGGATTAAAGGTGGATCTCAGAAGACCCTGGTTAAAAGTGGGTCTTCCCTCTTTAAGTGATTTTGTTTTTTGGTTTTTTTGAGACAGGGTTTCTCCATGTAGCTTTGGAGCCTGTCCTGGAACTCACTTTGTAGACCAGGCTGGCCTCGAACTCACAGAGATTCGCCTGGCTCTACCTCTCTTTAAGCGATTTAATTAAGAAAAAAAAGTCTCTCACAAGTGTACCCAGATGCTTGGGTTTTAGTTATTTCCAGATGTACTCAGGTTGACAACAAAGAATATCCATTACATTGAGCAAATCAAAAATAAATAACAAACTAGGGGAAAATACTTGTGGTCCATGCTACAGGGACAGGGTTAATCAATTTAAAGAGCACTTTCAATCATAAGAGACCAAGAACTGAAAGATGGGCATAGACAAGTCACAGAAAGACATGTATGTGGCACATGCCATCTGCAGAGATGCTCACTCATAGGAAAAGTGACCTATAACTTGAACTTTTTTTTACATTTATTTTGTGTGTGTGTGTGTGTGTGTGTGTGTGTGTGTGTGTGTGCATGCCATGGTGTGCGTGTAAAGGACAGAGAACAACTTTTGGGAGTTGGTTCTCTTTCCACTGTGGTTGCCCCAAGGATTGAACTGAGGTTGTCTGGCGTGGCGGCAGCCACCTTTACCAGCTGAGCCATCTCACAGGCCCTGAACTCACATCCTTCCTTAAGATAGGATCTCATGTATTTCAGGCTGGCCTGGAACTTGCTCTATAGTTATGGATAACCCCGAACTCCTGATCCTCCTGCCTGTATCTCCCTAGTGCTGGGATTACAGGTGTAGCCCACCATGTTTAGTTTATGTGGAGCTAGGGACCAAACCCAGGGCCTAGCACATGCTAGGCAAACACTCTATCAAACAAGCTGCATCCCCACCCAATTTGAACCTTAAAAAATTTTATTTTTATGTGTATGGGTGTTTGCCTATATTATATCTGTGCACCACATATGTGCAGTGCCCCCCAGAGGCCAGAAGAGGGTGTTGAATCCTCTGGAATTGGAGTTGCATATGCTTGTGAACTGGTGTGGGTGCTGGAAATCAAACCCAGGTCCTCTGCAAGAGCAGTAAGCGCTCTTAAATTCCGAGTCTTCTCTCCAGCCACCACACCACAAACCTGAACATTTTGATAGAATATATTTAGTAACTTTTTGGCAGTGTAGTAAGACATGGCTCCCCAGCTTCCTGAGTGCCCTGGGCAGCAGGCATGGTTGGCACTGTAAAGTTGGAAGGTTAGCACAGGGGATAACAGCCCAGACGCATTTCTGATGCCTTTGGGTTATGATCAGACAAGCTCAGGGGAGTTAAACAAGGACTTTGTGGTTTTATTTGTTTCTAACTAGATAGAAACCTGAGAGTGGAGGGTGTGNACGTTTCTNGAGAGTAACGCTGAGGCTGCTGTCTTAAGTTCCCAGGAGAGGGCAGGGCACTGTTCTCAGGGCCGCTCTGGAATATTTTTTAACTGTGTAAAGGTGTGTTACATTTGTTTCTGATGCTTTTGATAACAATGCAAAGATGTGTTACATTTGTTTGATTAAATAAAATGAACCTGGGGCCAGGAGGCTGAGTCAGCAACTAGCTGNCAGGAAGTGGTAGGGAGGGACTAAGGGTAGCCAGGGTTCTTAAGTGGGGGCTGAACAGAAGGATGGCCCTTTTTCAGATGGGAGCAAGGAGAGGTTAGCTACTTGCTATTCAGACTCTCTGAGCTAGCAGGATTTCACCTCAACCTTTGAAACCTGAGTTTTATAGAAGGATAGAGATTTAGATAAAGTTTCCTTTAGTGGCCGTGATAGAGCCAGGGAACAGAATTCCTGCCTGGCTGTGGTCTGTGCACCAAACCACTGCTGGTAGCTGCTGAGTTGCATTTGCCTGTTGCGACAGCATTTGCTTAAGGTGCAGCCACTGTATTGAATGCAAAACAACACAACCTGGCCTCCCATCATCCACACCAGTGGTCTTCACGGAACAGCCTGTTCTAGGAACGAACACATCCTGACATCACAATGAGAAAGAAGATTCTGTCTCTTGGCCCGCACTTTCTGTACATTTATCAGCTGACCTTCTGCTTGGTGTGTTTTGAGATTTTATAAACGGACAGCAGAGCTGGGTGGTGGTGGTGTATGCCTTTAATCTCAGCACTTAGGAGGCAGAGGGAAGCAGATCTCTGAGTTCGAGGCCAGTGTGAGTTCCAGGACAGCCAGGGCCACACAGAGAAACCCTGTCTCGAAAAACTAAAAAANCCCNNNAAAACCAACAGAACTCTGGGGCTGATGTGCTAGACAATCTTTGTCTAAATAAGCTCAATTTTATTCTACAACAAAACTGATGATGACAGCGACGACGAAGAATGGGACTTGGGAATTGTGGTGAGTTGACAGAAATGTCCCTAGAGGCCCAGATAGTTGAACACTTGGTCCCCAGTTGGGTGCTGTTCGGAGAGGTTATGGNATCTTTAGGANGTGGACGCTTCCTGGAAAAAGGGCTTTCTTTATACCTTTGCCCACTCCTGGTTTGCTCTCTCTGCTTCCTGATGTGAAGACTCAGCTTCCTGTTCCTGCTGCCTCCCCACCATGATGGACTCTCACCCCCTGGAGTCCTAAGTCAATATAAACTTTCTTGTATACGTTGCTTTTGGCCACAGTGTTTTATCACAGTAATAGAAAGTAACTAATACAGGGTATGGCTCAGAGGTAGAACATTCTGGGGCTATCGAGATGGNAGGTAAGGGCATCTGCTGCCAATCCTGTCCACCTCAGCTTGATGCCAGGGACCCACATACACGGTGAAAGGAGAGAACTGACCCCCAAAAGTCCTCTGGATNAATGGAAAATATTTGTTGAACTCCCATCTATAGTGACCATTTTCATAATTAAGAGTATCTACCGTCAAAGCTTATGTTGCATCACTAATACTAAATTATATCAAATCACATATTTCATAGAGCATCATACTATTGCTTATGAGATCTGAGTACTTTATATTTATATTATCTATACATGAGTATATTTTCCTGTATAACAGTTCCAGGAGAGGGCTCAAAAATTGAATGTAACTCATTTAATGTAATTATACATTAATAGGAAGATAGATAGATGACAGATAGACAGATAGATAGATACATACATATCAACAATGAATGAAAACAGAGGCAACAAATATAAAAAAAGAAAGGACAGGTATATTTGATGTCTTGGAAGGATGGAGGAAAGATAAAGGGGAATTATATAATTATACAATAATCTCAAACAAAAAATAATTAACAACAGAGTGAATAAATTTAACAAGTGTAAATTAAATGCAAATGAGCATATTTTGATTACCCTTTTTTGGTTTCTTAAACTGTTTGATTTTCTCATCCTATTCATAGTGAAATGATAATGTCCATAACTGGATAGTAGAGAGAATGTAGATTCTAAAATGGAGTATATATTTTCCATTTGGAAAAAAAATAAACAGTTTCTGTAGTTGTGTGATGTTGATTGCTTCAAAGAAATCAGAATGTGATTGATGTCATTGAGGTGAAAGTGCTAAGTGTATAAAAATATGCTTTATCCTACTGAAGTGTAATAATATCAAGTGAGACTTTCAAATATATGTCCATGTATGTGGACATATATATTATATAATTGTTGAATTATATATCAACACTTTTACATTTAATATATATATGTATACACACACACACACACACACACACACACACATACACACACACACACAAAATGTGAAAAACATTAGCTCCTCAGTCACACTGGTCATGTAGAGTGCTCAGTAACCATGTGTGGATGACTAAGCAGAACATTCTCCTAGATGGCTGCTGAAGTATTAGCCAGACACAGGACTCGAACTCCACAGGTACTGCTTGGATTTTTAATTAAATACCACTTTATGATGTTATCTGCACACAGTACACACATTTTTGTGAACTAACACATGCTGTATTAGTTTTGATGTTAACAAAATATAAGCATCTATAGACTATATTCTAGAGTGACTTCATCTACACGGCGGCTCCAGTGTCAGTTAGGATTGGGTCACATTTGAAATTTGTGAGACTGCAGGGTGGGGAGGGCCCAGTCCTTCTCTGATGACCACCTGCATCCCTTTGCATGGTACCTTCCGGCNGGCCGGGTCCGCTGGAAAAGCAACCTTAAGCTCTCCACCTACCCAGCACTCAGTTCCACACTGATTCCCCAACCCCTGGTGCTAAAAGTGAGGATGTCATTGGGCTGCAGTGTGGGGTCAGGGCTCCCCTCTTCAAAAGCAGCAGTTGGCAAGAACATTTGTTCTCCTGTCTAATCAGGACCCAGAACCCCAACCTGCAGAACAGCGAGCCAGAGTGGGGGTGGGAGAGGAAGACAGAAGAAATGAAGTTTAGCCCCCGGTGGATGACCTGTTGGAGGTGACTTGTNGCTGGGAGAGAGGCAGCAGTGTGGCATTTAATGTTGCCAGGAGAATTCAGATGGGAGTTNGACAAGGTAGTACACGGCCATAATCCCAGCGCTCCGGGAGTTCAAGACCAGCCTGTCTTCAGGGTGAGGGTAGGTAAGAATGGGAGTGGGTGGGTGCTGTCAGAGCCCCAGGAGTGAAAAGTCAGGGCTGTGGGTGGGAAGTGGGCAGTCGTGCTGTGGGCTGACAATCCAGTCACAGCTGGGAGCGAAGCAGGGCATCTA
This sequence comes from Neotoma lepida, assembly GCA_001675575.1. Lineage (NCBI taxonomy): Eukaryota > Metazoa > Chordata > Mammalia > Rodentia > Cricetidae > Neotoma > Neotoma lepida. The sequence continues at coordinate 1,211,045 of LZPO01099511.1, read as the reverse complement.
GGATGGGGGGGGGGAACCTCTGGAGACAGGTTTCCCACTACCCAACTGCCCTGCCCTATCTCCATTCAGGAGCTCAAAGGCCTTTCTGCTCAGCTCTCACGGTTCAGCTTGTAAGATGGTGGCCACTGTCCCCAACCTAAAAGCCATCGAGCTGCCCAGGCCTAGGAAGCAGTTCCTGGGTGGCACTGCCCACCTCTTCTGCATTGCCTGCAGTTACAGTGCACCTGTATCTCAGGCTGGCCAGGGCTAAACAGCCCACAGAAGAGAGAGGGAAGGGGAAGAGGGAGGCTGGGCACACATACCATGCCCAAATGATGGGTGCCCACCTGGGTTTGCCACANTTAACCTCCTTGGTCACCTTTTTGCATATACCANCAGGCACTGCCAGGCACTATCAGAACAGAAGCAAAACCTGATTTTAATTCTCTAATCTTAGCTCTATTTGCCACCACCTATGAATGCAGGAAAATCACCTCCAATTCTGAACACCCTTNGAGTTCAGGGACCAGCCTCCTGAGGGCCTCTGTGACTCTATGCTTCTCCGTGGCACAGCCTGCCCCACCCAAGATTGTGTGTCTCCCTCTGTAGGCCTGGAGGGCAGAACTGCTTTGACTAAACATATGGTTAAAAACCCCTTAGGTGTTGCTGAGCTGAGCCAGAGAGCCCTTTCTCTGCTGCCATCTCAACCTCAGGCATGTAAGCCACAATACAGACATGGTCAAGATGAAATACAGAAGTGGTTATAGGCTCTGTAGCATGGCAGAGTGCTGAAGTCAGAGCACTGTTTGGGTGTGAAGAGCTGTGACGNGGGTGGCCTAGCAACACTGACCTATTAACACTGTCACCTTAGAGTGGTATTCACTGGGTAAAGACTGCNGCAGGTCTTATGGGACCATCTAGCTTGCCCACAGAACCCAGAGAGGGTAAGAAACTGGAGGTGTGAACCTTCTGGCAGGGGTGTGTAGCTCCTCTGGATTTAGTGGCCCATGAGAAGGCTTCTGAGGGAGTATGCTCTCTNGGTTCTGGGACTCAAGATCTCCTGTGATGCCCACTAATAATGCAGACTCTTGGGTCCCACTCCCGGTCCCCTGAACCAGGTCGCTACAGCTGGAGTGAGGAACCTACACTTTCAACAAATCCCTATGGAATTCTGATGCCCATAAAAGCCTGCAAGCCTTGTCTGCCACTCTCAAATGTGCTCCTTGGTCCAGGGTGGGGGCTGTCTCTTATACACATCTAGATGTGTATAAGAGACAGGGGGGGGGGTGAGGGAGCTAATCATGAAAGAGACAGGAAGAAAGCTGCAGACCTGTGTGTGAAAATACCTGCTCTGCCTGGACCAAGCTGGGCGTCAGAGGCCCCGGTGGCCCAAAGATGGGAAACAGCAGATGAAGCTTAGTGAGTGGTCTAAAGGGAGAGGAAGGGGAGGAGATGGACGTGGATCAGCACAAGGGCTCTGGATTCTTCCCAGGAGCCAGGTCAAAGAGTAGCTTGTCCTGCTCGGGCCTTGGCACATCCTCTGTGAGGCTGACAGGAAAGTCCCTGGGAAGTCTTCTTACCAGTTTGAAACAGAGAGGGCTGAAGGCACCCCTCCCCCTTATTCCTGTCCCACTCGCCCTCTGTTCTCTTGACTTCTTTGGAGGGAGGAAACAAAGAAATAATCTTCACATGACTTGAACCAAGCCAGTTTTCAGAACAGGCCCGGCAGACACTCACCACCAGGTCTTCACAGAAGGAAGGCCCATGTACACTACTAAGGTGCAGACGATAGCTTGCTCCACTCAGGGTTGGCCCTGCTGGGCTCGGCAAAAGGGACACCAACATAGTCAGAGCTATGGACTCATGAGTGAATCAGGGAGAGCTGAGGCATGCATGTTGGGCAAAGGAAGACCAACAGTGGAGGTCTCCAGTCTTTTGCTGGATTTGCAGAGAGGAAGCAGACGACTGTCTTGTTTTCACTCTAAGGAATGTGTGGTAGGTAGCCTGCAATCACTACCTGATGCTCACTGACCATCCAAGGAGGCAAAATGGCTTCAACTCCCACTGGGCTAACCTGCCACAACAGCTCAGCTGGGATACTCCCCAACTATGTGAAATTTCCAAGGCCAAGGTCACTGAACGGCTTCTCTGTCAGAGACAAGGGCCTCCCAAGATCATCTTGCAGAGTTCTCAGTTTAAAACCAGGATACCTGAAAGGCAGGTTGGACAAAGGGTGGAACCGTGAGTGGCCTGTGGGCAGTTATACCCCCCAGGGAGGCAGATCATTCCTTCTTGGTGTGCTCCAGGACACGGTAGGGAACCCCAGGGGTGCTTCTGGAGCTATGCTCCTCCTGCATGACGGGCAGTGTGGCCGGGGTGTAGATCTCAGAAATGTTGTCATTGTTTTCCAAGGCCCCATAGGAAAAAGAAGCTTTGAGGTCAGGCTGGACCGTCGTCCCTTTCGCATGCATGTCCTGCATCCCTGAAATGACATCCATGTCCCCAGTTATCACGTAGGAAGGGAGGCTGCACTTTCCTCTCTCCCACCACAGACCAACCAGAGCTCAGGGGCTGATCAAGTGCAGTACTGATCTCCCAGATGCTTTAGAGTTAAGAGGAAGTACTCATATTTACATGGGAGGAAGGAATGTATTTGCATCCCAAGCAGCAGGTGGACAGGACAGAACACTGTGCCCTGGATGTGGTAGATGCCACTTTGCTGTTGAATGAACTCAGGGATCCAGGAAGCGTTCTTACTATTGAGGAAATAGGGCGACTTTTGCATCCTGGATACCCAGCATTGAGAGTAGCATTGTGATGANTGGAGGTAGTGTTTGACCTTTGACCTTAAGATTCCATATCTACATGCAGGGTGAGGTGTGATTTCCATTTAGGGGAAACAAAGACCCAGTGGTGTTGTTGTTATTGTTGTGTTATTATTGTTTTTAGAGACAGGGTCTTACTTTATAACCCTGGCTGACCTGGAACTTTCTAAGCACATCAGACTGGCCTTGAATTAACTGCCTCTGCCTCCTAAATGCCTGGCTTAAAGAACTTAATCTTCAATTCCTGTGACCTTCTTCTACAATCCCTCCAGGGGATCACTTGGGGGCCAACTCTTTCCCTAACTAAANGGCAAGTGCCTCCTGTGAAAGGATGGTAGCAGTTGGCCTCTCACTGCCTGGCATACCCTCTGCACTGGGCTAACACTACACAGCCGGTGACCAACGCCAGCAGCACTGGCAGTGACTAAGGTGTGCTGGTATTTAGACGGCAACATACGCTGTTTTAAACGTTCACCCAGTTTTGTCTCNTCTGATCCTTAAGGCCATGGAGAAGGAATCGAGAGAGCTGGAATAATTTCCCTGAGAGCCACAGCTTTTGAGAGGCAGCGGCAGGGTTTAACACAAGAGTGTTTAAATCTGAAGCCTAGGTTCTTAACTGGGGTGGTATTTGGCCTCCCTACAGACTGAACTTAATCCCTAAACAACCCTAGGACAGAGATAAACTAGCACCCTTACTTCCTGGATAAAAAAACAGGCTCCAAGAGGCAAAGTAGCATGCCCCAGGTCATGCAGCTGAAGAGCAGCTGGGACCCAGCTCAGGAGCCTGCAGTTTTAACGTCAGATGGGGAAGGCCTCTAAGCCTCCGTGTGACACAGATTCAATCGATGGCTGTTTTAAGGACCAGTTTAAGAGTCTATGGTCTGTGCTTGGACTGCAGCTCCAGCAGCAGAGTGCATGCCTGCTTGCTTAGCACGCACAAAGCATTGGTTTGGATCCCAAGCACCACATAAAATTGGGCATGATGGCACACACCTGTAATCCTAGCATTTGGGAGGCCAAAGCAGGAGGTTCAGAAGTTCAAGGCAATCCTTTGTCATATAGAGAGTCCATGGTCAGCCTGGGTTACATAAGACCCTATCTTTATAAAAAAAAAAAAAGTCTATGGTTTGGGGCTCATGGGTGTGGCAGGGCAGGTAAGGGTATCTACTGCTCAGGGGAGAGCTAGTTTACCAAGCATTGCATAGCTTTGAATTCTGTCAATGCCTCCAGCCTTATGCCACGAGTCCACAAGAGTGTGATGGGTATACACACTGTAGAACATGAGGTGTTAGGGGTATCTATTAGGGGTCTTAGGTTTGGGTTGGGGGGCCTGAGGAGGGTTCAGGATTTGACGCTGTTAGGAAATGGGGTACTTCTGTCCCTGATGCCTTACTGATTCTCTTTTAGAAGACTGGACAGGGCTCAGGCTGTGGTAGAAGTCAGCACTGACTGGGCTAAGAACAGCACCTCTGCTTTTTGTGGTTTGGACAATGTTCATGCTGGGTCTGTGTTCAAACATGATAACGGAGTGTTCCTGTCTATGTAGACACCCATCTGNATGAGCATGGCTCTACTGCTGATTGGGAAATGGTTTCTATTGGGCCAAGGACAACAGAGCCAGTGGAGGCCCCATTGATCCTGATGGCCAGGGCTGCTGGTCTCTTTATTTATCTAGGAAAACCCCTCCAACAGTGATGTATCCTGGAATCTGAAGACACCAAACCAGTCAAAGGCCAGACCACATGACCAGAGAAATCAAGGAACTGGAGAAGTGGCTCTATTGATAACCAGTCCAGCCAAGTGCTGAAATGCTGAATTTGTGTGTGTGTGTGTATACAAATATGCCTGTGTATGCATATGTGTGTATGTGTGTGTGTACAATGCCTGTGTATGCATGTGTGTGTATGTGTGTGTATATATATGTGTGTGTGTGTGTGTGTGTACAAATGTGCCTGTGTATGCATGTTGTGTGTGTATACAAATATGCCTGTGTATGCATATGTGTGTATGTGTGTGTGTGTGTGTGTATGTGTGTGTGTACAAATGTGCCTGTGTATGCATGTGCGTGTGTGTGTATGTGTGTGTGTATATGTGTGTGTATATGTATGTGTATGTGTGTGTATATGTGTGTGTGTGTGTATATGTGTATATGTGTGTGTGTATGTATGTGTGTATATGTGTGTGTGTGTACAAATGTGCCTGTGTATGCATGTGGAAGCTGGAGGCTGATGCTGCGTGTCTTCCTAGATCACTCTCTGCTCTAGGTTTTTTTGAGCCAGGGCCTTTCACTGACCCTTAAGCTCTCTGATTACTCTGCCCCTGCAGCACTAGCACTACAGACACACGCTGCTGGGCTGGGCTTTTACATGTGTGGGTGCTGGGGATCTGTATGTGGGTCCTCCTAGCTGCATAGCGAACATTTTATGCACTGAGCCATCTACCCAACCCCAAAACTTCAAAGTTTTTAAAGAAAAATGGAAGCAAAGGCAAAGTTAATCAGGCATCTACTACATCCCAGGCACTGTGCCCAAAGCCTTGACACACATGCACCCCATAACCCAGAGATAAGGGGTCCCCATTTATGTGTGAGGATGAGAGGCTTCAACGTGGCATACAGGGGAGGTGGCAGAGTTTGAATCTGAATCAGGCCATGTGAACTCTATGTGTCCAGTAGGATTGTCTCAACTGCAACAGGGCAGGGTCTTCAATCTTCAACGCCTCATTTTCTACTGGTCATGAGGTATAAGAGCCACACTCACAAACTGGTCATGGAATCCTGGTATCTAGGATCAGTTGATGTCACCCCCTACTTCCCATCAGAGAAATNCATATGTATGTATGTACACAGGAACATGTGTATGGACAGACACACAGTTTATAAACACACAGACACACGGGGACATACACATACTCGCACACAGAGTTGACACCTCACCTATCTGGGATTCAGCTATCCAGCGCCCTCATCTATCCGGAACACAGCCGAGAAACAAGGAAGTAAGCAGAAGAGGCATCTGAGCAGCCAGGTTCGACGTTAACACAGTCCACGCACTTACAGCCCGAGCCCTGAACTGCCAGGAGAAACCTCAGGGCCCCCCTCAGCCACTCTGTGTTTATCCACGCGTGGCTGAGTCGGGTCAAATGGAAATGCTGCCATGGGGTTCTCTACTCCTACTCAGGCAGGCTGGCCACAGCAAGCAGGGCAGATGGCAGCTTAGTAGAGCAAGATAAAACAAACAAACAAACCAGTAAGCGGATGCAGCTGGGGCCACTCGACACGGGAGCACATCAACCAGTCCTGAGAACACACTTGGGGCATGGCATCAAAACCTCAAAGCTGAGTGAGTCATGCTGCTANGTAGCCCAGGTTGGNCTTGAACTCATGNTCCTCCTGCCTTAGCCCTCCAAAAGCAGGGAGTGTAGGCGCATGCTACTACGAACATTTAAGAACTGCTCTCGACTAGGGAGGATTTATGTGGCTGACATAGGTGTTCATGCCTTGTTCACAGATTATGTGACTGGAGAATGGGTGATTATGCTGTGGGAAATGTAGGAGAAAATGCAGGCATGACCTGGCGGCCAGCCTACCTGGCATATTGCACCTCTAAATAAGAAACACAGCACACCATGCTCCTAAAGTCAGAACACTGAATCCTGAAGTAGCCTGAGTAGCCAGTTACTGGCCTGAAGATGACTCTGCACTCCCCACATCATCTCTCTCTCTCTCTCTCTCTCTCTCTCTTTTTAAGATTTATTTATTTATTTATTATGTATACAGTGTTCTGCCTGCATGTATGCCTGCAGGCCACAAGAGGGCACCAGATCTCATTACGGATGGTTGTGAGCCACTATGTGGATGCTGGGAATTGAACTCAGGACCTCTGGAAGAGCAGCCAGTGCTCTTAACCGCTGAGCCATCTCTCCAGCGCCCCCCCCCCATCCTCTTTAATGTGCTTTTTCTACATAGAGATCCTGATGGTATGAGTGCTCACTGTCCAATCTGAGGTAATGTGCTAAGCAATTGTAGTAGGCTTCCACGGTATAAGTGGTTCCCTGAAGCTGTCTCTGGAGTGGCTTATGTCCGTGTCCTTTACTGACTCACGGGCATTGTTGTCTTGTTGTGGGAATGCCCCAGTAATGGTGACAGAGAGTCCCATCTTATATATTTCAAATAAGGATTGCTTTTGGGTTGGAGTGTTAATGTTGCCTGAAGAATTGGTATCAGCCAAACCAACGCAGGCTAATCCAGTCTTAACTGTCCTACTCAGTTCTCCTAGCTCACCACAAGCCCCACTCCTCCCTATCACCTTGTATTTGGCTGACTGCTAAATGTTCTCGCCAAGACTAAACACCACCTGAGCGTGTGTTCTCAGTGTGAGCCCTCAGTTCCCTGGAAAAGTATGATGGCGCAGGATGAAGTTATAGGGTTGGATTCATTCATGTTATTTTTCTTCCTCTCTGTCATCACTCTGTCTCTGTTTGCAGGCTCAGGGNCTGGTACTGCTGATTGGAACCACACATGGTGTAAGTTGGGGTTTTCTTTCAGAGACCCCGTGACAGACCTGGAAACTGGCAANGGGTTCTCAAGGCCGACCGAGGTGCCTCANCCATCNCCTCCTCATTAAAAGAGATACAAACCAACAAAAAACAGCTGGAACTCACGCCACAGCACATCTGTCCCGCACCTCATTTCCAACACCAAGTAGCAGTCACTCTACAAGGGCAGCCAGCAGGGCGCAGGGACCGGGGGTGGCGGAGGGGGCACTGTTACCTGGCATGGCGTCCATGGAAATATAGGGCTCGAACGGAATGGCCTTCTTCCTGTTTCGAGTGATTAAGAATACACCTAAGAAGGCGATGAGGCACCTGAAGACAGGAGGCAGGAGAGGAAGAGAAGAAATGAGACCAGGAGCAACCACGAGGAGGGGGACTCAAGGGCAAGTGGCTAAGGGCCGGCAAAAGAGAAGGCTGAGACCACGAGGCCTGCAACCAGCAGGGAACAGACACTGTGCATAATAACAGCAGGGGAGGGGGAGGGAGCCACAGGGGCTACACACACCACAGTGCCCACAAGCNGGGTTCAGAGTTGTCTAGAGTTTCCAGGGGAAATGCTTGCAGCGTGTGGCTCNTCCGCTTCCCTCCAGCCAGTGTTCTCAAAAGCATGCCTTTTTAAAAGCCGCATTTTTTTTTAAACTAAAAAAATTCATTTTTTTATTTTTTATTTTTTTGGTTTTTCAAGACAGGGTTTCTCTGTGTAGCCTTCAATGTCCTTGAACTCACTCTGTAGACCAGGCTGGACTCAAACCTTCCTGTCTCCCGAGTGCTGGGATTAAAGGCGTGCNCCACNACTGCCTGGCTTTAAAAATATTCTTTATGATTTGAATTCAGTCAGTATAAAAGTCTAGCAAAATGAAAATGAATAAATACTAGGAAGTCCCTGTGTCTCCTATCTAACTCCCTCAGGAGCTGGATATTCTTCAAGTGTTTTCTCTCTCTCTCTCTCTCTCTCTCTCTCTCTCTCACTACGTTGCTCTGGTTGGCCTGGAACTTGTAACGTAGAGCAGGCCGGCCTGAACTCACAGATCTACCTGCTTCTGCCCCACCCGCCACCCCCAGGGCAGGTGTGTGCTACCTGACTCAGTTTTTCTTTTCTTTCAGTTTATATAAACAAGCAGTCGCTCAAAATCAAGGTGCAATTTNCAGGCAGAATGTATAAATCCCAAGAAGGATGGACGGTTCGTTTATATTAATGTGTGTGTACGTCACCTCCCAGGTCAAGATCAAAAAATTTCTATCCCTCTAGAACAGTGGTTCTCAACCTTCCTAACGCTGTGACCCTTTAATGCATTCCTCAGGATGTGGTGACCCCCAACCATAAAATTATTTTGTTGCTACTTCCTAACTGTAATTTTGCTACTGTTATGACTCATAATGTAAATATCTGGTGTGCTGGAGATCTGATATGTGACCCCTGTGAAAAGATCATTCAACCCCCATAGGGGTCATGACCCACAGGTTGAGAACCACTGCTCTAGAAAGTTCTCTGCGGCTGTGGGTGACCTTGAACTGATCCTCCTGCCTCTATCTTCTAAGTGCTAGGATTAGAAGTGTGTGTCACAATGCCTGGTTTCATTCAGTGCCGGGGACGGAACCCAGGGTTTGGNGCACGCCAGGCAGGAACTGTAACAAGTGAATCCTAGCCCAGTTTCCTGGAAGGACCTCGATGTCTTCTCCTCTTCATGCCCCACCATGCCCAGAGTCTCTACTGCCTGACTTCTCTCCCTACAAGTTACATTTACCGGAAATGACGAGAAGAGAGAAGACTGCAGGCCTTTGGGGGAGCAAGCTGCTCACTTTGCGGGCCATCACCCTCCAGCTAGCTGCTCTCCCAACTCCAGGACCAGGGCTGAAGCAATGAGGCAGGGGCAAGGTCTGGCTAGATGGGGTGTGACTCACCCCAGTGCAAACATGCAGATGTGCAGAGCTTCCTCCCCGAGGAAGTCCAGGTAGAAGATTGCACCTGTGCAGCAGTAAGGGCAAGTAAAGATCATGACCATTTCCAGACCTGCCCCGTGCCCACCCCGGGGAGGCTCTAATTATTTGCTCTGTTTTGCAGGGTACCAAAGTGACCAAAACCACTGGGGCTAACAAGTTTGGAGGCAGACAGTCTTCTCTGACTGCCCTCTCAGGCTCTTTATATCTCCATATTTAAACAGACTTTTGGGGTGATATTAAACTGCTCTAAATAGCAAAGTTCTCGTATATGCTTCCTCTAATCACATCTCCTATCATTCACCACAGGTCACGATAATTCTCCTGCCTCAGNCTCCCAAGTGCTGGGATTACAGGCTTGAGNCACCATCCCTGGCTTGTTCCTTCCTTCCTCTCCTCCTGTCCCCCTCCCCCCTTTTTTTGGGACAGAGTCTCATGTAGCACAGGCTGGTGTCAAACTCCTTATATGTAGCCAAGGATGACTTTGAACATCTCACTCTCCTTCTTCTATCTCCCTAGTGCTGGGACGNCAGGTCTGCAGAGCCAGACCTGGTTAATACAGCATGGAGAATGGAACCCAGGGTTCTGTACACACTAGGCCAGCACTCTACCAACAGAACCACGTCCTAACCCCAGTGACCAAAACTGTTGAAGAAGTCCTGCCCGGAACCCACAAGCAGGAGGAACAGGGGCTGTTTGGATTGTACATACTGCAATTNTAGAGAGGAAGCATTATTAGGAATGTAGAAGTAAGGCTTAGAGAAGGTAAGTGACCATTCCCTGAGCCACACAGCCGGCATGTGTCTACTGGAATGCAAGCCTCCATCTCCAAATCCTACACCCTCCACATAAACCACAGGCAGGTCCAGAAAGCAGAATCAGCTGAGAGGTAGGCTCCACCCCCACCCAGGGACAATGCCCCTCTGCTTAGGCAAGAGACAGAAACTCAATAACGGGCTACTCTTACCTGCTGTGATGGCCGCAGTGGTGGACAGGATGTAGCCTACGCTGGCGATCAAGGAGGAGTCATAGATCTGAGAGGCCTGACTCAAAAACCTGCAACACACAGGTAGGTACTTGGGTCAGTGGGCTAGGGGGAGAAGAGTGGAACTTAGGGTATAAGGCAAGGCATGGCATGGCGGAGGGTTTCTAAGTCTATAAGAGTGGCCCCTCCCGATTACAGGGCACTGTGTATCCCAAGATTTGGGGTCTGAACTTGGCCCACAGACTGAGGCCCGTGTGCAGCATGCCTCTGACAGTATGACTCTGTCCATCGCCATGCCCTTCTGCCCTTCTCCTCACCCCTGATCCCCACCTCACTGAACAGAGCTGCTCCTGGGTCCACACACATCCTAGGACACTCTCCCTGGACATGTCAACATCCAGCCCAATATTGTAATTTTTAAAATATTAGAAACATATTTTAATGAGAAGAAGAAAGGAGAGGTCAGCATCANTCCTCATCTGTCTGTGGCAGACACCACCTTCATATGGGAACCGATCCTCCGTCTGATTCTCTGTTGACATCCCAGTCAGCGCTGCACAGCTGCCCACAGGGACATTAGCCACTAAGTTAACCATCTGTGCATGGGCTGTGTCCCTGAGAGCTGTGAGAAGGACTGTGGCTCTAGGTGCTAGGGGACCGTCCTGACTGGGAGACCAGAAGTTCCTAAGAGGTGGCAGGACTCCCTGGTTGCCTGTGTGACCCTGATCTCTCAGCACAGAACCTGTGTCCTTGGCAAGGGTTCCCCTTGGGAGGGCTATAATGGTGTTGAAAGGCAAAAAGTTATAATAGTCAGAGGGTGGTAGTGACAAAGCTGGTGTGTGTGGACACTGTGCTGGGGCACTTCAGGCAGATCTGTGGGTGTCAGCTGCAGAGGGTGAAGCTGAGCCCCAGAGCAGCCCAGTGAGACTTGGTGGAGCAGATGCAGAGGGGCCCAGACTGGGAGTCTGATGTCTAGGTTCAGCTCTCCACCATCCTAGCTCTAATGTCCTTCTGCCTCCCAACATGGGACAGACAATTCCATCTCTAGCCACGGCCCCCAGAGGGTGCTGTGACCATAGTTGAAGAGAAGATGGGCTCTCCCCANCAGCAGCAGCTGTTGCTATGGCCCTCAAGGTCAGGTGGTTGGTGGGTGCTGAGCCCAGGCCAGACCCAGGAACCTGACCTTCAGGCTGTCTCAGTGAATCCTGGCTGACTGACTCAGGTTGTCACCTACAATACTCATGGAGTGCCACTCCCTTCCGGTCCCCTGGCAGGGCTCTAGGACTCAAATGGGACAGGACTGAAGTCTACTCTCAGGATCGCAAAGCTTCATGTCACCCATATTCAGAGGTAGAAATGAGCGTGTACTCTTTTCTCTGTGAGGATCTGGGGCAGAGTTCTCAAAGACAGGAAATGACAACTCTGTTCCTCTAAGCAGACAAGCAAGCGCTTCCTAGGTGACTGCAAGGCTTCTCTTCAAGTTCCCACAGGGCAGATGACAGGAAGTGAGGCTGTTTCTCATATTTTGAGGAAGAAGGTGCACTCGGGACAGGGAGGTGTGTGTGTGTGTGTGTGTGTGTGTGTGTGTGTGTGTGTGTGTGTGTGTGTGAGAATTTGGATTCCACCTTCCCCTCCCTCCCATGAACTCATCTCCACCCTGATGCTAAACTGGCTACCTGTGTGTTCTGGCTCCCCTACAACTTCAGAACCAAACAGAACCAGGCCCAGAAGTGGAGGAAATGCAACGCACGTGGCCTGATAGATGGCAGTGGCCACCATGCACACNAACATCACGTAGAAGATTGGGTAGTCCAGCTGCAGGTTGCCTTGGATGGACAGCACCAGCATCCCTGCCACAGCCTTGACCGTCACCACCGTCATGGAACCTGCGGAGAGCAAGCAAGAGTGTGGGCGGTCTCGAGAGAAGGTAAGGAATCAGATCCTGAAAGGACTTGGGGACAGAGGTGGGAGGGCCATGGAGCCCTTGTGGTCAGAAGACACCATTGGACAGGTCTACCTTGCCCAGGACTCCCATATCTGGGCTGACAAGTCAAAAGGAGGGATGTGAGGTACCCACAGCTATTTCTAAATGTCACTTCACTGTACCCTAATGGGCAGCAAGTTCAGGTCTATCCCCAGACTACATGGCAGTGGGTGGGGAATGGCTCTTTGGATGGACAGACAAACTTCCCCTGAGCACCGACTTCATGATAATCCCAGGATAATAGGAGAGAACTCAGGAATTGGGGCTTCATAATGCTCAGTCACATGTATTTTCTGTGGTTTAGGGATTGGAGAGATGGCTAAGTGGTTAGAAGCACTTGCTGCCCTTTTAGGGGACCTGAGTTCAATTCCATCACCCACATGGCAGCTCACAACCATCTGTAAGTCCAGATTCTGGGGATGTGACACCTCTTTTGGCCTTCATGGAAATCATATACACACGGAATAACCCCCCCCATGCACACATAAATAAAAATTAAAGATAAATATTTTTTAAAAACCTGTTTTTTGTGTGTGTATGAATGTACACAGAGGTCAGATTTTGACATAGGGTGTCTTCTAGTTGTTTCTCCCCCCGCCCTTTTTTAAAGATAGACTTCTTACTGNATCTGGAGCTCATCCATTTGGCTAGATTGGCTGGCTAGTGAGCACTGGGAATGCTCCTGTCTCTGTCTCCTTAGTGCAAGGATTACAGGTGCACAGCCGGTACCCGGCTTTTATGTGGGTGCTGGGGATCCAAGTTCAGGTCCACAAGCACTCGATTGATTGAGCCATTACCCGGCTTTTTATGTGGGTGCTGGGGATCCAAGTTCAGGTCCACAAGCACTCGATTGACTGAGCCATCTCCCAAGCTCCTTCCATGTATTTCCTTACTCCAAGAAGTCTCAGTGTTCTGTACCTTTATGAATATGCAAATTCATATCCAACATATCTTTACTTACTTCAAAATTATAACTAACAGTGCATATANAGGATATGTACATGCANGTTATCTGCTATAAAATATGCACAGGAAATGTAACTACTTAAAAGATGGANGGAAAATGGTAGAAGTTCTGTTTTCTTCCTGTGTATCTCACGACTATCGTGACCACCTCACTACGAAGACCCACTGCTGACCTCCAAGNNGCTTCAGCTTGCAAAGTCACATCTCCTGCCAAACAGGAGTTAGTAAAAAACAACTGCAGTAATGAGACAGAGGAAGCCACAGCCCTGGCTGAATTGCTCTCCCTCCCCATCAGCTGCCTCGTTAGCTTTTGTTTTTGCACACAGAGCCTTCTGGGACCCTCTGCTGTTGCACTAGTTTGCAGACCCTGGTAGCCACTGAAGTTAAGCACACATCATCACACTGTCCACACTACCAAACAGCAGATGGGCCATGAAGGAGGGGATGTTGATGACTTAGGTACTAACCACCACAAAGTCACGACGGAACAGGGAACCGGCTTATGCTGCAACTTGGATACACCTAAGAATGTTATGTTCAAAACAAGCCAGTTACCAAAAGGCCTCATAGGGCCAGGTGTGTAGTGTGCACCTGTAATCCTAGCACTTAGGAGGCNGAGGCAGAAGGATCAAGAGTTCAAGGCCAGCTGTCTACAAAAGAAGATTTCTTTTTTTAAGCTGAAGATGTAGCTCAGTTGAGAGAGGGCTTGTCTAGCGTGTGCAAAGCCCTGAGCTCAGTCCCCAGCACTGCCTAAACAGGGCAGGTCGCAATCCCAGCACTCAGGAGGTGCCAGCCAGAGGATGAGAAGTTAGTTCAAGGTGGCAACACAGGGATTTCAAGGTCAGCCTGGGCTACCGGGGACCCAGTNTCAGTACAAACAAACAAAGCCACATTAAGATATAATTCCAGTTACAGAAGATGTTCACAAAGGTGCATTCATACACAGAAGGTAGATTAGTGGTTGCCTGGGGCTGGGAAGAGGGTGGATGGGAGTCGCCNGTACTGANTATTTTGGGGGTGAAAATGNACTATAATTAGANTGTGGCTGTGTGAGTCTATGACTACAGTAAACCCCACTCAATGGCTTACCTTGAGCAGATGAACCGTGTGGCATATGAATTCTATCTTAATAAAGCTGTTTTAAAAGTTGACCAAAATAATACCAGCCTGTCTTCAGTGACAGATACCTGCATGGTTTGGGGGGGCCTGTCATCAAGGTGGGATGGGGGAATAGCATGTGGGTGCCTCTGCCCATATCAGTTAACCTTCCTCCCAATGTTGGTATATTTCCTTGTCCATTCTGGAGTGTGGTGGANAGGGGAGACGCCAGCCAGCCAGCCCTGTCTCCCGCTCTGTTGGTGACAAGCAGCATCCTTGCCTCAGTCTGAGGACCATCTCCCCCCCTAAGCACACATCCCTTTAAAGTAAGGAAAACCTGTCTGTTCCAGCTCCATTTCTGCCCTCTGTCTATACAGCGCTTTGAGGATACTGCTGGACAGTTTAGGGGTTGCTCTGAGGTGACCTCTGACCTCACCTAGCTTACTCTAGTTGCTTCTTTCTCCTGTTGGGTNGTGGCCCACACTTATGTGGCTGTGGCCCATGTGTTTGCTCACTTTTCTCTTGCTGAAGACAGTCCTCTCAGAGTCACCGTGTGGGCCTTCAGTTCTGGAAGCTTAGAAGACTCGAGATTTGNGCCAGAATCTGAGAAATGTTAGGAGCCACCTTGGTCAGCTGGGACCCTGCTCCCTGTGGCCACCTGTGGAGTGGCTGCCTTGAACTGGCCTCATGCAGCTTCTGTATACAGAGCCAACAGCCATGAGCAAGGGCTACTAGGGGTGACAAAGCCCCATCATCCAGAAACCGCTTACCAAGCAAGGCCACCAGGAGGAGAATCACAATGATGCTGTTGGCNTTCTTCTCCTTGTAGAAGTACAGGAGCAGGCAGAACAGGACAATCGCCACCAGCTGTGGAGGACATCAGTAATCACCAAGCATTTAGTCAGGAATTCAATGTGTGTCCCCTTATCCCGACCAAGCCCCAGTGTGTGTGTGACTAAGCGGAGAAAGAGGAAGGCAGCTGTCACGCCCAGGGGTACACTTGGGAGGTGGCTGTAGGAGGGGTGAGAGCTCAGGGCTGGCTTGGACTGCACAGTGGGTTCAAGACTGGCCTGGGAAACTTAGGTCCTAAGTTTAGGTCTCAAAATAAGAAAGTAAAAAGTCGCTGGTGCAGACAAATGGTAGAGCGCTTTTCAGGGACAGTCCAGGCCCTGGGTTCTAGATCCAGCAACAAAAACCCATACCAAAACCCAAAACAACAACAAAAAAGCAAAATGCCACCCCCAGATGAGACATGAACTTAGGGAGCCATTTGGTCAAACAACAGGTGCACATTCTTTGTCGACGAGAGCTCCCAGAGTAGAAAGAGAAGGAATTGCTGGGTGCGGTGGCTCATGCCTGAAATCCTGGCACTTGGGGGGCAGAGGTGGGAGGATTTGGAGTTATAGGCTAGCCTGGGCTATGTGGTGAGANTATGTCCCAGAATATAAAAAAGGAAGATGAGTGGAGTTTGGGAGTCGTGGGCTGTAGTTGCATCTATCTCTCAATTGCTTATGTGACCCTAGGCAAGTCNAAACATCTCCAAACCCCTGCTGCCTCCACTGCATAGCAGCAATGACTCCACTCACAGGGCAACAGTCGGNGCTATGCTGGGTGAACTCTCCTATGTGTGTGCTGGGGTGAGGGCTCCCCAGTTTTNAGCTATGGCCCGNAATGACTCTTTGTGACTCGCCAGTGAATGTTAGGATGGCNCTTGGTGTTAAACCNTAAGATGGCTGTGCATGTGTGGGNNTCCTGGGAGAGACCAGGAGTTGTGAGCCAAGCTCAGTGACCTTCCATACCCACAATGCCCAGCACTCAGGGAACCCCCTAGACAAGAATTCCTTGAGTTTGGTTCAATCCCTTCATGCTGTGGGATGTCTTTCTGTACATTGTAAATATGTGTTGCTCTCATTGGCTGATAAATAAAGCTGTGAGGTAGAGTAAGGTTGGGCAGTACATTCCAACCGATGACAGAGATGAAGAAAGGCAGAATCAGGGCAGATGTTGTGAGCTGTCCAAAAAGCAAGATGTAAAAGAACTGGTAAGCCATGGGCCATGTGGCAATACATAGATTAATAGAAATGGATTGATGTAAATGTAATAGCTAGCTGGTAATAAGCCTGAGCCATTGGCCAAGCATTTATAATTAATATAAGCCTCTGAGCAATTATTTAAAAGCAGCTGTGGGATGGGGCGGGACATCCAGGCCTTCAGGGAGCATCTTCTATACTCTGGGTGACTTATTCGCAGCCTTATGCTATATCCCAACAACTCCAAGTCTAGTCTCTTGCTATTTCACAGAGAAGGAATGAGACTTGTCCAAGGCCACATAGCACACAGGATTTGAGGCCAGCTCTCTCTGAGTGAGAGGCCTGTTTTGGGGTCAGGCTCTGCTAAAACAGTTTCTGTTGGGGGTGGCTGGAGGCAAGGCAGATACATCCCTGGTCCTCCCTGGGTCCATCCCTGGGCCCTCCCTGGGACTTTTCCTAGATGTCCTATTGCTGCCCTGTGTCATGGAGATCACAGATGGGGTGGATGTTGAGGTGGACAAACACATAACCCTGGTTCTGGTCCTGGGTAGTTGCAGGGTTGGTCAGCCTGTCAGCTCTCCCCCGTCTTCGCCACCAGGGTGAGCTCTTCAGCATTGCCCTGACTAGTTCACCCCTTGAAGCGATGAGCAAGGGGTGGGGTCAGTTCTGCTTTCATATCCTCAGGGTCCTTCTCCCACCATACATCTTCAGGGCCAGCTCTACTGTGTTGCCCAGGAATAGCATAGGGGCCACACTCCCAAGGGGCAGCTGNACCAGGAGTTGTGAGCCAAGCTCAGTGACCTTCCATACCCACAATGCCCAGCACTCAGGGAACCCCCTAGACAAGAATTCCTTGAGTTTGGTTCAGTCCCTTCATGCTGTGGGATGTCTTTCTGTACATTGTAAATATGTGTTGCTCTCATTGGCTGATAAATAAAGCTGTTTGGCCAATGGTGAGGTAGAGTAAGATTAGGCAGTACATTCTGACTGATGATGGAGATGAAGAAAGGCAGAATCAGGGCAGATGCTGCGAGCCGTCCAAAAAGCAAGGCGTAAAAGAACTGGTCAGCCATAGGCCATGTGGCAATACATAGATTAATAGAAATGGATTGATGTAAATGTAATAGCTAGCTAGTAATAAGCCTGAGCCATTGGCCAAGCATTTATAATTAATATAAGCCTCTGAGCAATTATTTAAAAGCAGCTGTGGGATGGGGCAGGACATCCAGGCCTCCAGGGAGCATCTTCTATACTCTGGGTGACTTATTCACAGCCTCATGCTACATCCCAACAACTCCAAGTCTAGTCTCTAGCTATTTCACAGAGAAGGAATGAGACTTGTCCAAGGCCACACAGCACACAGGATTTGAGGCCAGCTCTCTCTGAGTGAGAGGCTTGTTTTGGGGTCAGGCTCTGCTAAAACAGTTCCTGTTGGGGGTGGCTGGAGGCAAGGCAGATACATCCCTGGTCCTCCCTGGGTCCATCCCTGGGCCCTCCCTGGGACTCTTCCTAGATGTCCTATTGCTGCCCTGTGTCATGGAGATCACAGATGGGGTGGATGTTGAGATGGACAAACACATAACCCTGGTTCTGGTCCTGGGTAGTTGCAGGGTTGGTCAGCCTGTCAGCTCTCCCACGTCTTCGCCACCAGGGGGAGCTCTACAGCATTGCCCTGACTAGTTCACCCCTTGAAGGGATGAGCAAGGGGTGGGGTCAGTTCTGCTTTCACATCCTCAGGGTCCTTCTCCCACCATACATCTTCAGGGCCAGCTCTACTGTGTTGCCCAGGAATAGCATAGGGGCCACACTCCCAAGGGGCAGCTGATGAGGGGCAGGGACAGCTGTCCTACTCTTATGATTTCAGGGCCAGCTCTTCCATCTGCCTCAGGAATTGATGGGCATTGATGGGCAGCTGGAGGGGGAAATCTCTTCCCCACCCATGCCGCCACATGACAGATGAGTAATGAGCTCTCCCATGCTCACAACATTACCATAAAAACTTTAAAAGCTAGACATACTGGCACGGGTCTGTCATTTCAGCTACATGAGAAGCTGAAGCAGGAGGATCAAGACTTTAAGGCCAGCCTGGGCTACACAGAGTTCAAGAGTAGCCTGGGAAACTTAGTAAGCTCCTAGTTCAAAATTTAAGAAGTAAAAAGAGGATCAGGGGTGTAGCTCAGCAGGAAAATTTGCCTAGCATATGTGAAGCCTTAGGTTTCATCTCTAGTACCNCAAAAAATAAAAATAAAATTAAATGCACAATGTTAAAATTTTGAACATGGAAAGATGCAGTAGAAATAAAATCTAGGTGGGTAGTGGTGGCGCATGCCTTTAATCCCAACTCGGGAGGCAGAGGCAGGCGGATCTCTGTGAGTTC
>LZPO01099511.1:1165667-1177428 GCA_001675575.1 Neotoma lepida | reverse complement strand
CTGTGTAGCCTTGGCTGTCCTAGACCAGCTCTTTAGACCAGGCTGGCTTCGAACTCAGAGGTGCCCCTGCCTCCCGAGTATTGGAATTAAAGCTCTCCTTAAATGCCAACCTCATGCTGCCCCCTGCACCACAGTGCTGTGGGCTGGCAAGGTGCAGGGCCCTGAAGCTGATATATTCTAATCCAAAATTGATTTTTTTTTTATCCCCTATGACTGTGAAAGAAAATGAAGTGTTTTCAGAAAGGCAGCTGCAGGCGAGAGGCAATCCCTGTATGTGGATATTGGCATCCAAGTGAGTCAGCTCACACGCCATTGCCTAGGTCCCCCTCAGGTCTGTTTTGACCAGCCTCCATTTAAATACTACCACCATCACAGTTCATCTCTTGGAGGTCAAACTAATCTCCCACAATGCTTTGGGCTCGGAGCTGTAAACAGGTAAGCTGCATCCTGGCTGGCTTTGGGTGGCTGGCATTCCAAAGAATGCACTCCAGCGAACTAGGTTCTGCCACCCCTGCAACTTGGCTTCAGGCCACCTCCCTGACACTGTCTTTAACAGGTGAGACGTTGCCTGACTTGTAACAACCATCCCCACACTCATCACCAGAAGTAGGAACAGAAGGAGCCTAGCTGAGTGCCTGGCACAATATAAGCAGCACAAAATTGGTGGCCAAGACCCTGGACCCTGGTGATGAGTAGACGATTCAAATTCCAGCTTTACTGACTATATTGACTGTGTGGCCTCAGGCAAGTTAATGGACTTCTCTGTGCCAGTTTCCTTACATGTAAGGTGAAATTATAAGAGACTCTACTTCCTGGGACAGTCCCTGCTACACAGTCAATGCTCAACACACACTAGCTGCTATTACGATGCTTATGGCAGTGTCTGTTAATTGACTGTGGACAAAGGACCTATATTTCCCATTGGGAAGTGTTGCAATATGTGATAAAAGAATTGGGTGGATGGTAGGGTTTCTCAGGCAGAAATGGATGACTCATGCAGCTTGGGGTTCCTCATTCTGGGCATTCCAGCCATCCTCCTAATTACCCTATAGGGCTGATTCTGGCCTCACCTACAGGTCTATGACTTTCTCAGGTTTTAGCCCAAGATATATCAAAGCTAGGGCCTGTCTGCGTCCAAAGTCCGAGGTCTTAGAACTCTGCTCTGCCATCTCTCTACTTTCGTCCTTCCTCCCTCCTTCCCTCTTCCCTTTTTTGTGGGGGGCGGGGACCTGAGTCTCACTATGTAGCCCAGTCTGGCCTGGAACTCATAGAAATCCACCTGCCTCTGTCTCTCAAGTCCTGGGATTAAAGGCGTGCACCAATGTGCGCCACTATGCCCAGCATCACATTTTTTCCTAATGGCCAGTCTCTGTGGAGACCTGTCTTCCCCATTTCTCTCGTGGACTCCAGGGAAGATGCATCTCACTCCAAATCCACATAGCTGCCCAGGCTGACAGCCTGACCACCCGAGGCTGTTCTGTAAGCNGCAGCCTCCAGGATTCTAGCCCAGGTTTGCTGGACTGGGATTTGCAAAGGGAGAACAAGGGGGAGAGGGTGCAGGCAAAGAGATGTGTTCAAGGCTGAGAGAGAGCTCCCCAAGTATGTCTGGTAACCAGCCAGGACTGGGGACCATCACAGACTCTACCCCTTCTTTTGACAAAGATAGAAACTGAGGCACTGAAAGAGAGAGCCCAACTTGTCTGAGATCAAATGTGATGACGACGCTGAGCTGGATTCCAGGTCTCCCGATCTCCATTACAGCTGTTCTGCTCATCACCCATCCCGCCTCCAAAGACATGGTAATGGCCACAAGGGAGGTGGAAATGACAGGCTTCCGGGGAAAGATCAGAGAGCAAGAAAATCATGCCGCCTTGGCTTTGAAATAGACCCAACTCTGCATGGGCACTACCTAGGTGGAATGGAATCATGGAGAAATGTCACGGCTAGTCCTTGCTCTCTCCACAGTGAGCCCAATTCCAGGCAGACTTTCAGGACTCCCATACACGTGTATCCAGCCTCCCNGATTGGATGGAATTAAAATGAAAACAGCCCTTNCATTCTCCTCCTGTGTGCCTCTCCCTAGCACCTGCCTTGGCCTACAGGGTGACAGGGGCATTCAGGGGTGTGTTGAAGCAGAGAGGGCACTGGCTGAGAAGCCATGATGCCAGTGAGATGGTTAAGAGCATGGTTACATATAACTCCATGCTTCAGTTTCTTTGTCTCCAAAGCGGAGATGAAAATGCTGCTGGCAGCCACCTGCTGAAAGCTAGCCATCGTACGTGGGTCACTGTTCCAAGCGTCATGTGGCTGAATGCATTTGCTCCTCCTAACGGCCAGGAGGCAGGTATTACTGTCACCCNACTTTACAGATGAGGAAAAATGTGTGTCCTTTTAGTGCTGATGAGAAGATTGCCTGGGAAAATACATGCGAAGGACTCAGCACAGCACTAGGGCAGAACGAAAGCTCAACACTCGTGACTTGTCGAGATTCTTATCATCGCTCAGAGCTAAAAATGNGTCNTAGTTTTTCCTATCAGTGTGCTACATGATCTCAAGTATGTCGCTTCCCACCATTTGGCTCCATTTCCACAACCTACAAATCAGAGTGTTTGATGATNTCTAAGTCTCCTTCAGTCCAGGGTGTTATNAGTCTCGACTGTGAGGGCTATCTTAAAAACAATTATTTATTTAATTTTGTGTGCATGTGTGTGCACCTGAGTGTATGTATGTGCACCACATATATGTAGTGCCTGAGGAAGGTCAGAAGAGGAGCGGGATGCCCTGGATCTGCCATGTGGGTACTAGGAACTAAACTTGAGTCCTCTGCAAGAGCAGCCAGTGCTCTTAACCACTGAGCCATCTCTCCAGCTCCTATGATGGTTCTTTTTAATTGTCAGCTCAACACAACCTAGAGTCACCTGGGANGAGAATCTCAATGAAGGAGTGTCTCGATCTGGTTGGACATGTCTGTGGAGACCTTCTCATGTTAACTGATGTGGGAAGAACTGCCCGCTGTGGGTGGCACCATTCCCTAGATTTGGAGAAAGGAAGAAAGTGAGCTAAGCACTAACATGCATGCATCCTTTGCTTTCTGATCTTGATAATGGATGTCATGTGATCAGCTCCTGCTATAAGGGTCTGTGACCTAGAATTATGAGCTTCTCCCTGCAGTTGCTTCTATCACAGTGAAAGGAAATGAAACTAAAAACCAACTAATTCAGAAAAAAAAAAAAACCCAAAAAACAAAAAACAGCTTTAAAAACGATTCCAGTCTTTATATCCTTCATTAGGAACACCGAAGTTTGACACTAAAATCTTTTAGCTATTCATAGGAAACAATCTGAAACACACCCCAGGAAACAATCCAAGATGAGCACCAGGGTTGGCACTCAGTCACATTCACAGTTCATATCATCCCATATTCCAGACAACCTCAGTGCCCAACAACAGGGAAGCCGTCATGCAAATTCCCACATAGCAGCTCAACAGGTGGCTGGGCAGACATTTCGGAAGCTGGGCAGTGGGGAAGTACTCCACCGTCAGTGCCATGGGGAAGTGGTCCACAAGGAAGGGGAACTGAAATGACCAAGATCCAAAACCTTCTCAACAATGTGGCGCCAGATCTTAAAATACTAGAAAAAGACAAGGCAGGCTGAGATGTGAACAGAGAGGCTCTCCAACTAAAACCCAAATCTTTTGGACTGGAGAGATGGCTCAGGGGTTAAGAGCACGCACTGCTCTTACAGAGGACCTGGGTTCGGTTCCCAGTACCCATGTGCTCGCTCACAACCATCTGTCATTCCAGATCCAGAGGAAACACTGCTTTNGATCCCCTTGGGCATAGTGTACAGACATACACACATGTACATAAAACAAATATTAAAAAAAACCTCAAATCTCCTAACGATATGTCTCTATCTCTCTATTTTTTCAACATTTGTATTTCTTTTATTAATGCTATTTCAGTGTGTGTGTGTGTGTGTGTGTGTGGTTTGTTTGCATGTGTGTGCAGGTGCATGGGCACTCTCTATCTTATTTATTGAAGCCAGGTTTTTGGCTTGAACTCAGATTTGGCTGACCTGGCCAGTCTAGCTAGCCAGCTTGCTCCAGGGATTCCCCCATCTCTGTCTCCTGTGTCCTGGGATTATAGGCGGCCTACCAAATTGCTTGGCATTTACATGGTGTTGTGGATCCAAACTCTGGTTTTCACCCTTGTCCAGTCCAGCACTCTCCTGCCTGAGCCATCTCCCCAGCCCTATTTTTATCTGTTTGAACGAGCATTTCTTTTCTTTGGATTCCATGTCGTGCTATATGTGTGAAGGACCTGCCTACCTCAGCTAGTGATTGGCATACAGACGCAGGGCACTCCTGTGAGGCCATTCAGCTGCTGTGTCCCTCTTGTTAGAAACCCATAAAATTCCCAAAGGAAAGTGAAGTGCTTGCCTTGTAGGAGAAGGAGCCCTCGCTGCTGCTCAGGCTCATGGAGCTGCCGGTCGGTGGGAGTGGCTGCAGCTGCAGGCCTGCACTGTGGGCCCCGTCCATGGCTGTCTAGTGGCACATCTTGCCTGGCCAGGAGCTGGGGCTGCTGCTAGGCAGGGTGCAAACTGGAAGCCATCTCTCCCAGTGTCCACCTCCTTCCTGCAGCCTCCTAGGTCTCTTCCTCAGCAAAATGCGTTCTCTGGGCTCTCTTGCTTGATTTATAGCCTTCTCCTCAGGTTCCCCGAGAAAGAAGCAGCTTGTGTGTTTCTCCCAAGCAGAAGGGCAAAGGCGTGTCTTCTGATTCTGGCCAAGCTCTGGGTGGTGGAGAAGGACATGAAAAATTCATGTACATGAGACATAGCACCCAACTTCATTGCTTGAGAAAGCTTTTGTGCAAAGCACGACTGGCCAGGCAAAGGGGACCATNAAGGCATGACTACCGGGCCTCTGNNCCCCTTGAAAAGCCNTATCCCTGGCCCTTAGACATCCCATTTCCTCTCCTCCTTTCCTCCCATTACATTCTAATTTAAACCCTCCTTTCCTCCATCAGCTCCAGGACAAGATAAAAACCACCTACATCACTTCTCCAGGTCTCCAACATCAATAAACAGATCTCATGGCATCAAATAGGAACATCATCAGGTGTGGCAGCACATGCTTGCAATCCCAGCANGCAGGGGGGCCTGAGGCTGAGGCAGGAAGGACCATGGGATAGCCTGGGCTATGTAATGAGGTCTTGTCTTAGAGCAAACCAAACAAACAGTAACAACAATAAAAACCCAACCCAAATCAAACATCAAATCATGGGGTTTTTCAACTTAGGAAGGAGAGAATGCGAAGAAAATCCTGGCATCAGGGGAGGGACACTGTACTGGGAGGGGGGACCAGATGCCCATGTCAGTTTGGCTCTGGGTGACTCAGCATCTTATCTGTAAAGTGTGGACAATCATGTGGCTTCAAGTAGGAGCAGGGATGACAATCACCCTGTCAATGTCATTGGACTGGTGTTTTCAGTGTTTCTCAAACTTCTACCAAACACAGAAAAGGAAATCTGTACCAAGAACTCATGGTCAAAACCCTAAATCACCACAGCAAAAGGTTCAGTGAAGTCTTCTTAAGCTTAGAAAAAAAAAATGAACATACAAAACAAAATAACCCCACCCAAAGCACCAAACAAAAACCATACGGCTTTAGATTCTATGGTATAATCTGTTTATTATATTCTATGTTATAATCATTTATTATCATCGTGTATGTGTGTGTATGAGTGCCATTATGTGTCTGTCAGTCTTNTGGGAGTTGGTTCTCTCCTCTCACAGTGGGTTTCAGAGATCGATCTCAGGCCATGCTTGATCAAGTGCTTTCACCTGTTGAGCCATGTCACCGGCCCCTTCAGACACTGTGAATTGCTTCTGATCTGCCATGTGCTGCCTTGTGTACCTCAGCCTGGTTACTCAGCTTTTGAGTCAGTTTCCTTAGCCATAAAATATGGCTCATAATGTTTCTATTCCACGGGCTGCNGTAAGAATCTGGTGGAATATGGCATGTAAAGGTGAACACAGGAGATGGCTGGCAAGTGCCAAANGCCCCTAGCATTACTTCATTTAGTTCTTATTGTCTAACATTCTTTACTGAGTGTATGCGCATGCACACACACATGCATGACATAGCACAGGCNTGGAAGTCAGAAGACAACTTTGTGGTTCTTCCCATTCTCCATGTTGGTCCTGGGGATTGCACTCATCAAGCTTAGCAGCAAGTGCCCTGACCCACTAAGCCACTAAGGCCTACTCCCCAACTTAATCCTGTAGTTTCTTCATATATATACATGTTCCTATCTCCCAAGCATGCACCCAAGAAAGAGTCCAGGGCTCATCGTGTGCTAAACAGTCTCTGCCAAGGCTCAGGCTTCAAAACACTGTGTATCTCATAGTTTCTAGATCCTTCTGCCCCAAGTTCCATGCTTAGGAATGTCAATGGCATGTACTGATGTCACAAGACAGACATCATGCCCAGCACCTAGGAGATGCCAAATGCAGGCTTAGTACAGGGCAGCCACAAAGACCTGCACCTTGTCAAAGGGTCGAAAGTTAAATTACTGCTGCTGCTTTCACTTGAGACAGTATTCCTNCCCAAGACGCCACCATCGGGTAACTCGTTGGCTCACGTGTTTCTTACTTGTAAGGCCCAATGAATATGGGATCACCCAGTGACTGTGAAGCCATAATTAGATTGCATATGCGTGAAAGCAATGCTGTGTTCAATGTCTCTATCTCTGTCTTGGCATCATTAATATGAGGGTGGTCTAGGGCTCCTTCTACCTAGAGAGACCTAGGGCTGCATCCAGTCTGGAGTTGAAGAGGCCCTGGATTGAAGGCACCTGTCAGGTCCCCTGCTTCCTCTGAAGACCTAGCTCAGAGCCTGGCAAGGTGACTTGTATATACACCCACTCCTGACTAATTGTAGAGTCCCTGGTATACTGTAGTTTAAAAAAAAAAAAGCCTTATTCAGGACGCATGACCACAAACAGATACCCAACCCCACCCACAGGATGTCAGAGAAAGCAAACAGGCCTTGGGGACCAGCTAGGAAGGAGAGCAGGAATTCGGGCCTTCTAACCTTTTCCAGGCCAGCTGGTTTTCTCTCTCCCTTCCCCCTCCCCCCCTTTGTGTGTGTGTATGTGTGTATGTATGTGTGTGTATGTGTGTGTATGTGTATGTGTGTGTATGTGTATGTGTGTATGTATGTGTGTGTATGTGTGTGTGTGTGCTGTGGTGTGTGTGTGTTGTTTGTGTGTGTGTGTATGTATGTGTGTGTGTATGTGTGTATGTATGTGTGTGTATGTGTGTGTGTATGTGTGTGTGTATTTAGTTCATTGGCTTTTAAACAGCAGATTCAGTTTCCCTCTCTACCTGCGAACCGCAGGGATCTGAATGCACAAAGACAGAGAGAGAGGAAGGTCCTTCCTGGGCTAGCACATAGTCACCCAAAAGCCTCCTTGGACTCTGCAAGTTGCACTCCCTTATAAGGCTCACATTTTGGCCTGCTGACGGTTTAGTGTCGGTTTCAAAGCACTTTTCCAGGACTGACATATGTCCAAGAGGCACACAGCCAACTCGGTGTTGACAGTCAGTCACAGCTCATGGTGACTGACTCAAGAAAGGAAAGAATTCACAAAGTGCCTGCTTCCACTCCAATCCCCCAGCCTCATCTAAATGAATTACTCCATTAATCCCACCGAGCAAGTTTTTCAGAGAGAAAAACTGAGCCTCATGGCCATGAAAAATAGCCAGTTTAGAAATTAGCTGTAACCAAAAACAAGGGTGCTTGCGTGTGTGCGTGCGTGTGTGTGTGTGTGTGTGTGTGTGCAGGGAGGTCTTGTCACCACCTGACGATTTAGTTTGACTACAGAATATCGGTTTCATGCCAAGCTTTCCCTTCCCGAGGCTTTTGAGCATCGCAGGGTGGCATTCTCGGGTCCTTTCCCATTGAGCTGGACACTGGAGCGCCCAAGAGACACACCTCTGTTCCAGTACCAAGCACACGGCTCCGTCCATCCATCTGTGAGCTGCACCGGCTATTTCCAGCAAGCNGGAGCCGGCAGTACCTTCCACTTCCTCATCTGGTAACGCCCAGAATCACCTTCATTAAGGCAAACCCGTGCCCACCCTCCTTGCAAATATGGAAGAAAAAAAAAATCGGAGGCAATAGGACCCAAACCAACAAGGCTGGCCACAGCAAGGGAGACCGAATTTATACTAGGGGGCTGTTAGACAGCTAAAAATGCGTTGCTTTTCCTAAAACATCAAGCCTGAATTCGAGTTCCCCTTACCTCAGTCTTGACCACGACTCACCCGCGGCGTTGCTTCTAGATCCACCTATCCCAGGTTCCTGAGAAGCGACCGGGACACTCCGTGCCACCCCGAGGTACAGCCTCCTGGATCCCTTCCCAGCTCCGAGTTGCCAGGGGGCTGCACTCAGTGTTTTGCTTTCAAAGGTCGAGACTTGATTTGTCAGCCTGTCTGCCAGTCCCAAGCTGGCGGAGCTTCTGCGCAGGCGAGTGGCTGTCGGGAGGGGATGGGCGGGATATCCTGAGATAATTGGCTGCGCCGCCAAGCTCGCTTGAAGCGTAAGGGCGAGACCTGGCGCTCACCTGGAGGAGTCCCCTCTAGTGGCCAAAGGAAGAAGTCCCGACTGCGTTGGTTCCCAGGCTGTGGCAGCTCACCTCCACCTGCCCGACAGGTGGGCTNGGCTTGAGTAGCTCGCCAGGTGTCCCCGCAACCTGCGCTAACTACCACAATCCTGGAAGGTGTCCCTGCTGCTCCCACCAGGTAGTGAATCCCTCAACATCGACAGGCAGCAGAGCCCTTACGTGTCTCGGGGACCATGCGTACCCCTTCTTCCCTGCGCCTGCGTCCCACCTGTTGGCTGTATTGCATCTTTAATCTCCCAGCACGNCTGCAGCTCAGCAGTCCCAGAGGGCTGCCAATCATCCCCTCTGCTGTTCCCCAGGGGTTCAGCTGTGACCACGAACCTAAGCGTGGAGCTTCCAGCTCACACCTTTTCCTGCACACGCCATTCGGTTCAGAGCCTCNCAGCAACCTCTGGGGGAGATATTGAGATCACGCAGGTTTTACGAGGAAATGACATTGGGGCGACCTTGGCGATGGGAAGGGGCTCAGGTGTGGGGCCAGTAGAGCTGGGAGGGAGCACTTCAGAGATGATGGAGCTGCCATATTGTATTATGGGAGATGCCTAAAGACCAAGCTGGGCTAGCGCGAGATTTTTTTCTTGAGGTGTGGGTGGCTGGAGCCGTGATCAGAGGAACGCGCCGGCGACAGTTTATAATGAAAGGCGTATCCCATAAATTTAAGGGGGCCACTGGTCGGTTCAAGCCGGGCTGCGAAGGGGCACTGTGGCTGCGGTGAAACGGGTACGGGGCTCTTGGAAAACTGCACGGTTGCCCTTGAGGACTGTGTCATCAACCTTTTCTCACACTCAGGGCGTGGATGGATAAATACTCAGGTTTACTCCTTGGGTAGGATTTTCTGAGTGAGCAAAATTCCTAGGCCTTTGGTTCTAAGAATTTTAAGGAGTCATCAAGACAACAACAACAGCAACAAAACCCCAAACTCAGAAACAAAACCCCTAATAGTTCCCTGCCTCAGATCCTGGCATAATCAACCTAAACCCTAAAATTCTGGTAGCTTCTCTGCTGATTTTGAAATGGCTCTAACGATTGGCCAACAGCTTTTCACGTTAGAGAAACAGAGGACACCATTGGCTAGGGTTAGCCAGTCGCCTGCCACCGGACTCTGGAATGTTAGGCCAGTGGTTGCCATAGCGACTGGGCGGCGAGAGGCTAAACTGACCAGGTAGGAGCCAGCTCCTGTTGAGGAGCTGGTCCTTGAGGTCTGAAGAGGACTTGGCGCACTCCATGGGACACCCGCTGAGACCTCCGGACTCTGGGTGCGTGCGGAATCTCTGTGCCCAACTGGGTGGTGCCTCCAGGGCCAGAAGGTGCCACTTGGGGTGGGGGTGGGGTCAGTGTATGCCTCGGTGTGCACATCTGATAAGTGCTGCTAACTATGGTTCGCCTTCCCTTCAGACCCTATGAGTGATCTGGACATCTGACTCCCCCTATTTTAGTCTTTGAGGGGCACAGGTACTGGGTTCTAATAGAACCCCTCTGGTAGATTATCTTCCTCAGCAAGTCTCTTATTCGGGGCCCCATTTTACCCATCTGTAAAATGAAAGGGTGAGACTGGAATCTTGGGGCCACTCACCAGCTGCTACAGTTTCATCTAGGCCTCCTACACGCTCTCACCAAGCAAAATACCTAATAGGTCATTCCCCTGAGGCTTCAAAAAGTCTCATGTGCCTCCCACTTCCCTCAGGACGGATGTTTTAAGTTGGAGGAAATCAGTGTAGATTCTAGGTCATGACCACCCATCAAGGGCAGGAGGCTCACCTGGGCAGGGCCCTGTCTGTAACCTGGCTATAACCTGTTCTCCACCAACTGCACCGGCNTTCCATTGAAAACTGGAAAGCAAGATTGACAGTGTTACCTTTTGGNGATAGGATAATGTATTGTTTGACATTTTTATAATTTCTTAAATTTTCCAAAAATTTGATAATTTGCATGAGAAGCATAATTTCTTTTTTAAATCTCTTGCAATGTTTTNTTTTAAAGACACTTCTCACTAAGTAGCCCTGACTAGTCTGNAATACTCTATGGAGGGCTGGTCTCAGACTCACAGAGTTCCAGCCACCTCTGCCTCCTGAGTGCTGGCATTAAATAACCAAACCACCACACTAGACTTCCACAATGATTTTTGTTGCCAGTTTTTAAACTAATTTTTATTTATTTATGTCTATGGATATTTTGTCTACATATATGTCTGTGNACCATGTACATGCCTGGTGCCAGAAGGGGGCATCTTAGGACTGTTTCTTAGGAGTTACATATGGTTGTGGGCCTTCATATAAATGCTTGGAATTGAACCCAGGTCCTCTGGAAACAAACAAACAAACAATAACAAAAACAAAAACCAGCCAGTGCTCTTAACCACTGAGCCATCTCTCCAGCACTGTCATTTTGGTTTTTGAGATAGGGTCTTGACATATAACCCAAGATGGCCTAGAACTCAGTGTGTAGACCAGGCAAGCCTTGAACTTCTGATTTTTTTGCCTCTACTTCTCTTGTGTGTGGATTACAATATGTACCGCTGATGATGATGATCACCCCAGGACTTTGTGCTTGTTGGGCCATATTCTACCAAAGGAGCCACATTCCCAGCATTCTCAAACAACTTCATTAAAGGTCGGGCTGCAAACAGTTCTTACTAAAACAGCAAGGTCACACTACAGTGACAAGTGAACACCGAGTGCTTTCAGAGACACTAAAAGATGTCATTCTAGGGTCATTATTGATTGTTGTCTTGAAATATCTTAGTGTTTTAGAGCTGTTGTTAAAATCTTCGATTATCCAAAAAGGCTACCAATTGCAGCTGTGAAGATGAATTCACCAAGGCGCACACACTGAGGAAGAAAGGTCTAGACAGACTTTGTTTACGCAGTGCTCCATTCATAGACGGTGCTAGTTCCTTCAGGGGAAAGAGTAGAATGAATCCTGAGTCTGCCCATGAAAAATTAACTGTGTGCTATTGGCACCTAGAAAAACAGCAAAACAAAACAGCCCCAGCTACATAGATCAGAAAACTCTTTGGCTGTCAGGCAGCAGGTGGCACAATAATGCGGTCCCCAAGGGGTGTTCTCTTCA
>LZPO01099511.1:1110963-1122836 GCA_001675575.1 Neotoma lepida | reverse complement strand
AACAATAACAACCATCCCCCAGTGCATGAAACTACAGTCTAATTTCATTGCTGGATCCTTTGGCATCCTGTCATTGCTGTGTCTGAGGCCAGCTCCTCACTTGTGTAGCCTGGATCCCAGGGCTGAGTGTAGGCAGGGCTTGTATATTTGACCATGGATTCTGTTGAAATTGGGAAGTTCTCAAGGAATCTTAGTTCTTAAACTTTAAAAACAAACAAGTATGCACACATGGTGCACAGACATACATGAAGGCAAAACACCCATACACATAAAATTTTTAAAAAGTGTTGTTCAGACAGACATAAGAAATTCTAATTCATAGGAAGCAGAGCTTCTGGGATTGAGGACAGGGATGCGACCCTTCCCCACATCCTGGGCCTTTGATACTCACTGAAGAGCCTGAGGCTCTGAGGTGACAGCTGAGACTAGTGAGGACCACATGTGCATTTTATTGGTAGGAAATGGAGTAGATTTGGCTGTGGAAAGGAAGAAAAGAAGGAAGGGAGGGAGGAAGGGAGGGAGGAAGACCTTCCTTTTTATCTCTTCCCTGGATAATATGAGGCTGGGTTTGCAGGTCCCCCTTGCCCCAGAGGCCTAGACACTCCCACATGGCTGTATATAGCNTACCAATATGATGTCACTGCTGTACAGTTGGGAAATGATGTGTCATTGCCTTTGGGGGCAGTATGAGTTGGATCCAGAGACAATGATAGTCTGGAGAATAGGGGCAGAGTTGGCTCAGGTCTCGGTTGCACGGGTCCCAGCCTTGGACTCTGTCCACTGGCCTCTCTATGAGGGCCTCACCATTGCCCTGTGAGCCTTTCCAGGCCTTGCTCTCAGCACCAAGGATCCCCCTCCTGACAACCAGTCTTGTGAGACCACATATGGATTCTATGGCCTGTCGGAATGAGTACCTCTGTTCACAGTGCTGGGCTCATTCCCAGCCTTCAAGTGTAGGACAAGACGCCCTTGGGACAAGGCCACAGTGAAGAGAGAAAGAGGAAGGGCCTCCTCTACCTGAGCCTCTCTCCTAGCTGGAGACTCCCAGAAGGAAGGAGCGTGTGAAGCCGGGGACGTGTGCACAGGTAGGCTTTTATTACTAAATCCTATGATATACAAAATGCATAATTGAATAAAAGCTAAAAAAATAGTCCAAGAAATATGAAATACATATTTTTGAAATGATAAAAATGTAACATGAACATACAAAATGTTGCATATATATACAATATATTTATATATATATATCACATAATGAAAACTGTAAATAAGAAATGTGTACAACAAACAGTGGGTGGCAAGGGGATTTGTTCCTGTCAGCTCCATGATCCTGACTTTCATCTTGTACTGAGGACGTCAGTGAGAACGACAGTTTCCTATCCAGTGTCCTTAAAAAGGTATTTGTTCTGGAAGTCAAGAGTTTTCAAGTTAATTAGCCAAAGAGTGAGAATTCTTTGGTTTGAAGTTATGGAAGGATACAGAGAGAGGGTCAGAACCAATCAGAGTGGCTGGTGTGACCCTGCAGAGAGGCTGCTGTGACCCCACCCACCCCACCCCAGGGCCTCTGAGGGGCCTTAGAAGAGAAGGCAGACAGTTGGGTCTGTGTTGACCCAGACTCCTGGTCCCTGGTGGACGGGCACTTGCAGGAAGCTCTGGAGTGAGTTCAAGCCTGGATGGGACATTTAGATCCTGGGATCTCCATGGTCCCCCGCTGGCCCTGACATCACGGAGTTTGTGGCTTGAGAGACCTCTACCCGAGAAAGGCATTTCNNGTACCAGTGCTGACCCACGAGGACAGGTTGTATGTGGCCTGAGCCAGGCCCTGCAAATGGGATGCTTGAGGCTGGGCTCTCACAGTTCCTTCAGGATGATCTGGATCTTGCCGTCCAGCTCTCCCATGTCCAGCAGGAAGGCCACGTGGTTGCTGTAATGCTGGATTATGTTGTTGTCCATGTTGACCAAGATTCTAGAAGAGCGAGGAGGGAGACATGGTTGAAGTGTGGCGAGCCCCTGTGTCCTTGGCCTCTGAGTAACAAGGATGATAGCCATACTGTAGGCACCTCAGTAGCTTCTTCTGACCCTCAGAACCAGGCTGTAAGGTGGGCATTCCCAGGGGCCAAGTCTCTGCTCACACCCTAGCCTGCCAGCCATACCATGCTGGTGTCTGCTGATGGACTGCCTCCCTTCTGATGAGCTGAGTGTGGGTGTTTTTGGGTGATTGAGGTACAACTCTGGGAGAAATACTGTGTTCTTTAGTCATCAGACTGGGGACTTGGACTTTAAACTCAAGTTCAGGAGGTGTGACAATCTGGGTTTAACAAAAGGCTACACTGAGCCACTCAGGTGTGTTTGCCTGAGCCAGAGCCAGGGGCCATGCAACACCCCTCCCAGTTGACTTCTGTTAAGGTGAAAAATCAAGAGGATTGTGTAATAGACTGGAAGGCTGCAGCCCCCACCCTCCAGGCAGGGACTTGACCAGTCCAAGAAGTAGACTCTCCATGGCGGTAACTCTGAAAGGACCAAAATCCTAGTTTATGCCAAGGGTACCCTGTAAGAGCTGCCTCCCTGATGAAAAGTCANCTGGAGGTGACCTGAGCTTCACTTAGTCTCTTCCCTGCTAATCTTCTGAGTGGGTAATGGAATTGGGTATTCAACTGTCTGTCTGTCCGTCCATCCATCTACCCATCCATCCATCTGTCTTGCCATCCATTCATTCATCCATCTGTCCATCCAATCATCTATCCATCCATCCATCCAACCAATCACTATTCTTCCAACTATCCATCATTCATCAATTCATCTCGCCATCCGTCCATCCAAATATCCATCTGTTTATGAATACATTTATTCATTTGCCCATGCCATCTATTTACCCACCCCACATACATATATACATACATACATATATCTACCTACCATCTGCACATCCATTCATCTGTCCACCCAGCCATCCACCTATACATTCACCTATCCATCCATCCACCTCACCTCTTTCCTCTATCCACCCATCCATCCATCTGTCCTCCATATACCCATTCATCCCTCATCCCTCAGTCTTTGCTAGATCCTTTTTCTTTTTTTCTTATTCTTTTTTTGGTTTTTCAAGACAGGGTTTCTCTGTATAGCTCTGGCTGTCCTGGAACTCACTCTGTAGACCAGGCTGGCCTCGAACTCAGAGATCTGCCTGCCTCTGCCTCCTGAACGCTGGGATTAAAGGCATGAGCCACCACTGCTTGGCTCCTGGACCCTTTCCTGTGCAGGACATTGNTCCGAAAACAATAGTTGTGTGGAGATTAATTGGACCTGAATTCTGCCCACCAGAATTTCACACAGAAANGGAGACTGAGTTTTTACAACCATGTCACTCCAGTTCATAGAATGCAGAAGCTGGGGTTCAAAGAGGTAAAGTTATCCTGTGGCTGCAGTTAGTAGATGGCAGAGCTCAGGATTTAATCTAGACCTTTGTCTCTAGGATATCATTTTAAGGANAAGGGAAAAGAACCACAAAATCCTATAAATACAAGTTAGGAAGTGGGAGGTGGAAGGAAACCAAAAGTCCATGTCTGGGAAGAGCTCGGGTAGATGCCTCCTCTTGTGAGGACTCAGGGGAGGGCGGTGGGACAGCAGTGAACCTGAAGGAGCCCACGGTCTACACCCTGCGTTTTCTGCCAGCACCAGCCTAGCAACAATTCCTTCTTTGGGGGGAAAAGGTTGGAGCTGGGGCTCCCAGAGGCTGGGGCAGGCTNGTAGGACCCTGCACTCCAAGGTGATTTACCCCCCACCCCTCACCCCCATCCAAGGTGATCTTTGTCTAGGGGGCTGGAGNCTAGAGACAAAACCAGAGAGCAGGGCTGGATGGAGCAGAGAGGGTGTGCTCTGGCANCTTAAGGGTTGGGTNGTCTGTTTCCCAGTAGCATCAATCANCTTCCAGGTACGGGGCAGGTGTGTGAGTGCCTCTAGGGCAGTGGTGTGAAGGTGNACTCTCCTGTGAGAGGTTAGTGATAACTGGGTTCCAAGTGGCAGGGCCTTGTCAAGAGCTATTGCCTCTTCCTAGCTTCCAGCCTCTTTTGCCAGCATCAAGTTAAACCCCTGGCCCACTGCCAACAAAAACAGTGTATTGGTTAATCTTCCAAGCACTCTGTGATGCTTGTAAAACTGATTTTATCTACCTTGGTCAGGAGGACTTTGGGGAGGGTTTATGAGAATAGACTAGGCTTGGGGTTACAATGTCCACCTTTCTCTGATGTGGACATATATTTGAATGAATTNGAATTTGGAAATATGCTCTTTCAGACCTTGGAGACCATCTTTGGGCTGAGGTTTTCATGGCCATGTGGNCNATGGAGTGATTGATGCNCTGGTCTGTAGAGCTGGGCAAAGAAAGTAGCTAGGCTGGCCACAGACTTTATTGGCATATTTCTTAGTGGTCAGAGGAACAAGNAGAGGGGGTGAGATTCAAACTGTGAGGGAGAGCACTTAAGGATGCTGANAATCCCTTTTGCCAGTCTCTAACTCAGGACCACTGCTTTGAACCCCAGCTTCTTCATCTGTAGGAATAGGAAAGATGCCAAGCATCACNGAGCTCAGCATCTGGCCTGAGGGAAGAGCTTCCACAACGGAAGTCATTTACAATGACAGTTTGTGCAGTTGCCGGGGTTGATGGGAAGGCCTCTGGCAAAAGAGCCAGGAGCCAGAGAGGTGCNANCCTCACAGTTCATACACAAAGGCTTCCCTGTCATACACAAAGGCTATCCCTGGCCCCTTAGCTTAGCCTGGGGTGGGATTTGCAGGGGAGCCCAGCACAGGAGAGGCAGGAAGCAGGGCATGTGGGCGTGGCACTAAAGGAGAAGCAGGGGCCCAGGCTTGTCTGGGCAAGTAGACATTAAGCAGATTCTNCTCCAGTGTGTGAGCCCCTGTGTGAAACCGAAACTTGGTGGGAGGTGGATGACGGGGGTGTGGTGGGGGAGAGTGGGGGAGACCCCCCACACAGACAAAATCCTCTAGATTCTCAAGCAACCCAAACCAAATGGGTCCTTTTCTACATCCTAGCCTTCTGCATGTGAGGCTAGCTGGGAACCAGAGTAGGTAAAGGTGAGCTGGGCTGGAGGCAGGAAACCAGGCCTGGGGATGGGTTTTATCCTGCAAGGCCTTCTCAGTGGGAGAATGCGCAGACCACAGTGTGGGGCATGCGCAAGTGCAGCTGGAGTTAGATTGTCTAGCAGGGTCCAGCTGTGCTCTAGACAGAGCAGCTGGAGGACAGAGAGGTCCTGGAGGGGGTACCACCTGCTTCTCTCCTGTCTACTCCAGCCTGTAGGTGGAAGAGGCCCTTGGAGCTTCTTTGACCGGGATCTCCATCTTAACCCCCCAGTCAAATTCCCACTTTGGCTCATGGCTTCCCATCATGCTCTGCCTGGGGTGGCTTTCCTGGGCCTTCTCACCTCACCATGCTTTTGCTCACTGCTCCTACCCCTGCTGATCATCTCTGAGCCTCAGTTTCCCTGCATGTAAAATGTGGGTCATGTTATCTCCCTCCAGTATGACTGGAGGGTTAANGCAGATAAGTTTAGTCTGATGTCNGACATATGAGAGTCAGGTGGTTGCTACAGTGGGCACTATAAAAATAAAAAGAATAAAGGACTTTGTTCTCCTGTGGTTTGGGGACTTAACCTTGTACTTCCTCTCTACGCCAGTTAGATCACTCCTGAGAAGACCCTTGAACTACCCCCATCCTTGTTGCCTAGGAACAGTCTCTGGTTTCTGCAGGTAGAGAGGTGACCATGGCCTTGGCTTGACTGGTGGACTCTCTGTGGGCACTGAGCATGCTCTCTGCAACTCCACCATGGCCAAGTACAGACTTGGCAGGGCTGAATCAGCACTCACCCTCGCTTGCATTTCTTGTAGACTTTGCAAATATTCTCCTCGGGGAGTCCATACTTCTCAGAGATCTGGAAGGAAACAGTAGGGTTTCACTGCCTGCGGCCATAACGGGATTTATACACACTTTATATCACTGCCCTTTAGGCTATAAAAGTAATGTACATTGGGAAAACAAAGAGAATGACAACAGTCCTAGTTCCCCAAGGTGNACACNATCAGCCCATNAGTGTATACCTTCCCCTCGGTGGGCTGTGTGTACGCCTAAGTTTACACCACACATAGGGGGGTTGATATCATTTTGTATTGTCTTATGATAAGTTGTATCANAATAAACACTTAGCAAACTGCATTTTAATGTCTATAAAATATCCACCAAGCATCTGCTGTTTCCCCTGGTTCTCACCTAGCATCTGNTATTTATATCTGTGCTTAAGGATCTATTTTCACTATGCAAACTCTTTGTGGTGACAGCAAGAATGTCTACCCCATNGGACGGACTAGATGTAATACATTCAGGCTGGGTCCTGCCNTGTACCAAAGCCTCCATGAGTGGGCTCTGTCACTGTCTTGGGAGGAATGGGCATGCTCCTGGCCCTGCTGTGAGGTGGGGTAACCCACATGTTCCTCTTCTGGGCCGGAGTTAGTAATTGCAGCTGATGGTGGCAGAACACCAAGCTTCAAGTGCCCAAACCTGGCTCAGAGCCTAAAGCCCATTTTGTCCATGTGGGAGTATCCTCTACAGAGGAGGCAACAGTGGCTCTAAGGTCGACTGAGCAACCTGACTAAGCCCAGGCCAGTGGTCCCTCCCTGCACTGGAGTTGCAGAACTTTTGGTTGTTGTTTGAAACAAGGTCTCTCTACATCACCCTGGCTGTCCTGAAACTCACTATTTAGACCAGGCTGGCCTAGAACTTGCAGAGATCCACCTGCTTCTGCTTCTGGAATGCTGGGGTTAAAGGTGTGCTCTACCACACCCNGAGAGTTGTAGAACTTTGAACAGCATTCCCACGTCTCTCTTCGTTTCACTTATGTGAAATGGGTGTGGTAGTAGGTTAGATGTTCATAGAATAACTCTGAAAGGACTAAGTCTGGCCCACTGTCGGAGCTNAGTCAAATGCCTCATGGAACTGGCAGCTTTGGAGCTGCAGCCAAGCCCAGGCCTGGGATGCCAGTGGCAGGTGGCCCTCTGGGCATTTTGGAAAGAGGATCAGGTTCAGTGTCCTGGGTAGATTGACAGAGATCCCTCCACACTAGAAATGTTCCTAGACTTTACTTCAATGGCAATGTAGCTGGACGTTGCCAGGGAGCGGATCTCAAGTCTGTCTNTGGAAGACCTTGGGAACAAATTGGATAGAGGTAGTGGGGGCTGTCTGGAAAAGTGGCAAGCTCTCCGTCCCTGGAAACAGAGAAGTCAAGCGTGGGCACAGGTGAAGCTAAATCCCATAAATTGCTGCTTAGCCCAAAGATTCTGTCTCTATTCATGTGACATTATTGACTTTTTGTGAGCCCAATTTCCTGGGGCTGATGTCAAGCAGGCTGACAATATGTTACAAGAGCAGGACAGCCCAGAGGGCAGAAAACTTGGACTGGACTGGCACTTATGCCACTTTTGGCAAGTCTCTGACCTGTTGGAGTGAGGGGAGCGGTGCCCAGCNGAGAAAGGGGGGAAGCAGGCNTTCACGGCAAACATAACAAAATGCCTCACGCACCAGCCTCTACCAAGCAGCTCATGAAGGTGGCTAAGGGTCCNCCAGCTACAGGTTCTGGGCTGTCCTAAGAGGTTCCACCTTCAAGTCCAAGGCCCTGGTGACCCTGGTAGCCAGAGATGCCATGCACTTGTCCAGACTGGGCTGTTCTGCCCACTCTCAGGTGCCTGGGGGTTGGGGAAGGTCCTCCTCGCCCAGATATGGTCCCACCCTCGGCCACCCCCAAGTCCTGCAAGCANNAGCAATGAGGCCCCCTGGGAGGGAAAAATGAATGTCTCTGGGCCCAGCCTTTTTGTGTGTGGGGGTTTCATTCCCATTAAAACAGAAACAGGTTTGCAAAGCCAACAAAAGCCCTGGCCTGTCAGACAGCAGCCATCAGATTAAGGAGGATTTATGGTGTGTGTGACTCTCAGGGTGGAGCAGGGTTCTGACAAGGTGATAAGATCAGGAGGCACACCCCCTAGCAGGGCCCTGGCCCCCTGTTGGGGTTGGAAAAGTAGCCCACCAGAGCCCTCCTGTGGGAAATGAGGCACCTTACCGCATTCCTCAGCCCCTTCAGGTCCGGGGTCTTCAACATGAGTGCGTCAAACACCTCCTCTGTCTCCCTCCGAACGTACAACAGAACTGAAAAACAATGGGGACAGAGAGNACACTGAGNNTGGGAGGATTTTGGGGGACAGAGAGGGGTCTTAAAAGGCATGATCTGAAAGTCAGGACGTGAGCTTGCATCCAGCCCTTTTTAGACTGCCCTGACTTTGTGTGTGTGTGTTGGGGGCGGGGATGGTTTGAATCTTGGGTCTGACTCTACAACCTGGCAGCTAAGTGTCCTCACACAGATGCTTTCAACACTGTTGGGCCTTATTTTGTATGTAAATGGGGGTTCTTGCTCCTTACTTTAGGGCTGCTTCTGGAATCAGGGACAGTGTTTAGAAACCCCCTAAGTACATGGCTAAGCTTGGTTCCTGGCTGCTTGTGGATCTTCCCTAAGGTCATCTAAGCCTCCAGGGGCTTCTGTGCCCCACCCCGAAATCAAAGATTTAAGGATGTCAACGCCAGACTACCTGACATGGGAGCCCACCCTACTCTTATCCACCTAGAACGGCGAACCTCACCTGACCCAACACGCTTGTTGCCTGTGTTTGCTGCCCTGGGATAGCCATGTCCAAACAGGGTCAAAGCCACAGATGTCCTCCATCTCTGTGGCCACCTGTCCAATCCCTGCAGTGTTCTCAGCCACCCCTCAAATCTTGGCCTAAACATACTCCAAGGAGTGAATCAGGCCTTGGGTGGCAGACTTCAGGAAAAGCCTCATGGAGTGGGGGTGGGGGCTTCTGGGAAGGCTCTGAGGGGCATTTGGAAGGGCTCTGAGAGACCCCGAGGGCTTAGGCTACTACCTCTCTGAAGGTCATCTTCCTTGGCCTGTTTGGAGGGAAGAGCCTCAAACTCCTCGGCGAAAGGTGAGCAGGTACGCTTCAGAGGCAGCCTGTGGGGACAATAGAGAGGGACTAGTGAGGACAGCTGCCCCTCCAGGGACCCTTGGGACAGGGAAGGCCCCAGGAAGGGATAGCAAAGTGTCAGGATAGAGATGAAGTCCTAAGGCTGGGAGCAGGTTTACCTGGGTCAGACCCCAGCCCTGCCACACACCGGCAGCATAGTGGACTGGGGTCCTGTCCTTAACCACAGGAAACAGGGCATGGAGAGAACTTTCATGCTATAGGGGGTGGCCCCATTTGCATGGCCTTAATCAAAGTGGACTGTTAGCACCACCCATATTGTTTCTTCTAGAAGAAGCAAGCCATGGGAGGGTAGAGCCATGGGAGGAGCGGGTACTGTGGGGTCTGGAGGGAGGCCAGCTTTGGTTCAGGTCCTGTCCCTGCTACGTAACAGCCGGANGAATATGAGTAAGTTGCATTACTTCACTGAGCCTTGGTTTTTTCATTAGAGCACAGCTATGACTCTTTCTGACCCGCCAGGGTTGGTATGAGGTGGTGAGAGAGAGAATTTGGAGCAAAAATCCCATATAAAACATACACGCTGTTTATAGGGGAAGAAATGGATTCCAGCAGATGGCTTGCGTGCAAAGCCAAGCTGGTTGTGGCCACACACTCATGCTGCCCTGCCCTCCTGCCTCACCTTCCAAACTTTCAGGGGTCCCCTAGGGGCTGCTGGAGCGAAGGCTGTGACCGACAGGAAAGGACATGGGTGACTGTGGCCTCTAGAGGTAATGTGTTGGGGAGCGGGGTGTCCAGCAAAGCTCTGCTCCCCGAGTGTGTATCCCCATCTCAGGGGCCTTTCTTTACCTTTTATTTTTTACAAGCAGGTGTCTCACCAGAGATTTGCCAACTTTCCATGTAAGGCAAGCCCATAAAAACCCAGGCAGTTTCAGTGAGAAGGGAGGATCTAGGCCTAGCTCCTGGCAGCGGGGCGGGAAACGCAGGAGACAATGTGAGTGATACAGGGATTGGTGAAGGACAGGACCCCTGGCTACTTTTCCCGTACCTGTCAGAGCTGCTGTGTCCTGCTGAGGGGACAACCTGTGACAAAAAGAAAAGACATTTCTGGTCAGGCACAAGAAGAANAGTTAGAGCGGCCTGGGAAGGAAGGGGGATGGGTACCATGTCGGAGCCTTCCCTGCATGTTCTATACAGAGGAATCCCTAAGTGGATTGGGGTCTCAAGTCAGGAAGAACTGTGCAGCTCAGGCTGCTGAGTTAGGGACTCAGGGACACAATGAGTACTGNACTACTGTACTGCTGGCAGAGTGGTGAGCCAGCGTGATTCCAGCAAACCCANAGGCAGGGAGCTGCAGCTACAGGGCCTGCAGCTGGGGACCAGTGATAACGGGGAGATGGAGATGAAGCAATAAGCNCACTATGTGCCTGNTGCTGCTGTGCTGTCCAGTGAGCATCACCCAGACAGGGCAGGAGATAGCTCAGGGCCACACTGTACTCTGTCCCTTTCCCCAGGGCCAACTCTTCCNCACTATGCGCAGACACTGGTCTCCCACAGACTATCTGCCTACCCAGNTGGGACCACCAGTCCTAAATGAGCAACCTCATTCCTGGGGCCTCAGGCTACAGATGGNACCAAGAGAAAAGGGCTGGTGTCACTGCCTAGGCAGTGGCGGCGGCCACCAGNNTGCTTCCACAGCAAAGGAAAGGATAGACTACGCTTAACGGGTGTGTCTGAGCTACTTTGTGCTGGCAGTTATACCCAGCTCTGTGATGTACTCCTAAGTCAGACACCATTCACAGACCAGGCAGTGTGACCCTGTCTTCACATGCTCCTGAGGAGCCGTGGGAGCTGGGCCTTCAAGAGAAGGAAGTGGCTAGCTGATAGAGATGTAAGCAGACNTTAGTGAGGCTGGCTCCTGGCCTTGTCTGGCAAACCTTGTCTGGTTTCCCTCAAAGGATGGCCAATCAAGAGGGAGATAATGTACCTGAGTTAAGGCCTGGTGCCTCCTGGCCACAGATGCTCAGTGATGGCAACCCGGCCTGGGCAGGCAGAGCAACCAGTGGCCAAGGGCACCTAGATCCTGATTTGGGCTTCAGAGGAAGTCAAACTCTGGCTATATGATTTTAGGAGTGTGCCTCCATCCTGACCCTTGGACTCAGTATTGTTGACTCATAGGGGTACAGCAAGGGTCACGATGCTGTAGAGTTGCTTAGCTTTCATAATGTTTGTGACCGGGACCAGCTGCCTAGCCCAGAGGTGACTCCAATTGACATCCTTCATGTGAGCTCGAGATCAGATGGTTTGATGGATAGGCCCTCCTACACACCCACATGGTCATTGGTCATTTCTGAACCCCTTGCAATTCAACAGTTTTCTTTTAGCTCATGAAGAGCAGGCCCTGGAAACACCCTAACAGGCAGTCATGGTGGTGGCAGGTAAAACCCCCAGTAGTGTGCATAGACAGGCCCTACTTGGATCCAGGGCCCTCTTCTAGTCCCCTCTCCCACCTTCCCTGCCCTCACCCCTCCTGGGCGCTGTAGGCTGGAGAAGTGCAGGTTGGGAATAAACAGTACAGGCTGGGTCTCCAGGTCAGCTTCAGGCCGCAGGTATGTGGTCTCATTGCCCCTGAACCCTGACAGCAGGCAGCCCTTGATGCCTGCTGGGGAAAAGAAGCCATTAAACCCCGAGGTCCNTTCCACACACACCCCTGACCAGCTTCTCTGGCCTCCTTCCCTTAGGCTCAGCCCAGGTGGCCCCGTCCACTGTCCACTGACCATTGTTGCTGGAGTCTGGGCATTTGACCTTCCTTCGAAACTGCTTCCGCTCATCATCGCGCA
>LZPO01099511.1:1091589-1104275 GCA_001675575.1 Neotoma lepida | reverse complement strand
TGTGTGTTTATACATGTGCAAGCACAGCTTTATTATAACTTAGCAAAACACTTCTGCTGATATGACCACATCTTTTTAAGGTGGGGTCTCACATAGCCCAGGCCAGCCTCAAATTCACTGTGTAGCTGACGATGACCTTGAACTCCTGATTCTCCAGCCTCCACCTCTCAAATGCTGAGATGGCATGAAGGCATGCACTAGCATGTCTGGTTTTATGTGGTGCTGAGCATCGAACCCAGGGCCTCATGCATGGTACACAAGCACTCTACCAACTGAGCTACACTACCAGCTAGGTATCAGTTGTTCTGAAACCTGCCTATTGCGCCAGCATAAAAACAGGTAGACTCTAGGCTGGACTGTACACACCGTTTTCTTCTGATCTTAAACGAAGTTAAAATACAGGAGCCCCAAGAGGTACTGTGGGTTCCAGCACCACACGCTTGACAGGCAGACCAGCCTGCATTCAAGGTTCCCGACAGAGCAAAGCAGTTAAGGGTCTAAAGAGGCAGAGGTGGCCTGGAGAAGCCTTACTTCTTTCCTTGGTCATTTCGGCCACCNGTGCTGGAGGACAGTATCCGCTTATCCTTGGGACCCTGGGAGGAGAAGAAGGAAAAATTGACAGGTCATCCTTGGCTGGGACCTGGCTATTGGGAGCCTCCCACCCTCCAGGGCCTGGGGCCAGGCCCCGGCATGCTTGGGAGAAAATCAAGGAGTTGTTCAAGCTGGCCTGTGCTCTAGTCACCACTGAGACTGCTGAGCCCCAAGCACTTCCCTGAGCTTTCTAGTTGAGAGCATGGGATGGGATGGGAGTCAGACTAGCCTGGCTGACTTGCCTCACCGTCTAAAAGCACTGTGACTTTAGATAAATGACTACACCTCTCTGAGACTCAATTTCTTCAAACGTTAAATAAGGGATTATAATACCTGCTTCAAGGAGATTCTAAAGCTATAGATTAGTAGAAAAAAGACAGTGGCCCTTTTAAAAAGGGCATGTTGTATAAGTGAGACCTTCTATAAAATGCTCCCTAATTTAACTTCTCTCACCACCTTGAACGTCTATCAACACTTCTATCTATGACCTAGGTGGGGAGACCAAGGGCCAGAGCCTCTTCTGCCAGAAGCGTAGACTCCAAGTCCATTTCTTGATTCCCTACATAGCTATACCACATGTTAGCTGTGTGTCCTTGGGCAAGGCACTTAACACCTCTGGACCTCATATCCTCACATGTAAAAAACATAATTAGCCCTGAAGAGAAATGTAGGTGCTCAGGGCAGAGTCTAGGGGCAAAGGCATAGCCCTGGAAGCGGCCTCTTGCACTGAATTTTATTTTACAATCCAGCCTCACCCTGGGAACCTCATCTGAAGATGGGTGGCGAATTCTGGCTTCTATCACGGCCTTGAGCGGGAGTAGCCATTCAAATTCCCTTCTGCTGACCTGAACTAGACAGGATCCAGAGACTGCCAGTCTGTGTAGATGGCAGGCAGGGGAGCCAGGCTAGCCTAGGATGAGGACCAGAGACAGCCTGGGGCCTTTCCTGTCAGGAATCACATACCTTGGTCTCCCCGGGCCTCTGAAGTCATGAGGAGAATTCATCTTCCTCCCAACATTAGAGTGAGTGAACACCCCCACTTCACACCCCCACTTCACACCCCCACTTCACATCCCCACACAAAGTGGCTTTGAATGTTCTTATTCAGGACCAGCCGTCTCAACAAATCTAGGAAGATTTATCGGAGCAATCCCCCAGTGCAAGACAGCATTGCTCTTCATGTCCATTCAGATACTCAGATAGACAGGGCTGCCCGGAGCTCTAGGTTAACAAAGACACTGAGGCCTCATGGATGTTCTGTGAGGATGCAGGCTGCACTCTATTAGCAATGTCTGGCACAGGCACTGGAGGTGGTGGTGGTGGTGATGGTGGTATGTTGTGAGTTCGTATTTGTGACTGATGACTGGCTCAGAGCTGAAAGGGCCCAATGCTGATCCATGTCTGAGAACCAACAGTCCCCAGAGTCAAAGCCAAGGCCCAGGGGACAAGAAAAGACAGCATGTTGGCAGAGGCAGGAAGGACAGGAAGACATTCAGGAAAAGGAGAGCCCTGCTGCAAGGTGTGGGATTAGAACAGTGGGTGGGGATGGGGGGAGGCTAGGATGACCCAAAGGACAGGGCAGAAAGGATGGCCACTGAGGATGGTTGTCATGAAGTGTGCTTGGCCAAGCCAGGAATCTATTCAACCAGTATGTGCTGTACAGCACGTGACGGGTTGTGTGGGCTGCTGGGGCTTCAGCAACGGTCATG
Organism: Neotoma lepida; assembly: GCA_001675575.1. NCBI lineage: Eukaryota > Metazoa > Chordata > Mammalia > Rodentia > Cricetidae > Neotoma > Neotoma lepida. The sequence continues at coordinate 1,101,975 of LZPO01099511.1, read as the reverse complement.
ACGTGTGTCCACTCTCCAGGAGCTGTCTTGCANGGAGATGGAAATGTGTGGGCACACAGTGTTTTGAAGGAAAGGGGTGATAAGGAGGATAGAGAGAACTGGTGATATGGAATGGAGACTCAGGAGAACCTCCCTCTCCCCACACCAAGAGNAAATGAGGTGACATTCGTGCTAAGGCCCAGGCGGACAGTAGGAGTTTAATCAGGAAAAAGAGACATGGCATTTTCAAAGGCCCAGGGTTGAGGGGCTGCTGAGCCCTGATGCCTGACAGCAGAGACNCACTTAGCAGATGGGTACGTGGGCTTAGGCGGGAAGCATTACCATATAGTAGTCATAGAGAAAGCTCAGGGCTGCAACACTGTCATCATCCCCATTAACTCTCATCATGGCTTTGGTGGCGGCTGTCAAAGGGTTCTCCAGGTATGTCTTCCAGGCCTCGTCCTCATTAGTGTAGGGAAACTTCTGGAAGCTCACAGGGTCATTCTTTAGTAGTCGTACAGANCTGAAACTGCAGGCAGATAAGGAGGGTCACTTGAGGATGCAGAGTTGGTAAAGTGCTTGTCACACAAGCATGAAGAGTTGAGTTCGGTCCCCAGGTTAACAGCACCAGATGCCAGAAAAAAAGAAGCCAGATGCAGTAGTGTGTTCCTTTAATCTTAGCACTGGGGAAGCAGGGACAGCAAGGTCCCTGGGACTCACTAGCCAGGCAGTCTAATCTAGATGGTGAGTTCCAGGTAAGTACCAACCTCAAAAATATGCAAGATGGAGAGTGTGTGAGGAATGACAGGTGAGGTGGTCATCTGGCCTCCACATGCAAGCACATGTGTACACACTTGCATACAAATGCATGCATATGCAAACACAAACACGCAAATAAGAATTATCTCTTCTAGGTTTAGAGGAAGGTCCCCAAGACACAGCTCCTGCCACTGCCAGGAGGTGCCAATCCTAGGAACTCGAGACTTCTTCCTAGGCCACCTTAGGCAGTGAACCTCAGACGTAGATCAATGCCAAACTGATCTGCTGTGCAGAAGCTGCAGACCTGGGGTCTGATGCCTTCGTCTCTGACACAAGGACCATAGTGTTGGCCAACCTTAGAAGGCCTCTGAGAAGTTCCATAGAGTGCCGCCATGGCAATACTGTTCACAGGGAGTCATGGCAACACTCTTCCAGAAAATGAAACTTCCAAACAGTGCAGCATAACTCCTGAGGTTGTCCTGAGACCACGAAAGGCACAGAGCCCTGCAGATGATCGAATCGAGGAAAAACATAGTAAAGGACAGGACATCAGAGCAAGAGAGCTGGTGGNCAGAGCCTGGTCCTGCGGAGTGGCACTTTGGACTGACATGTATTGTAGGTCCTTGAGCACTGTGCCAAGACACCCAGATAAATAAAAGGCATTGTAGCCCAGGGACAAGCTGTATGTATGGGTTCAAAGAAAGGGATGGAGGCATATAGAAAGCAATGATGATTGCAAAATTAACCTCTAGCAGGGGAGGGATGGGGGAGGTACAAACCTACTCTTAGTACTCAGGAGGCTGAGGCAGGAGGATTGCAATTCCAGGCCAGCCTGGGCTACTNTGTGAGACCCTGTTTCAAAAACAAAAGACAGCGATATCTTTTTTGTCTTTGCTGTGCCCTGGCCATGTTCAGGCACTGAGCCTAAGCATGGTCCATGCAGAATCCTCTCAGTGAAGAAGACACAGCTGCTGTTTCNGTTTGTGGAGGAAACCACTCAGAGTAGAGGAGCTTCCCAGGGTCCCAGTACTAGAGTGGCCTCACGCTCTCGGACTTGAACCAGGGAGAATGTGGCCAGTTGGTTAGAAAACAACTGATGCCACCCCAAGAGTCTTTTGATTTGAGAAAGGGTCTCACATAGCCCAGGCTGGCCTCAAACTTGTGTAGCCAAGGATGGCCTTCAGTGTCTGATCTTCCTGCCTCTACCTCCCAAGTGCTGGGATTGCAGGTGTGTGCCACCGTGTCCAGTTGGTGTGTTGTTGAGGACAGAACTCATGGCTTCACCACGCTGAGCAAGCACTCTCCTAATTGAGCTGCATCCCCAGCCCAAGGGTTTCTGATTCCCTCCAACCNGGGTAGCTGAGAATGTGAACATCTAACAGCATCCTGTTGCTGCTGCTGTGGCTGCTGCTGCTGCCACCACCACAGCGGCCGCTTGCCCTGGGACCACACTTGCAGAATGGCTGGGAATGTGCGGGTGCAGTCACCTGCAAAGCTCTCATGATTACTTTAGGACACAAAGCACATGGAAGAAGTGACAAGTGAGAGAATGGCTGCCCAGCTCCAAGATCAAGTGGGGTGTTCAGGTCTGCTGGTGACCCAGAGCTTCCCTTTCTATAAGGGTCACATGGGTCTAACTGACTCACCCTGCTAGGTGTTAGGAACAGCACCAGATGCCATGAAACACAGCATCCGGATTGTTCCCACTCAGCAGCTCTGCCCCTTACAGGATACCACTACATGGAGATGACCTTGCTTCGCTTAACAGAACTGTGGACTCGGACAGAAAAAGAAAATGCCTATGATCAGCCAGCCAGTCAACCACTCAATCAGGATTATTATTATTATTTAGAGCGTGTTTTGTGTAGCTCAGGTTGGCCTTAAACTCACTAGGAGTTTAGNTGGGGATGACCTTCAATTTCTAATCCTTTATGTATTTCCTAAGTGCTGGGATTATAGGGGTGCNCCACCACCCCTGATCTATGCACTGCTGGGGACTGAACCTGGGGCTTCGTGCATGGTAGGCAAGCACCCTACTAACTTAACTACATCCCCAGCCCACACCCAGGATTTCAACTCAGGCTCATCTAGCTCCCAAGACATGTGCTTTCCACTAGCCACACTGCTCTGTCCTTGACCAAAGTCTTCACCAGAGCAGGAGGCTACCCTGGTGCTGGAGTTGCAGGTATTGTGCCAGACCATCGGGTGGGCAGGGGCCTCAAGAAGCCACTCGCAGGAAGTGCACACCTTGCTGCCTGAGGTGTATCTCAGGTACAGGCTTTCACTTGAGTGTCAGTCAAGCTGCGCCCAGGCAGTGGGGACTACAGAGACAGTTCTTCTGCAGTTCCCATCCAGGATAGTGTCTACCATCCCACTGGGCCCCAATGTGTAGGGGTATGGGACTCTGAGAGGGAGGCAGAAGGAACTGTCACACAGGAAAGAGAAATGACAGAAACCTTCCTGCTTTAGGAGCATGAAGAGTGAGGCACACCCAAGTTTCTGTTGCTATAAATCAAGAAGCCTCCAGACAGAGTAGTGTGAAGTGGCCCCTCCTCACNACCGCCCCAAGCCTGGGGTTAGAGGAACTTACTGAACAAGCCCCCCCCCCTGCCAGGCCCCAGGCTATAGGGAACTCCCTAACTAAGATGGCATGGGACAAGTAGGGGGTGTCTGAGGGTCCCTACCTTCCCTGTTCCCCCACTGGTCAGCAAGGCCGACCAGGGCTCACAGTGTTTCTCATTTATGAATAAGAATCATAAATGTAGGATTATGAAGACTGGGTACATTGATTCACACTTGAGAAAATGCTTAGCGCCCTGCCTGGCACATAAATGCTTAACGCACACACGCCCTGTCGGCACGTAAGAAGCACCTAATGTATGCACAACGCACCAACGCTCNAGGCTGGCTTGGAGCTAGATGCTGAGAGGTTGCTGTGTTTACCAGCCTGGTCATACACAGGTCTGGATGACCACTNCTGGTCTACTAACTAAGAAATGGCCAGTCTCAGTTTTGTAGGACTATCNATTTTCTGACCCTTTNTGTAAAATAAAATTTAAAAGACAACAGAGTCATAACCCAAAATAAAAGAACAGAGTTTTCATATGGGGGTCTTCCTGGGCTACAAGGGTCTCCAATGCTTCTCTCGGGATCCCCAAGTCTGACTCCTTAATAAACAAGTCCCTCAAGTATTTTAAGCATCTATCGTAGGCAGACACCATGCCAACTGTTTCTGGGTGGCACCTCATCTGTCACACACCACAGCCCTGAGACACAAATGCCACTATCCCCTTTGACAGAAGGAGAAACTGAGACTCAAACAATCACCATCTGCTAAGGGCCACTCAGCCGGGAAGTGCAGGTGGCTCAACTTGAACTCAGACCTCTTGGACTCCAAGTATCAGCTCTCAGTCCCCACTCACCTCCTCTCTCGATGCCTTTCCTAGTCTGGAAATTTCTCTCCTCTGGAATACACTGAACCAGTTCTCCACAAGGCTCAGAGGAATTTCCCACCCACACAGGCAGGAGGCATGGGTAGGTGAGACACGATAGGAGGAGTTTCTGGGCAGGAGCTGAGAGCCCTCGAGTCCAGGTGCCCATGCCTGCCTTTGCCACCAGTTGACCTCACACTTTAAGGCTAAGCATTTGGCTTTCTGGAAGTCTTGACTGTGCATAATAAGGTCAGCAGAGTTCTGTGCCAAATCCTGACATCAGGACCTGGGCTCTGTGCTCTTTCAAAGACTACAAGGGCCAAGGGCCCAGTGGGTGAGGCAGAGCTGAACATCGAAGAAGCTGCTACAGGCTCAATGGGAAAGGGCTTCCAAGAAAGAGTTAGCCCTTTTCATGAGTGACAGCTCAGAACAAAAGGGAAGCCAGGTGATACCTATCCTATGAGGTCACCTTCCCTAGGTTCTGCCCAGATTCTCAGTTGATGTCCCTGTTCAAGACAGAGAGCAGGAGAGCTAGTCGGGAAAGGACTTGTCCTTGGGCCACATTTGTGATGACCTCAGATCTTATCAGGGCACAGCACAGGGAACCCAGTGCACCATGGGTAGAAGAAACACAAGTTGGGGAGCTGTGTGTTCTTGAGGAAGGAAGGCACCTAGCCTTCTCGGCTGATTTCCCCATCTATTAAATGGGTCTATTGAATGTTTCCCACGTGCCAGTCAAGGGCTCTTCTAGGCCCTGGGAAATCGGCCAAGTCCAAGGCAGATAAGGCTTGGCTCCCATGGAACTTTTTGTCTAATTGGAGCAGACAGACTATAAACAGGCAGGTGAGTTAATTTTAGTTCGAGATAAATGCTGGGAAGAATATTAATGAGAACCCAGCACTATCACAGAGAGTCACCCAGGGTGGCTACTTTACAGTAGAGTTAATCTCTTCTGGGTTGTTAGGAGAATTCTATGCATTAACATAAGAAATGTGCTTACGAGCCTGCCAACAATAATGGCACTGTAAATAGGCCCTCATCATCATCATCATCACCCCAGCACCCCAGAAGGAGAGTACAGGGGAGACTGCCTGAGGTCCCTGGATGATCACACCCCTCCAAGCCCTGGGCTGTGAACCAGCTCTAGTCAAAAGACAAGGGAGACAGTGTAATAACCCCTTGCCTTGCCTTTCGAAGTCCTTATCTGGCAGAGTCTCCCAACACACATGGTGGTTATTATTCCCACTTTAAAGACCCTGAAACAGACAATGGAGACAGGAGGTGACCTGGGAACCTAGGATAGACAATGGAGACAGGAGGTGACCTGGGAATCTGGCCTGGGAACTCCATGTTAAGTCCCTTTTACACTAAGGGATGGAGAAGAAAAGCAAAGCCCAGGAAACTTGCATGGTATACTGCATCATTTTAGCAAATACTTATCAAGTGNCTGCCATGGTCTAGCCCCTGTTCTAGGGACAGCAAGACAGGGTTCTCCTGGTCATCATGGAGGATGAAGACAAGACAGACAGCTAATACCAAATAGGTGAAGAACGTGATGAAGAAGCCAGAGGCCTTGTGAGCTGCCTGAACCCTGGGAGTTAATGATGGATGTTTATTGAGAAAGAGGTGGAGGGTACAGGGAGAAGATGGTTGTGGAGGACCTGAGACCTTCTGAGAACCAAGGTCAAAGATCTCAGCCTGGGCCTGGCCCTACTGTGTGCTGGGTGTGAGGCAGGTGCTTTGCATGTATTGTCTTGATTCAAGGAAGGCCAGCNGGGACTGGGGAGGAACCTCAAGTCCAGGATTTGATAATCCCTCTCATTTGCATAGTGGGTTGTTTTCTCAGTGTGTACCTGTCATCCATCTGTCATATCTGAGGTCCTGTAATGTGCCTGTAAGGTAGGGAGGGAAGATATGACTGTCCCAATTTGATAGCACGGAAAACACCCATGGACAGGGCTCCTGATCTGCATAAAGCCACCAGTTGGTACTGACACATCAGGCCCGAACTGGGGTCGCCACCTCACCGCATCCAGAGCCTTCACAAAGCTGCCATCCCAGAGCCTCCCATCCCATCTTCTCCACCAGAGAGAGGGCTGAAAAGCTGATGAAGAGGGAGATCTCCAGGCCTGGCTATGAGGCCTGGCTGCTAAGGCCCCTGTTACTGGCCAGCAGGGATGTGCAAAGCACCTGGCGGGGGGCCTGGGGCGGGTAGAGCCTTCCCCTGGCACTGGAGAGGTGCAGTATCAGCAGTCTCGTATCTGGTCAGCCTCATGCCGTGACTCAAGCACATTCCAACACAGAGAAGCTGAGACTGGACAAGCAAGGCTTTATCCCAGCCATGCTCTCACAGTGGCTGCTGCACTGGGGCTGAACCACTTCTGATCCCCAGGGAGACTAAGTAGANGCCACTCCAGCTGCTAGTTGAGACCTTCTTGTGTCATTTCCTTCTGTTAAAATCCTGGCAATTCCAGGTATTGGTAGCCCTTAGACATGAAGTCCCAAAGAAGTCCTAAGACCTAAAAACACACAATGCAGCACAAGAGTCTAGAAGCATCTCTTCCCGCTCTGAGGTCAATAATCATACACGTCACAGGCATCTCAGTAAGCCAGGGGTGTGCATTTAGCAGAGTGGGAGGAAGGCTACCACCAAAGGGGGCAGCCTCGAGCCTCACCTATGGAAGTACCTAGCCCCGGAGAGATTGGGCAAGCTGGGTTCCAATTCCCTAAGCCTAAGGAGGAAGAGTTCCAGGGGCCANCTGAACTAGGTGTTGACACCCAGATACACCCAGTTAGTGACTTGCCAAACCCAGCTGTGAGCCACCCAACTTCATCAGCAGTAATCAATCACACTCACCAATCACCCACAGGGACGCCCTACCACGACGGCTCACAGAGGAATCATTTTTCAGCCAGCCCCACGCAAGGTGTTCCTGAGCATGACAGGGGNGCCGCAGGCTTCTTGTGCTTGCCAGTGACCCATCTGGTTTTCTGGCTGCACGTGTTGTGAAATGTGCCTTGCCCACATGAAACGGGGCTCTCTGGGGTGCTCTCACTTGGGGGAGATGGTGGAGTACAGGACATGAATNTGTGGTAGCCCCCAGTTTGAATGAGGCAGCATGCTTATCTGGCTGGAGGGGTGTGCCCCAATGCTATTCAGACCTGGGTTCCATTCTTACCTCTGCTGTGTGACTTTTAGCAAGTGACCTGACATCTCTGTACCTTTGTGGGAAGATGAGAGTGAGANCGTCACCAAAGTGTGATGATAGGGATCATTCCTTCAGGAACCACTAATTACCAAGTGCCCGCTAAAACGATTCTACTTGTGGTCTTTCATTTTGACAGTGAGCCTATGAAGTAAGTATCACTAGTGAAATATGCAGGGAGATAATGGGGGTCAAGTACTAGTACAGAATGATGCAAACTTTTATTCCATTATCATCACCACCCCTAACACTCACGTTGAGCGATCATCCCAGCCACACTTTCTCCCTTCTCTGTCAGACGGGTCATCTCCTCCTGGACACTGGCTGGCTTACTGGAGATTCCAGGCTAAGTGGCAAGAGCACAGGCCACTTCCTCATCTGGATCCCGGTGGGCAAACTGACAGAGGCCAGGTTCCAGATAACACGGCTGGCTGCGTTCGAATTAATTACATGCCGTTTCTTAATTATACCAGAAACTCGCTTTCTGCCCTGCGAAAAACTGGCCCCTGTATGGGAATGTTTCTTTTACGCTCTGTTTCCTTGGCTCCTTGTCTGTTTTTTTTTCTTTCTCTACCGTTCAATAGAGGTGTGGGAAAAAAGTGAAATCTACGTCTCAATCAGAGAGCTGTGCCTCTCTCTTCCTTCGGTTACTCACTGATTCATTCAACAAACATCCACTGGGGGTTATTCTGTGATGAATGGCATGTGCCGAGTGCTGAGAACATGATGCTGACTCTACCCTCCAGTGTCCCCAGTTCTCGACGGCTCCTTGAGAAGACCCAAAGGAATAACTCTATGTGTATGTGTCTGTATGTATGCATGTGCGCACGCGTGTGTGTGTGTCTGTGTGTGTGTGTGTATGTGTGTGTGTGTGTGTGTGTATGTGTGCACAAGTCTGCTGTGCAATATCATGTGTGGTCAGAGGACAACCCGCAGGAGGCAGTTCTCTTCTTCCACCATCTGGGCCTAGAAACTGAACTCAGGCCATCAGNCTTGGTGACCAGTGCCTTAACCTGTTGAGCCTTTGTAGGAGGCAGATGGAATAGAGAGGAGAGAAGTTAGGGAAAGGGGCTGAATGATTGACCCAATCAGTTCCTGGCCTTCTCACCCACGTACTGAAAGGTGGGTGGTTTTTTTTTTAAATCACTGTTTTATACACGCAGAAACTGATATGAAGAGTTTGTCACCAATCCACAAGCAGTAGAGCTGGGCTTTAAACACAGGTGTGACCGTGGTGGGGGAGGGGCGCTCTAGGTCTGCTGACTCAGCAGTGACACACAGGACAGTGGCCAACCTGGGAACCTCCTTTCCCAAAAAAGTCTTCTACCTGGTCTTCTAGGCCAGTGGTTTTTAATACTTGAACACACATCAGAATCACCTAGAAGGCCTGTTAAAACAAATGATGGCCAGCCTCAGCCCACAGTTTATGATTCAGTACATCTAGGGCAGGGCTAAGAATTTGCATATCCACCTTCCCATGTGAGGACGAGCCAGGGATCTCTTTTATTTATTTACTTACTTTTAGTGGTGGGGCTGGGGTTGGAGCCCAGCGCCTTGTANGTGCCAGGCAAATGCTCTAACTTGAGCTACACCACCACTAGTCACAGCAGCTACATTCTGAGAATGGTGTTCTGGTTGAGCCAATAATAATTATTTCTTACAGATAATAACTCTCTCTTCCCTTGCCTCATTTCAAAAGTTACACACGCAGGCTTGTAAAACACAAGTATATAAAAATGTGAGTCGGGTGGTGCCACACACCTGTAATTCCAACCCTGGCGAAGCTGAGGCAGGAGGATCAAGAGTTGAAAGCCAGCCTGAGCTACTTAGTTCCAGACAGGGTACACAGAGGCACTGTCTCTTATACATCCGTACTGTCCCTCTTTTTGNGTGAACCTAGTACAAGGCTTGGGAAGCTAGTCTGGACTACACCTGGTCAGCANGTTTCCCAGACCGCGCATGCGCAGCCACTGCCGTTACCACCACCACTCTTGTCCCCGCCCCCGCTCCGCCCCGTTTTACAGCCGGAGCTTAATGAGGGCTTTTAACTTTTCATTCACCAGCCCCTTAACTCCGACTTTTAATAACACACCTCGTGCACGACAAAAATTTGCTCCTGGCAATCATGGTTTCGACCACAAAACCGCAGCGGGGCGGCGCTCCGGGTTAACTCTTTCAGCACTGTGGACCTGGATGGAGGGGGCACATTGTAAGCCCTCTAGCCTTGAGCTTTCCTCCGTGGTCATTCTCCAGTCTCTGTTCCNAACAGCAGAGGGCTCAGGCTGCTGGATGCAGAGGCCAGGGTGCTNAGGCATGGTATCCTCAGGACGCACCAACTACGTACGAAAGGCGGCGAAGCCCTCCATCTCTCAGCAGGTGTCTTGGACAGCCTTGAACACAGTAGGGCACTTAGGAGAGTCCAAAACAGGCCAATGGTCACTAGGGATCTGGCTCTCAAGAGAGCCACAGTCTTCAGACTAGGCTAGGGACTGTGCCTGACAGCCCACTTAGCCAGGCTCATGGTGGGCAGTATGCAAGTCCAGGCTGTTTTCCCTGAGAAGCCGGAAGGCCACAGCCCCAGGAACCCTCGCAGCCTGCTTTCGCCTCGGGGTATTGCTAGGCTGCGGGCTGGAAGCACCAGGGTGGCTGGCAGAGGCGCCAGGCGCTGGGTCTGACCACATGAAAGGCCGGGTGCTCACCACCCACCAGCTGCCTGCAGCTGGTTTCTGACTACACTGCCTGGCCTTTCCAGGGCCGCCTCCCACTGNAGGCCTAGGAATGGGGCTAGTGGGCCAGGTGGTCCACTAGCAGAGCTCAGTGTTCCTCTGCCAGGGAGGTGTGTTCATAGTCTACATCTCACTAGTGAGGAAGCTAGAGCTGGGGAGGGTAAACTCATTCAACTTGACTGGAAGCAAATTCAGACCTGACTTTTCATCATTGCCCAAGGGCCAACAAAGTTGTTCCTACTCTGAGGGATGGAGATGGCTGCTTGGTCTAACATGATTTTCCAG
>LZPO01099511.1:1073951-1091544 GCA_001675575.1 Neotoma lepida | reverse complement strand
CACACACACACACACACACACACGCCAGCTATAGGAACAGCTGAGCCCCCAGGTTTCAGCCACTGTAATCGAAAATAGTAGCTTCAAAGTTGGCCTGCAATTACTCTCAGGTACAGGCTTTCAGGAACGGAGAAGCCTCTACTGTCAGCTGATTTGACTTCATATCCAGACCATTAAGGACAAGCAGAAAACCTTCTGTTCAAATAAGCCAGCTTCAGGACACATACCCCCTAAGGAGCAACCTGAATAGATTATCTGCAGTCTTGGCAGCTTTAATTGGCATGTCTAAGTTGTGCTGGGGACATACTCAAATGTGTGTGTGTTCAAAGTATGGGAAAATAAAAAGCAAGAAGGTTCAGAAATGCTCAATTGCCCATTCCCCCATGAAGTGAGAATGGCATTATTAGCATGTTTCTACAAGGCTTTAAAGCAATCGCTGTTCTAAAATGAAATCCCATAACAACTCCATAAGCACTGCCGCTGGTCACAGTCTNCGGGTAAGGAGACTAGGGCTTGGGTAAAGTGACTTGCCCAAAGTCACTCAGGTAATAAGTGGAGGAGTTGGGACTTGAACCCAGGTGCCAGCACAGTGCTCCTACTTTTACTTTAGTNGGAGTTCGATTGTCAACACATTGTACGAAGAATCCATTCAAAAAGAAGTCTGATGCTCATCATATAATCGCCATGTGGGAGCATAGTGAATGCAGCTGGTAAGTGTAGACAACACAGTGAATTAGCTGGCCGAGCCAGGCACGCCTAAGAGCTAGCCGGTATGATGGAGTCCTGTCTGCGTTAGGATCCACCAACTCCTCTGCCTGTAAGTGTCTAAATTCTTAACCTGCCAAGGAAAAGCTCCAAGGAGAGAGAGAGAGAAGGACACAACTGTTCAGTTCTCGCATCTGCTCACCCACCCCAAAGATGGGAGGAAAGCGAAGTTGATGTTTAAGAACTCTGGCCTTTCCTGCTAGCTCCCTGTCCACACCCTAACCTTATCCCATCCTCTCTAAGTCTGGACCTGAAGCAGAGGCCCAGAGTGAGGTCAGCATCAGCCAGTCGGGGATTCTGAATCCCAGATGTGGGCAGGAATGCACCTGCCAGGCAACACAGATGACCTCACCGAAAATCACTCCTTGGCTTCGCCAGTTTTAGAACTACCTCTGCCTCTGGGTAAAACTGACCACATTTTATTGAACTCAGTTTCAGACCTGGCTCTCTGGTAAGCATTTTACAACTTTCAGCACACCTAGAATCCTACAAGAACATTTTGTTCCCATTTTTCAGATGAGGAAAACAAAGCTCAGATAAGTCGAATGACTTGTTCAAGAACGAACAGCTTGGGAGGGACAGACCCTGGGTTTGAACCTAAGGAAAGCCACTAGAGAGAGCATGTATTCAGCCACTACACTGTTACTACTCTCTTGGGATTGTTCCAACTCAACAAACAAGTACCTTTAGAGAAACCCAACTCTTTGCCTAAGACAGCTCCGAGAACCACCTCAAAGAAGTTCCTTTGGCAAGAGGAGAGAGCGTCCACGGGGCTGAAGTGTCTCTGATTTCCAAGGCCCCATCAGAGTATCAAAACGCCATGCCAAAATTCACAGTTTCAGCCAGCCCNGTGTTTCCCTTCCTCGAAACTGCTCAGCACAGAGAGAAAGAAAAACTGTTTTCCCAGGGAAACAGTCAGCCCTAGATAGAGAGCTGGACGTGCCTCAACACGCCAGGGCAGGATCGTCAGCCCATTCATTCACCCTTACAAATTGCCGTGTGAATCCTGGCGCCGGCCTCCCTGCTCTTCCCCCTGCAGGAAACCCCAGCCAGCCTCGGTGTGCTGAGGAGGCCGGGAAGCCCCGGCATCCACTGCTTTACTCACTCAAGTTCATTCGACATCTTCCTTCTCCGAGGTCGGGCTCCAGCGATCTTTCTCTAGGCACCCAGGCGCTGCTGCCTGCTCGTCTCTAACTCTCGGCTGACATGGACATTCCCTCCCTGCCCGGGGAAGTGTTTGATTTATGTTGAGCTTTGGATGTGGAGATTTTGCTGACAGCGGCTCCCTGCGGCGATGTCTCTGATTGGCTGTGAGCACAGGTGTCGACTGCAGGTACATCGCAGCAGGTGCAGCTGTTAACGCTTGGCCCACCAGCGGGGGCGGAGCTCTGGGGGGCCGACCGGGTGGAGGTGGCCAATTCCTTCCTTGCTGAGGGGGTGAGGGGGTGGAGACGAGGGAGGAGGGAGGAGACAAATGTCGGGAAGGAACATCGGGACTAGAGGAAAAATACAGAGACAGACAGGTACTTGACTCAAAGGAAGTCTCGGCCCACCTCCAGCTCGTATCCTGGATCCCAGGAACATCTCCCCATAGAGATCACATNTCTCTATATTCACCTTCTCTGCCCGGGAAATGTCACAGAAGAGAGCTCTCTGTACCCCTTTCTTTTCTTCAGAACTTTCCCCTTAAGTTAACATTATGGGTTCTAGTTTTGTTATCCAAGTGATTTCTTCTGGTTCTCACAGTGACCAGCTAGGATGGGTATTACTGTCAACTCGTCCCCCACCCCCGGCCCCCGCCATGCCCTTTACACAAAAGGGAGGAAATGGAGGAGGGAGGTAAGGGGATTTGCCTAAGGGTGAGCGATAGTGTCAGAGTCCTGTCAGTCATCCAAGAGACTAGCTGTTCCTTGAGTTGAAGTTGGTGGCCTCAGTCCACAGGGGACATTTACTGAACATTCGTGTGTGCAAGGTCTCCTCACTCTGGATTCTGGGGCAACAGAGGAAAAAAAATCCGGTTTTCTGCTTGGGAGGAGTTTGCTATCTCCTACCCCTTTCACACGCATGAGCCCGGTTGTGTGTGTGTGTGTGTGTGTGTGTGTGTGTGTGTGTGTGTGGGGAAGTAGGGCAGGGCAGCCTTTCATCTTGTGCGATGCCAATCTCAATGGGATGTGGGCAGACCACATGCCTCTGGCCAGCCCAGAAAGGATGGAAAAGTTGAAGGTGGTTGCCTCAGGAGTCTTAGCTGGCTGGTCATTTTAAGTGCTTGGCTCTGTGCTGGGCACTCAGGAGAAATCAAATGCCTTTTAATGAAGGGATGGCGGAGGAATGGCCATGGTGGTAAACCCAGAATGCCCACAAGTACCAGCAGAAACAAAGGGCTTCCTTCAGGGTTAATGGGAAAAGAAATCTAAGGCACAAATCTTGGACTCATACTTTTACCCTTTCTCACCCTTACCCTCACCTCCTGCTTGGCAAAGCACTTCTTTGCTCTGTGTTCCTGGGTACCTCACCATGAGCATTCTCCNTCTCTCGAGGAAAGGTAAGCAAGGTCTCTGACAATTAGATGGAGCTTTCTAGGGTAATGTTGAATTCAAGGGAGCCCTCTTAGGATGGGGTACTGGGTTTGAAGAATGATCAGAGTGATTTCTCCCTGGAGTCTGTTTAGAGGCCACTCCAGGGAGCCCCAATAACAGCAAAGAACCATAGTGACCACTAATACAGCCAGCTCTGTGGAGTAGCCCTCTCCAGTCACGTTTGTGAAAGTAGACATCCGTCCCTGGGTTTCACACTGCTTTATTCTGTTTTCTGCAAAGCCCTTCGGACTTTCTCATAGTCCCCTCATGTAGTCATCTATCTTCCCTTCCTCTGGAACGTGAGCACCACAGGAGCAGTGTCTTGATCACTCTCCAGGGCTGGCTTCAGTGTCTGGCTCACAGTAGGTGCTCTGCANGTTGCACAGACTAGGTATCATGCCAAACCTTCGTATGCATCATGTCACTACCCAAAGGGAGCCAGGCACTTCATTATCATCCCCTTAGATAAGGGAACTGGGTTGCAAATAACTCACTATAGTTGAAGGCNGCGGCAGAGTTAGCNGNGGACTAGATCTGCCAGCGGTCACTCACAGAAGTGACAGTGCTGACAGGAGCTGCAGGGCCGCTGCAGTCCAAAGGATGGCACACTTCTCTTTGTAGCTGTCTAACTCACCTCGTGCACGGCTGGAGAGTTTCTGTCAGCTGTGTTGCAATGGCTGTGGTGTGACTCATGCTGGCTGAGCTTGGGAGGGGGTTGTGCTGGGATTTCAGGTGGCATGTCTTTGCTCGCTGGCCTTTATAAATGGGTCCTGGCTCTATAGTTACAGCCACTATCAGAAGATCAGCAGAGGGTTTTTGTGCCTCCTTACACAGGAAGCCTCCAGAAGCTGCCCTGGATGAGATGGAAGGACTTGCGGTCGGGGATAGGTACCAAGGATGCCAGGAGACAGTGTACAGGGTCACAGGAGTCCTCCCAGCCATGTGGCAAGGCCAATACAGACCTTTACCGCCACAGCTCAGAGAGGCCAAGAATTTGAAGCGAGACTGCTCAAGTCTAGCTGCCTGCCTTTCCTACTCCTGGGGATATGGCATAGCCCAGGGCCAGAGGAGGCTGGCATGACTGCCCTTGCATGGACAGCTCAGTTCTTGGTGGTTCTGTCTAAGAAATTATAAGCAGAGACAAGCCAATCAGATGTAAATAATGATTATATCCACTAACAATAACACTAACTAATGATGGCTGCTATTCCCTGTCAGAGTTCTCTGTTAGGGGATAGTATTTCTAGAAGACACAGAACTGAGTTCAAGCCCCAGCCCAGGCACTTACCAGCACCATGAGGTTGGGCAAGTGACTTAAGATCGAGTCTCAATTTCCTCACCTATATTTGGGTACAAAACCGTGCTCCCCCATCAAGAGGTGACCGGCTTGAATCAGATGGTGCATATGAAGTGCTCTGTGCAGTACCCAGCACCTTGTACTTGGTGGTTAGAAAAACTTGTCTCCCCATCAGGTTTTGCCATTGACACTTCATTTAAATCTACAGGAGAAAATGACAGCCCTTTTTATAAGCTAAGAACTTAGGCTAAGGCTAAATGATTGGCTGAAAGGTAGAAGCTACTAAATGAAAGCTGAGATCGGAGCCCAGGTCTTTCTGATTCCGTACTTTTTAGATCTGCATTAAGCTGGTGACTGCTCTGGGTTCAAGTTCTGCCTATCCTCTGGCCGCTTGCTAAGGCTTATGGCTGAGTCAGAGTCCCCACCCGGAAGAGAGCAGATGAGGGCATCATGATGTGGATGGGCTCACATATCACTATCACCAAGAACAGTTGCTTTGTCCCTGCAGGCATGGTGACAAGTGCCCTAGGAGGGTGTCACCATCCTTCATCCGTCCCCATCCTTTCCAGAATGATGACTGCTCATGATTCACCTGCTGCAGAAGAGTGCGATACCCACCTGAGGACCACAATGCTAAGTTAGCACCAGCCCTTAGGGCTGCTCTATACACCTGTGAAGGTCNCAACCACACAACTACATTCCATGTGATGGCCTCCCTAACAGCCCTTTCATCTAACACCCCAGATCTTCATGACTATCCAGATGTTCATGAACATCTGTTGGCCTCTAAGAAAATATTGAAATGGTGAATGTCCAGCAGTGATGCTTTGTGGGAGNCAAAATGACAAGATTGTACTTATCCCTTGCCCCCTCATGCCAGGCAGTCTGTGTCACTTAATACTTAACAAACTACCCAGGTCTGCAGCTCCACCATCATTAAACAGGCTAAGCATATAGCTGAGTGGCATAGATTTTGTAGGACCTGGGTTTGATTCCTAGCACTCCCCACCCAGGAAAGTGATTAAGCCAAAACTAGTGACTACAGACCAGACTGCATAGCCATTGTGTTCCTGTCCTACCTAGGGCAAAGGTTGAGATAAAGAGACAAGACTGAGGGCTCAGGAGATGATTCAGTCAGGAAAGTGCTTGTCATGCAAACATAGCCGGAGTTTATCCTCAGAACCCAAATTAAAAAAAAAAAAAAGCGGGTGTGGTGGTGCATGCTTATAATCGCAGAGTTAGGGGGTTAGAGACAGGCAGATCCCTCGCAGATCTCTGGGGCTTACCGGCTCCCCAGCCTAGCCTACTCAGTGAATCCAAGGCCTAGGAGAGACCCTGCCTCAAAGAATCCAAGATGGACTGAGCCTGAAAATTGGCANTTGAGAACACACCTGGACACACAAACATGCACACATATGCCCACACTAAGAGAAGACACGGAGTCAGCTGACACNGCAGCTCTAAGCAGTGAGCATAGATATTAGATCTGACCTTGACTTAGCAATGACAGTTATTGTCATTTATCAAGCAGTAACTCTATGGTACTTGCTCAGAACCTCTCCCTGTAAGAGTGGGGTGCAGGGTTCCCTTTCCCAGAGGGGTCTGCTTCTTGTAAAACCATTTCTGCCTTACTGAAGGCCAAGTGCCAGAGACCTTGGACAAAAGCCTTCACTGACTGCAGAACTCAGGTTCCCTCATTATTGATGTCAGGATTAAGCAACACTGTGATGGACTCCAGTGGGCCAGGCAGTGGCCTCACACTTGATGTGTGCAACACNTGACTCTTGAGTCCTTTATGTTAGTTGCTATGATCGGGATGGTCTTGATAATCGGGATGGTCTTGCAGAGGCCGAGAGAGGTGATGTCATATCTAAGGCTCTCCGTGTGGTCCCAGGACAGAACCACACTGAGGTCTGCCTGCCCCCAGAGCCTTGGAAACAGTCCTTTGAGCTTGTCTAGCTTGGGTTGACAGGTAAAGGGGGAAAGGCAGAATGAAAGTTGGCAGGTTGGTTGACATTTCATGTAAAGGAGTTGTGGGAGCTGTGAGCATCCAGAGAGTGGGAAAGATTCAAAGAAAAACCTTACACAGCACCCGCCCCAGGCCTCAGCACAACAGATGGTCAATGAATGACTGTTGAACAAATGAAAATATGGGTATCATTTACAAAAGGTTTTAACACTCGGGATGAGCTGGCTGTTGCCTTCTCCCCTCACCCACAAGGGAAGACCCCTGAAGTTAGAACCCATGCTCCCCTCTTTAGTGTATCTTGGTCTTCATCCTGGACCTGTGATCACATCAGTAAGTATCCCCATCATCTCTCATCTCCAAGGACTGAGTTAGATAAGCCCTTGGAAGGTCAGTGGCAAAAAATTGGTACCTAATAGAGGAATGCTGTGTAGGTGGGCTCTGCTTAGCAAGGGCTCCAACCAACCAGCTCCTGGTTTCCAGTGTCAGTACACAGCCATGCCCACAGCAGCTGTACTCAGCCTCCCTTACAACAGTCCACTCTGTGTATCTAGCTCTTTCCCAGGGGACACNGTCAGAACTTGTTATTGGCCACATTTGGAAGGTTAGCTGAGATTCAGAGAGAGCCCCTGGTTAGGCAAAGANCCTGGGCTCTTCGATGGAGCATCACCCTCGATACTAGTGTGGACCCAAGGGTCCTGGAGGTCTGTGAGCTCTACAGCTTGCTGTGATTTCCTCTATCATTACTGGACCTAAATGGAGGTATAGAGGACATGTCCCAGGACTCACTCTGTAGCCCAGGCTGGCCTTGAACTCACAGAGATCCACCTGCCTCTGCCTCCCAAGTGCTAGGATTAAAGGCGTGCGTCACCGCTGCTCACATGGCCTCCTTTTGAAGGCTTTGTTTGGCCTGGAAGCTGTGTTCCTGGAGGGTCAGGACATGGGCAGGAGTGGGCCACCTTCAGCTCCTTTTACATGATGTACTTCAGATCCTTATCAGTTCTGCCTGATACCACCTACATTGCTGCCTAGTGGTTCCGGGAACGTGTAAGGTCTAAAATCACTCTGANGTTTGGCCTTAAAATGAGAGACTGTCTCCCGGCACTTCACAAATAAGCAATTGTTTTTCCTGATCATTCTTGATAAGGATGACGGAAACATACTACCAGGATTGGCAAGGGTAAGGCCAGGCCCANGTGGACCTGTCAGCCTGTCCTTCGGTCTAGCAATTTTACTCACAGACACTTGGTCTAGGCGAATCACCTCTGAGTGCAAAGGGCCCTAAAGGAGGTCTACCAGAACTCCACTTCTTATCCTGAAGAATCAGTTCATATGTGTGCCCTTCACTGAGGCTGAGGGAACTAAAGGAAGACAACGCATGCAGCCAGACACCAGGCTGTAATCTAGGAGGGGGTCGGGGCCTTGGATGCTGATCACTAGACTTGCAGGACGGTTGCCAGTGTCTGTGAGTCCTCCTTNGACCCTCACAACTGTGAGAAAAGGGAAGGCCAAGAGTGACACACCTCCCCNGAGGTGACCCCAGCAGAGCCGTCGTGATCCATCTCTTGGCTTTAAGTCTTTTGCNTACACTACCTTTCCTAAGCTGGTCTGCTCCTATCTGTAGAACCCATTCAGAAGGATCGAGGAAGGNACCGGGGAAGCTGTACGGAAAAGGAACAGGTGCAATTTACATTTTATTTTTATTCATCTGTCAGCATGACTTCTTTTGTAAGCAGAAAAAGGGAATTTTACAGTTATTAAAGGAGCCAACCAGATGGGCTTATGCTGAGGGAGCAGTAGAGTGCTAAAGTATTGTGTGGGAGTCCTGGCCTTGTGGCCAGGAACTGGCTGGAACTGGAGGCAGCCAGAGGGAGGGGCCCACTAGGGCCCAGGTGCTGGAAGGAGCAGGTTTGTTGGGAAGGCCANCTCAGCTGAGTGGGTCCCAAGGGAGCCCTGAGGCCCACTCCCCTCGGGGACGTGTACCTTGGGTCCATCACTAGACTGGAACAAGACACTGCCTACTTCCAAATAAAAGTGAACTTGGGAAAACCTGTTAATCCTGCCATTACCAAAGCAAACAGTACTTACTGAGGCACTCCCACCCCCCTCTGCTGGAGTCAAGCTGGGGGCTTTCTGTGAGAACCACAGAAGGGAGGTGGCAAAGGCCTGGTTCCAACAGGGGCTCCCAGAGCCCAGGCTGTCCCATCTGCCACACGCTGGGGAGGGAAATGAGTCAGGTGTCTTTCTGCCCACGGGAAATTCCACAAAGCCCCTTCAGGGAACCTTTGTTTTCTTCCACGAACTTCTGCAAAATCAATTTTGTTATCAAATTTCATAGTATCCTGTGTGTGTTGAGAACCCATAAGAGTTCTCGGTCCTCACCCTAGAGGGTCCAGAAGTCTCTAGATGGACCACTCCAACACACATACGGAGCAGAGCTACTTGAGAACTGGATTCTGAGTTCAAATCCTGGAGCTACACGTATTACACTGTGACCTTGGGCAAAGCCCTTTGGCCACTCTGAACCGAAGTTTCAGTCTGTAGAGNAGCAGGCATGACTCGTACCCTGTGAGGCTTTGGTAGGTGAGGCAACACAGCAGAGCCCTTCGCTCCATCCTGGTGAGTGTTGACTATCATTCTTATCACCGGGGTGGGTATGCCACCCGGCAGCACAGGGAGTGTTTGTCTCCTATGCATCTGCCACCTAAGGCCCTCAACCCTGGGCAGATACGCCTGATGATGAGGCTTAGTCACCACATTCCCCTGCCTCTGAGGGTGTGAGCGTTACTGTTGTTCCCAGGTTCCTGAGAAATCAGGATTGAGCCTCAGCAGCAAGCAACCAAATGGTATGGAGAGGAGCCTTCGGCCCTGGTCCCCTCCCCTTGCACAATGGGCTCCCCCATTTGTATTTTCCCAGGTCACCAGCACTCTTACCCACTAAAGGGCTCTGAAGATACCTCTGGGAAGATAAGAGTCCTGATAGGCAGGTGACAGTGACCTGACTCTCTAGTCTGTGGCTTCGGTGGTTTGGCCATATTTCAACAGTCTCTGGATGGACTAGTGACTTAGTCTAGGGTCANAGGATCTCATTTGGCTGTTACAACAGCCTAGGGACAACACAGACACAGTCCAAATTGGATGGGACCAGTTTCACCCTCTTCTGTTCTCCATTCTTTGGGGTTGCCAGAAGCTTGCAAGGTAGGTTAGAGATATTGAAGATTAAGACTCTAGGTTAAAATCTTATGCCTTCCATCAGTGGTAATGCTGACAAGTTCTTGACTCAGACACACTGAGGTTTGAAACCTGGCTCGGCATTTCGTCAACTGTGACTCTGAGTTCAATATCATCCTCAAAGGCCACTGTGTCCAACAGCTTAAAGGAAGAAAATTCTCCACTGGGGGAACTGTTGACAAGACCTCAAGGTGCTTTCTGGAGCCACAAGGAGGCCTCAGGGGAGGTAGAAGTTGGCAAGCAAAGGTTGTGACAGAAAGTCACAAAGAGGCCAGCCAGCCCAAGGAATTAGCCAGCCCCAAGCATTAGTTTGTAACCAGGAGGACATCCCATGAGCCTGGCAGATGCTCTGTGTCACCATAAAAGAGGCCTCACCTGGGAAAAAGACATCATCTTTTGGGAGTCCTGATGANCTCTGACACTCTCCTCAAGCCCCAGCCAAGTCACACACAGTTGGGACAAATGTTAGGGGTGGAGGAGAAGTTAGTTTCTAAGAGGGGGAGGTCCCCACTGGGCTATTCTGATGCCCTGCTTGAACCCTGAGGGGATGACATGGGTGGGATTTACAGAAAATAAAATACAGGCCATTTTAACTTGTTCTACCAGTTTTTACCCCCCTCTGTTTAAAAAAGAAAAGGTCATTTGACTGTTGTAATACTCCAGGTTTCCCTTTACAGAGACAATGGCTCTAGGGAAATTGCTCTCACTAAAGAGCCCTGAGTCCTTTAGAAATTCCCCTTCCCTGTGCCCAAAACTGTAGCAAATAGCTTTCACTGTGTCCTTATTCCTATCAGGTGGGACAGCTGAGGCCCAGGGCAGCTAAGAGACTGACTTCAGGAGAGGGTAGAGCTGGGATTTGGATGAGTCCCTGGGCTCTGCAGAACCTTGGCTGCAGCTAGCCATGATTTCACATACAAACCTGACTGGAGTCCCTTAGGGGAAGTTACCCAGACTGAGGGGCACAGACCTTCCCACCTTCTGTGGAAGCGGTTTGTTTCCCAGAAGACCTAACTGGCCACCTTGGAGTACTCCTTCCTCATGCATCTGTCTGTGGTAGGGTACCAGACACAGGCATGGAGAGTGGAGGATGCTCACACTGCAGTCTCTATCCCATCCAGTAGCCAATGACCACTGGCTTTCCTCTCCGTTGGCCTCAGAATCTTTCACACCACACTGTGACTCCCTGAAGAATGGTCTGGTCCTGCCACTCTAGGTTCTTTTCTCCTGCTCCAACTCGGACCTCCTGTGAAGTCTGACTTCTTTCTCCTGGACTTGACCTACATCTGGGTTCTCTGAGATCCTGCCAGGGAACCCCACCAAGCATCCTGAAGAACATGAGGATGCCCAGGATGTTGTGGGCAGAGAGTTTTCTGAAGCCGTGACCCTCCTGGAAACAAACAAGGCAGTTAATCCTCTGGGAAGCCCAACAGTTTGAATCCCATTTTTTGTTTTTGTTTTTAAATTTCTTTAGCCCAGAACTTTGCTTTTCTATGTCCCGTGCATTTCTATAATAACTAATAGACTCAAAGCATGGAGTTGACCTTGTGTTTATCAACTGAAGTCCTTGCCGAGTCTCAGGGTTGAGGCCCCAGGCTCACAAAATAAGATCATGTCTGACCAGTCAAATCCTTAGGGAAAACAGCATAGAGGAAGATTTTTCTTAAGATGTGATAAGAATGTTACCAGAAAACAAGAATTTTCCAGAATTTTGGGATGAGGATAGAATTTTGAATGACCAACAGGCAAGATTTGCCAACCCTGCCTCCCCCAACCTCCACCCTCACTGTCTGCACATGCCTTTGTCAGAGACCAAAGCTGGGGATGAAATGTAATGGACAATAACCCAAGTCCCAGGGCTGGAGAGATGGCTCAGTGGTTAAGGGCACCAGCAGCTGTTCCACAGGACCCGGGTTCAATTCCCAGCACCCACATGGCAGCTCACAACTGTCTGTAGNTCCAGTTCCGGGGGATCTGACATTCCCACACAGACATGCAGTCAGGCAAAACACCAATGCATATAAAATAAAAATAAATATATTATTAAAAACAAAGCCCAAGTCCCAGAAACAGTGAGTGAGTGACAAGCAGCTGGTGGAATGACAAGCTTATGAATGAATGGATAATTCATCATCGTGAGTGATGAATTAAGTAACGAGACGATGGAATGACTGGCCTCCAAGCCTTTNCTGGACTCCATGCTATGCTATCTTCTGTGGCCACCTATGTTTCTCCAGAACTCATCAGTCCACCTTTCCAGTCAGCTCTGGGAGGGCTCCTCACTGTCTCCAGGGCGAAGCCCATGCCTGAACCAATGCCAAAGCGCCTCNCGTAGTNCTCACTCTGAGANGCCTTCATTTTCTCCTGGGCTTGAACTACTTCAGAATTCTCTCAGATCATTTCAGGGAAGCCACACATACATTCTGA
This sequence comes from Neotoma lepida, assembly GCA_001675575.1. Taxonomy (NCBI): domain Eukaryota; kingdom Metazoa; phylum Chordata; class Mammalia; order Rodentia; family Cricetidae; genus Neotoma; species Neotoma lepida. The sequence continues at coordinate 1,079,285 of LZPO01099511.1, read as the reverse complement.
GGGATGCCCAAGCTAGTCCTGTACTCCTCACTCTGGTCACAGGTACATTTTCCATTTCTCCTCTCTTCCTGCCTTTTCTGAATCTACCCCTTTGCCTCAATTCCCCCTCTGCTTCCAATGCTGCTTAAACCATCCATGGTTTTCAGGCTCAGCCCAACCNCCCTATGAAAGGAAAGAGGCCTGGCACAAAAAGAGGACATTCAGAATGATTCCATGTATATGAAGGCTAAGAAAAGGCAAAACTAATTAGGGATGTTAGCACACCCCCATAATCTCAGCAGTTAGGAAGTAGAGGCAAGAGGGTTGCAAGTTCAAGGCCAACCTGAGAAGCAAGACGCTCTCAAAACCAGCACATGTGCTAAAACAGGGCGATACAGAGATGCTTAGTGAGGCCTCTGGTCTACATAATGAGTTCCAGGCCAGCCAGAGCTACATAGTGAGACCCTGTCAAAAAATAAAAAAAAAAAAAAAAAAAAAAAACAAACCAATCCATTAGGTAAAGATCAGAATGGTGGTGGCTTTTGGGGTGTAGCAATGAACTCAAAGGGAGCTTTGGGCAGTATGGGTAGAGTCTAGATCTTGATTCTGGTAGTGATTGCGTGGGTAGATTCATCCGCCAAAGTTTATTGATCTCTACTTCAGAGATCTATTCATTTCCCCCTACTATAAATTTAAAAATAAAAATCATACTATCTAGACATCCATAACAAGAATTCACTTTCCTGCTATTAATTCTGTCAAAGCATTCTGTCTACACACAAGTTTCCCTGCAGGGGGTGAGCAGATAGGACTCTATTATGGGCCTTGAAATAATGGATGAAGGGACAGCAGTGGCCAGCTCTTACTACANCAAGTTCTGTTGACCAGATGCTGCCTGTTTGTCANTTGGGTGCTGCCATGCTCTGGCCAGCATTTGTAACCTATGGTTTCTCCACTGGACAATGGGAGGGCCTATACCTCAGTTTACCTGTTCACATGGGCACTGTCACATCTAGTATTTGGTTATTGTGTGCAGGGCTTTGATCATACTCACCTGCCCTGTTTCTGTCCTTACCCTCTGTTCCCCTGCCCTGGTCCTCCTCCCTTTCCTAAGGATGGATACTTTCTGTATATGACATCCAAGTGCCCAGAAGAAAGAGGGGGCCCAGTTCCTTTCCCTGCATCTCTGTCCCTGCACCGTCACTGCCCCTGGGCTTTGTCATTATTGCTAATTCTTAAACAATTATTCTTAGCAGTGGAATCTCTTGTGGAGAAACTGTGAACTCCCTGGGGAGAGGTCAGCAGGTGGAGGTTCCCTCATCCCTGTATCTCTTATGCCTCAGACAGTCTGTCCCCAGCAGACACCCAAGAAGTGTTCGAGCTCCATCTCGGAAGCCATATCTGACTTTTTCAGTGTCCATACAGCCCATTCTCAGTCAGCCTGAGACCTCCCCAACCAAGAATTATCCCTGGATGAAACTCAGAGAGTCTGTGCTGAGGAAGCAAAGCTTGGCAGAGGTGCCACCTTCACAGGCAGAGGGTGAAGCGCAGGGGTAGCTGAGCCCCCAGACTTGGTTGGGTGGCTTGTCTACCCATATAAAACTCAAGAAAGCTCTGAGGCAGGATGCCTGGGTTTTACACTGTCACCATTTTGGCTGTTGTACAGGACTTGTTGCTTCAATCTTTGGACATGGTTTTCCCCAATTCACTAGATGTGACANTCACAGAGTTCTGCTTCTGTCCCCCCTCCCAGCATTTCTGGATGACTCATGAAGCCCCCTGCCCAACCTGGAGACAGGTTTGCATGGTGTTGAGGAGGTGGACTCTCTCAGTTCAAAATCCTTCCTGTCACTGGGGCATTGATCTTGAACTGCTAGCCACACCGTCTGGGTAAAGAGTTTATGACCCTGCTAGTCACTCAGGGAGCCCTGGGCCTCGGTGAAGGNTTTGTTTTGTTTTTTTNCCACTCCTTGGGAGGTAGGGAGCAAGCAGAGATGTTTAACAACTAGGAAAGAGAAAACCCAGAGTTGATCCCAGGACTTCCTGACTCAGGACTAGTCTCCAGACCCTGAGATGNTAGAGTTGGGGAATAGGCTGTCTGGTCTAGTTTCCTCGTCTGACCCAGAGACATAGAACAGGTACCGGTGACAGCAGAGCCCGGGCCTCTCAGAGCAGCTCAGGGACTAGCCCCCGGGCCGGGAGGCAACAACGCCTCTCATGTAGCTGCCCTTGGGAGGGGAGCCCAGGAGCTTCTGGGTGCTTCAGCCAAAGGAGCCAGCCACGTAGCACGGCCCAGGCCAGGTGCCAGCTGAAGACATTGTCATCGGCCGCTCCAATTATTCCTTTTGTCTGATAATTCCAGCCATGGGTCCCCTCCCAGGGGGAAGTCATCTACCCACTCCTGCCCGAACTTGTCCTCTCTGTGGCTCCCCTAGGTGCCAGAGTGACTCTCAGCGTGACTGCTCCTCCCAGACCCTGCCTCGCACCTCACATCAGGGCCACTTTTGGGTGGGGTAAGCTGAACTAGGGCTATAGGAGGAAGGATCCCCACTTCCTCAGCATTTCTTTTAGGCTTTCTCTTTTTAAAAGGGGCATAATTTTATTTAACCTAATTTATAAAAAAGAATTCCAAAGTGCATGAATATAAATAATTATTGGGTACTTTATAATCTTTTTGTATAAATCCAAAACCTGCAATTTACATTATAACACACCTCATTGGAACACTGTAGTTTCAAGAGACAGAAACCAAACCATGGAAACAGCCATGCATGGACACAGCCAGATGTCCAGCTGTTGATAAATGGGTGATATGCTCGTTCTTTTAGAATAGGAGACAGCCACAAACAAGAGTNAAGTGCAACAGAACCTTGGAAACATACTGATCAGGGTTGGGATGTAACACAATTGGTAGACTGCTTGCCTAGCATTCATGAAGCCCTGGGTTCAATTCTCCAGCACTGCCTAAAAAGCAGGAGTAATAATGGCACATGCTTGTAAGCCCAACACACAGGAGGTAGAGACAAGAACATCAGAAGTTCAAGGTCATCCCCAGCTACATAGAGTTTGAGGACAGTTTGGGCTACATGAGACCCTGTGCCAAAGGAAGAGAGGGAGGTAAAGAAAGAAAGCTAAGTAGAAAAAAAAGCAGACACCAGAGAAGTTCCAGGACAGGGTGGTTACACAGCGAAACCCTGTCTTGAAAAACAAAACAAAACAAAAGACAGACACAAGACACTGATTTAATGATACCTCCCTCCCCCTTCTCTCCCCCCTTTTTTTGAGGAGGGTTTCTCTGTGTAGCCCTGGCTGTCCTGGAATTCACTTTGTAGACCAGGCTAGCCTCAAACTTACAGAGATGCTCCTGCCTCTGCTTCCTGAGTGCTGGGATCAAAGGTGTGTGCCACCACCACCAGGCTATGAACCTATTTTTTGTTTGTTTGGGGTTTTTGTTTGTTTTGTTTGTTTTTTGTTTTTTGAGACAGATAGTTATGGCTGTCCTGGAACTAGCTCTGTTGACCAGGCTGGCCTAGAACTCCCAATGCAGACTAGGGAAATCTGTTGAGATGGGAACAAGACAGGGAGTTCTAGGAGCTTGGGGCAGGAGGGCATGTGTAATGACTGTTCGTAGTGGTGAGGTTTTCTTGGACTTAGACAGTGATTGTGGCTTCACAAGGCCACCGATCTGTGCTTTAAAACAGTGAATTTTAGGACATGAATTACGTCTCAAGGAAAAAAATAGCAGCATTAGTACTGTCAAAACAATAAGGTTGTGTTNTGCCTATTTGATTTCTAAACTTAAATGTAAATTCTTTAAGAAAAATGTAAAATTTAGGTCCTCAGATACAATAAGTATATACAAGTGATAGCTACACGTGTCCAGTGGCTTCAGTACGGGCACTAGGACCAGGAATGAAGCTGCTTCTCAAAGACCCCCTTTCCTCCCACATGGTGTAGGAACGTCAATCTTATCATTTCTTCCCATCAACAATTCTGTCTTGCAGGTGAAGAAAACCATGCAATGGATGGGAATCTTTGAGACAAATGCTTCTTTAATACACAGAATAAAGCTTTCTCTTCGTGGTGGGCTTTGATCCACAACCGAGCTGCAGAGCAATCACAAAACACGGTCCGTGGGCTNGTGTGCTGCCCAGAGCTTGTTGCAAGACTTGTTTGCCCACAGCCTGCTCATCCATCCTCTTCACCATCCACAACAGTGGGTACCTAGCTCCCCTTTGCCCAAGTCCACACAGCTCAGTGACAGAGNTGGGGCGTGGGCCCCCATCCACCAAAAAAGACATTTTCTTTTGCTGGAAGCTACCATAGGCCTGAGGCTGACACAAACACTAGTAGAGGGCTGTGTGTGGCTCTTCTAGAGCACCTAGCCTGTCCTTGTTTTGCTAGGTCACTTCTTCTCTGGCGTTAGGGGACTGGGTGCTGGGCACCCAGCTCAGTGGTGTGACGGTATAGGCTGCTTGTGCCTCAGTTTACCTGCCCACCTTTCAGAGAGTCAAGTGCAGTAGCATTTGCCAGAGGACAGCTGGCAAATCTCCCCAAAGGCCCTTGTTAGCCGTGAGCTGAGGGCAGGCCCCCAGTGTTGCCCAGCCCTCTTCCTCATACAAGGCTTACTTGGGGTGGATGTGTCCTATCTAGCTGTCACCTCCCTCTGCAGCCTTGGACCTCTCAATCCACAATACAGCACACAAAAAGGAGCCTGGGCCGTGTGGGCAGGAGGGAGGTACAGGGAACAAGCAGGGGTCTTGTTGGCTCCTGGCTCCTGCTGGGGGACAGGTGCAGGCCCAGAAGGTCAGCAGAGAGCACGCTGGTGGCCTTGCTGATCTGGGGCTGTATCCTTGCACTGATGGGCAGGCACAGATTCAACAGCACATTATTGTCAACAAAACCCTCTTGAGAACGTACAGCCCTTCTAATGCCAGGGCCTCTCAGGCTACAGAGGAGACAAGGGGAGGGGCAAATATTCTGTGGCTGTGGGAAGGCAGCCACTCCTTTCCTGCGTATTTCTGTGACAGCTCTCATGACGGCAAGGAGCCGGACCTAGAAAAAGTGACACAGAGTCCCATACAGAAAGAATTCTTTCTTCTTAGCTTNCCTCCCTGGGTTTGAGGGGATGTGGTCTAGAAAGACTTTTTTAGGGTCTTACTCTAACAGACTGGGAATGAAGCTGGGGTTGGATTTATCAGGGATATCCCAAGCTTCACCGTAACTGGTTCATTTATTTTTATTTCAAAAGTTTCCCCAATTGACCGAAGGCAATATAGAAACCAAAGTGTAAAACCATATCCCGTCACCAATCAAGGCTACTACTTTAAAAGGTTGTAAACTATTTTTCTATCC
>LZPO01099511.1:1050029-1064529 GCA_001675575.1 Neotoma lepida | reverse complement strand
ACATAGATTCATAAAATGGGTTAATTTAAGATGTAAGAGCTAGCTAGCGAGAAGCCTGCCAGGGCCATAGTTTAAAAATGATGTAAGTCTCTGTGTGTTTATTTGGGTCTAAGCAGCCGTGGGAGCCGGGNGGAACAGAGATAGGGACCCAGACAAAANTTTCGTCTACAGGTGTCTGTCATGTTCCAAGCTTCGATGAAGAGTGGCCATTGTGGGCCACTGCTGCTGGCTTTCTTTCCATTCTCAATGTGACTCCCAGGATCTCAGGGATAAGGAGGTCCTAGCATATTGGGCTGGGCCCATGGAGAATCCCACCCTGCCTGGTTCCCCAGCCTGGTTCTCCTCAGTCAAGATGGAAGACTGGTGGGCGTGCAGTGTCCAGAGAGCAACCCACTGCATCTGGCCAGACGTGTAGCAACCTGTGAGTGCTGAGGCCTTGGCAGCCTGGGTGAGGCACAGGGTTGGCCCGCCCCAGGGGTCTAAGCTGTGAACTGGCTTGTCTGAGCCTGAACACCCCTAATCTGACCACTAAATCAGGGAACTGACTGAACCCCAACTTGTCCTAGGGCAGCTCAGAAGCCCCTTGGTTTGAACACTGAGGCCTTGGCCACTTGAAGCCTTGNCCAAATCCTTATCCGGCAAAATGCCAAGCNCAAGGGTCTCACGTGTAGGCTAGTGGGTTTGTAACCACAGGNCATNATCTTCTGGGTCATGGAAAGGAGTCTACTGTTTCCCAGGATCCACAGGGTGTCAGGCCTGCATGAGGAGCTGAGATAGGTGAGACACAGAGTCTTGGCCATCACTCTGGAGCTCCTAGTCTGGCCCCAGGCAGAAGACACAAAACAAAGAGTTCCCCAAATTACTACTGGCAGGAGGCCCAGGAGGAAAAGTACAAAGGACTGTGGGTGCTTTTAACTGGGCATCGAACTAGGCTGGGTGTTCTCTGAAGAAATAGCATTGAAGCTACACAGGAAGGATTGTGGGTGTTAACCAAACCGAGGACCTGGGGTTGTGGTGGGCGAAAGGTGATGATGCCTCGGCAAGAGGGAGCGGCATGTGCGAAGGCCCACAGGTGGCCCTCATGTGCAATGTAATCTCAGTGAAACCCTGCAACAACACCCCAAGAGGAAGCATCTCATCTCGTTGATGAGGAAAGTGGGGCTCCCGAAGGTTAGCTAAGTGTCTAGGATCCACAGAGCGTGCGGAGCCTGTGGTGGTTTCTTGAGGATTCACCCTGAGTCACCCCATCTCTCCAAAGACCAGGCTTGCTCACCTGTAGAAAACACTGAGGAAGAGTCAGAGGTAGTGAGGTTTTCCTGGAGGCAACTCAGAGGGAAGGGTAGAGAAGGGGAGAAAGGAAGGGAGGGAAGGAGAGGGGAGAGGAGAGGAGAACAGGGGAGGGGAAAGAGAGGGGGGGATGGGGAGGGGAGGGGGAGGAGGGGAGGAGAGGAAGAGAGGTACTCTGCCTCTGAGGTAACTTCAAAGGTAATTCTGGGATTCAGACCTCCTTTTTCTGACTCCTCTTGGAGGCTGGCCCATCTGATACACCTCTCTCGAAATGAATCACCATGCAACCCTGGCCAGATGTGTAGATATGTAAATAAATAAACAAAACATGTGGCCTGGGCTCCTCCTCCTGGAGGAGAGAACTTTGCAGAGTGTAAACACAGGAAGAGGGCACCTCTGGATTTAGTGTCAGCTATGGCCATTGCTTCTCCCTGTGGCATTGACTAAAATCAACCCACACAGGTAAAGCAACTCCATGGTGACTGGAATCTGGCAAGCAGACAGAGGGGAATTCCTGGGAAAGGCTTGAGCGAGGCTTAGGTCACCTGCCACAGTCCCTAGGTGAACAGCCTCAATTTGACGTCCCATGCTGGAGAATGTATCTGTTCATTAGGAGGTCCTGGGGTGGCACCCCCCCAACATACTTCTCAACAAGGACATGATGACTATGGCTTCAGTCAATGAGTGACACCCAGACACCCACCTGTCCCCAGGCAGCCACACCTAGCTGGGCGAATGTTAGGTAACTTGGCATGAGGCATCTATCAGCATGGGTCATGCGTGCAATTCCCCATTTGCCCAGGTGAGTCACTGTCTACAAGATGAGAACCATGGGATCCCAGCCTCGCCTGCGGTCCACCAGGGAGGCCACACAGCAGTACTCTGGGTTCATAGTACGAGGCTATGTCCAACCAGCTTCAGGAACAGGCCCTCACTTAAAAAAATCCCTCTAAAAATGACTAAGACCTTTGAGTACCAGAAGCTAATTTCCTTGCCCAAGGTCACATGACTAGCAGGGTGGGCTCAGGTCTGGAACNCATGTGTCAGTGNATGTGTGGAAGTCCTCATCCTTCACTGATGGGTTAGGGGATGGTCAGGTTTCCACTTCCTGTTATTCTGGATCCAGGGAGTATTTTACTTGGTTTTCTGTCACCACATGCATTCCTTTTATAGTCCAGGAAAATTGAAATGATACATTTTTAAGTTGATACTCTAACTTGCAATATTTGTCAGAGGCCCTTCAAATATCCTAAGGGGTCGATACTCAACCCAGAGCTGCTTGGGTCTGAGACAGTGTCTGGAAATACTGCTGTCAGACTCAAATACTTTGTCACCCTTCCTGAGTGTGAGCAAGTATGGGGTGTCTGCTGCTGGCATATGACACAGCCTTTAATAGCAGAACTTCAAGCCTGGTGTGGTGGCACACACCTGTGGTTCCAGCACTTGAGAGGCTGGGGCAGGAGGATTGCAAATTCAAGACCAGCCTGTGCTACCTCGCTAGTCTGAGGCCAGCCTGGCTNTATGAGAGACTAGCTCAAAAATGAAAGTTTGTGTGGTGACACAGGCCTCTAATCCCAACACTTGAGAGTTGAAGACCTGCCTGTGCTATAGTGTGAGCTCAAGGCTAGCCTGGGCTATATGTGACCCTATCTCCAACAAAACAAAANGTTAAATAAAAAAAAATAACTTGCCAGGCATAGTGGTGCACATCTTTAATNCCAGCACTCAGGAAGCAGAGGCAGGTGGATCTCCATGAATTGCAGGCCAGCTTGGCCTAGAAGTTAGTTCTGGGCTATCCGGGGTTACATAGTGAAACCCTGTCACAACAAATAAAGAAGCGTGGTGCACGCCTTTAATTCCAGCATTCAGGAGGCAGAGGCAGGTGGATCTCTGTGAGTTCAAGGCCAGCCTGGGCTACCAAGTGAGTTCCAGGAAAGGTGCCAAGGCTACACAAAGAAACCCTGTCTCGAAAAACCAAAAAAAAAGAAGCTAATTAATTAATTAACTAACTAAAAAGGTATAGACTTTAAAAACAAAATATAAAAGCATACAATGACATGAGAAGATATCAATGGTGTAGAGTTGAATAAAGGAAAAAGAACATTCAATTGTATATTGAGTATGATGTCAACTATATTTTTAAAAATCTATAGGAAGTATGGATCAAGTATTAATAGTTCTCTGAGTGCAGGTTATGGCAACCTTGCACTTCTAATTTTGAGCAATAATAATATATGTGTCTGGAGAGATGGCTCAGCAGTTANGAGCACTTGTTGCTCTTCCAGAGGACCAGAGTTTGGCTCCCAGCACCCACATCAGTGGCTGACAACTGTCTATAATGCCAGCTCCTGGGGATTCAATGACTCTGGCTTCCAAAGACACCCATGCTCATGTGTACATACCTACATGNAGACAGACACACCCACACATAATTTTAAAATAATGAAAAAATTAAATATTTAAAAGACAATAGTATATAACTTTTTGAATCAGACGTAAACAGGACAAGTGATGTGCAATCAAATCACAAACCTAGGCATAGATTTGGGGACAGAAAGACTTAGAAACACTGTGGTTTACCGGCTGTCAGCCAGCTGGCACAGGCTGAGGCTTGGATCTGAAGTCAGATGGTCTAACTGCAGAGGCCAGCAGCGAGTATAGCAAGTGCATTTTTGATGGGAATGTCTTTCTAAAAATGTGTTGCTCTGATTGGTTGATAAATAAAGCTGTTTGGCCAATGGTGAGGCAGAATAAGGTTAGGCGGGACATTCGAACTAGGGGAAGAGAAGCCGAAAGCAGAGCTGAGGCAGATGCCATTCTGCCATCTAGAAAGCAACAGCATGTAACGGCGCACAGGTAAAGCCACGTGGAACACGTGGNGACAGAGATTTATAAAATGGGTTAATTTAAGATGTAAGAGCTAGCTAGCGAGAAGCCTGCCATGGCCATAGTTTAAAAATGATATAAGCCTCTGTGTGTTTACTTGGGTCTAAGCGGGCTGTGGGAGCCGGACAAACTTTNGTCTACACATTTTTCTTTAAAGATGGTTCTTTAAGGAGTGGCTCCTGCTCATTGTGCTCAGGAGACAGAAGCACAGCTGCCATGTACCCAAAGAGTGTGGCTCTGTTTGTTTTGTGAAGAGGATTGACAAGGGACCTGTATCCATGCAGAGAAAGAGGCTCCTATCTACAGAAATGTGAATTAAAACTACAATGAGATGCCGTTACACATTAGTCAGGAACTGGACAAAGACTGACAACCGTAAGTGTTGACAAGGCTGTGGAGCAACCGGAACGCTCGTTCATAGTGGTAATAAAATGATACAATGCGGTAAAATAAATCATGCAACCACTTTGGGGAAAGATGTATCAATAATTTATAAAAATGAAACATACATCTACCTTGTGACTCAGTCATTACACTCCTAAATATTTACCAAAGGGAAATAAAAGCTTGTATGAGAGTTCTCATAACACTTTGTCATAGTAGCCCCAAACTGGAAATAGCCAGTGTCCCTTAGAGAATGGATAGCAAAATCTTATGTTCCCATTCCAGCAGTGAAAGGGAAAGAGGGAGCACTGGGGTATGGGCCATTGGTAGAGCACTTGCCTAACATGTGCAAGGTCCTGGGTTTGGCCATCAGCACACAGAGAGACAGAAAGGAGATGTGTCTGCATAACAACATGGGCAAACCTCAAACGCAGTGTGTTGTGTAAGAGAAGCTTTGAATAAGAGTCCACACTGTTCCATTCTGTCTACATTGGGGCTGAAGGCAGTTGAAGGCAATCGATGATGTAATACATCAGAGCAACCAGCTGGGAGAGGACAGGAACTAGATCATCCTTCATCTTGAGAGAGTTTGAGGCCACACAGGTGCACACAGTTATCAGCACTCAGTAAATACAGACTTACATTAGTGATTCCAACACATAAGTTTTACATCAAAGGACAAGAATATAGAGTATTTGTTCACAACTTTTGTCTTTTTGATGTACATTTGTGTACAGCACTATGCACACAAGGTCTCCAGTGGACAGGTACTGAGTCTGCAGTTTCCTTTAAGACAAAGGAAAACAGCTGCATTGATGACAGGAGAGGGAAGAAAAGGCAGATGCAGTTGAATACCCACAGTAGGGTGGCAAAGCCGTTGAGGAAGATGCCTGCCTGCTCTAGAGTACCCCCCACTACACATACAGAGACTACACACACACCACACACACATAACACACAGAGAGACTACACACACCACACACACACATGCATACTACACACACACACACATGCATACACACAGAGACTACACACACACCACACACATACACCACACATACATGCATACACATAGAGACTACATACAGCACACACACACAGACTACACACATACCACACACACATGCATACTACACACACACATGCATACACACAACAGAGAGACTACACACACACCACACAATGCATACTACACACACACTTGCATACACATGAATATACACACAATATACACACTCACAAGCACACAGACCACACACACTACACACAGAGAGACTACACACACATTATACACACACTCTTAAGTACACATACACTACACACACAAAAACTACACACACACCACACACACATGCATACTATACACACACATGCATACACACAACACAGAGAGACTACACACACACCACACACACATGCATACACACAGAGACTACACACATAGCACACACATAGAGAAACTACACACATACCACACACACATGCACACTAAATACACACTACACACACATTATACACACACAAGCACACAGACCACACACACTACACACACATTATACACACATAAGCACACATACACTACTCACAAAAAACTACACACACATTATACACACACTCATAAGCACACATACACTACACACAAAAAAACTACACACACACCACACACACATGCATACTATACACACACATGCATACACACAACACACAGAGAGACTACATACACACAACACACAGAGAGACTACACACACACCACACACACATGCATACTACACACATGCACACATGCATACACACAGAGACTACACACACAGCACACACACAGAGAGACTACACACATACCACACACACATGCACACTAAATACACACTACACACACACATGCATACACACACTACACACACATTATACACACATAAGCACACATACACTACACACACAGAGACTACACATACCACACACACATTCATACTACACACACACTTGCATACACATGAATATATACACAATATACACACTCACAAGCACACAGACCACACACACTACACACAGAGAGACTACACACACACTACACACACATTATACACACACTCATAAGCACACATACACTATACACACAAAAACTACACACACAAAAACTACACACATACCACACACACATGCATACCACACACACACTTGCCCACACATACACTACATACACTACACACCACTACACATACACACACATATATAGTCATAGTCACAGTACTATTTCAGTGGCCAGCTTGAGAACATAAAGTGTAAAATGATTTCACCATTATAAGCTTGAAAGGCCGAGGCAAGTGGATTGGCTCCAGTTACTANGCTAAAAAGTGAGATCTACAATGTTACACCACAGAAGTTAGGGCAGAAGAGCACGCTGTGTGTGACCATGCTCTGTAAAAAGCCAAACCAGAAAAATGGTAGAGGTCAGGATGGGAGCAAGTCCTGGGAGAGGTGGATGTCTGTCTGGGTTTCTGGAAAATTCTGCTTCTAGATCTATACACTGATAATGTTCGCTTTGAGAAAATGCAAAGTGGGCATGGTTTTCTATTTTGTATGTTATAATTTTCTGCACACACGTATTATGTGTAATAAAAGAGACTGCACATTACTGAGTCTTGCTTCAGGCTGTTAGAGGTGGCAGTTCACCATGGATCCTGTCTGTAGTTCCTTCCTTCCTCCCCAGCACCCTTTCTCCCTCCNCTTAGCCAAAGTCAGGGCTACCTGGCCTCTGAAGCATTCTCCCAGGTTCCTCCAGTGAAACTCAAGGTTGTAGAACCTGGCATGGAAATCAGAGACATCTGGGTTCAAGTTTCTGGTTTCGCTATTTACCAGCCATGTGATCCGAGACAGCACTGAGTTTTCTCGTCTGCACGAGGCACAGCTGTGACACCTGTCTCAGATGAGGTGACACTGTGTTCCCATGAATCCGTGTATACGGAGCACCTGGCCTGGAGCCCTCCACACAGCTGACGCTTTGGATGTGATGAACTGGTGGCTTCAAATCCTCAGCCCTACCTGCTTCCCAGTGTTGGCTGGNGGGAAGGGCATTGGGGTCCTCTGGGTACCCTTGAGCTGCTCACTTGACCTTCANATCTGACTTTCTGAGCCTTAGCTTCCTCATCTAAACAGCAGAGTTATCATCCCTGCCTGTCAGGGCTGCTGTGAGGGCCAGGAAAACATAGGCTCTGCTAGCCTGAAGGTGGCTGAGGGTTTCTGAGGACCATCTGCTTCTAGAGGTTTCTAAAGTCTACTTTGAGGGATGTTTAACTTCAGGCAGAGCCATGATGTCATGTTGTAGATGGGTGCAGAGCTATGAGGTATCATCACAGCCCTTTGTCACTTCTCCCTGGAGACAGATGGAAGAGACTGGGCAGCACAGCTTAGCATCTGCTCTCGTTATTAAATGGATGGTCATCCCTCATTACGGAAGTAACTTGTCCACCACTGCCATCCCATAAATCTCTGTTATGGCACAAATACTGCTTTAGGTGCCAACGGGACCAGAGCTTCCATGAGGGCTGGACTGGGATCCAAGAGCTGTGTGCCTGGCCCTAAAAGTAGGCTGCAGGTCTCCAGAGGTGCTGGGCAGCCCTGAGGCACTAAGATGGGCTCCCTCCTGACAGGCAAGGAAGATGCTCTTCCTCCTGTGCACCCCGACAGGACCCTAGACAGCTGGTCATTCTAGTGTGGAGTCGGTGCCCACCAGGAGCTAGATGGTCCATTAGCCAAGGGTCCTCAAAAAGAGACCCCGGCACCCCTCGGGTGGACAGTCAGGTCAACTCATGTACAAAAGGGACAAGAGCAGAAAACCAAGTGGGCTCTTGTTATGTGTGCACTGGGGGGTCAGTAGTCAAGGGCTATTTCTAGGGAGCATGCCACATATTTTCACACCATATATTATCCTCAGTCCCTTTCTCTGATGGAGAAATTGAGGGTTGGAGAGTCATGGTTGCTTGCCATAACGCACGGCAGGAACCTGGGCCGGTGACCCNCTCTAGTCCCTTTCACNNATGCACCACAGGATGACACCTGCATTTAGTAAGCATGCATGGCAGACATGCAGAGTACAGAATGACCATCACGGCATTAGTCACCCCCAACCCCCAGAACCACCTGTGAGTTGATAGCATCATCATTCATGCCCGTCTATGGAAGAGGACACTGAACACACTTGGTGGCTGCAGTTGGCCCCCTGTCAACTTGACAGGATCTAGATTCACCTNGGTGATGAGCCTCGGGGCACACCTGGGAGGGATTGTCTAGATTAGGTTACTCGAGGTGGGAAAACGCATCCCAAATGTGGGTCACACCCGTGCACAGACTGAGAGCTGGACTGGGTTAAAGGGGAAGGCTAGGGGCCCTGAGACAGCAGCAAGGATGCCTGTGGCCAAACCTGACAGCCTGAGTCCTCTCCCCAGGACCCCAGTGATAGGAGAGAACTGGCTCCCACAAGTTGTTCTCTGACCTCTGCATGCACACCATGACATGTGGGTATACACACACACACACACACACACACACACACACACACACACACACACACACACACACAAATAAATGGAAAAAAATTTTTGAAGGAGAAAGCTCGTGAGTCCAGGCATTCATCTCTCCTTTCTGATAGCAGACAACATGCAATGTGACCAGCTGCCTCAGATCCCTACACCCTCCCCTACCATGATGAATCCTCAGCTGTGATCTTCACATTGATTTGTCAATGTTTTGTCCAGCAACTTGGAAAGTAATACACTCCTGAAGAAGAACTGATTTTTTTTTCTATTTCCTTCTTATTTTTTATTTTAATTTGAGACAGGGCTTCGCACTGTAAACCAGGCTGGTCTGGATGGGCTAGGCTGGCCTTGAACACAGAAATCCTCCTTCTCATGCCTCAGCTTCCCAATTGTTGTGAGTTGAACATAAGCCACCATGTCCTGCAGGACTCCTCTTTGTCTTTCTCAATAGAGTCAGGCTTTGGGACAGCCTGCTGATACTAAAACTCATCCACCTTCCACAACCCTAAGATGCCAGTTTGCATCTTCCAATTCTCAACAGGCTTGGAGTAATTGGATTTCCTGTCACTCAGCAGAATGTGCTGGGGCTGGTATTCAAACCCCGGGCACTGTCTCTCACCATCCCACCCTGGCATGCGAGGCGATGCACCAGTTGCTTCCAGCCTGGACCCTACTGAAAAAACAGAGCTATCTGGCCTGGCTGAAGCAGCAGAGTGTCAAGATACCTATATGGAGTACAAGAGAAGTCCCCCTGAATCTAAATGAGGGTGTAACTGCCCAAGATTCCTGGTTCTTTGAGGCTGTACCACTGGGTACCTGAGCTAGCTTGCCTGGGTTCAGAGCCCAGCTTTACACTGATGAGCTATGTGACTTCAGGCAAGTAGCCAAACTTCTCTATGCTCATTCATCCTTAAAAAGAGAATGGATATGATGACAGCCTACCGGCACCTGTCTCCAGGTAGACAGGACCACACCAGCTGGTATGTGCAAGGTGCTTAGAGCAGAGCCTGGCACACTCATACTTTACAGAAGTGCCTGCCATTCCATGCCAGTATTGGGCAATGTAGCCAAGACACTTTAGCTTGGCTATAAGCACAAATATCTTTGCTGAGTTGNGATTTGATGCTATAGCCTGGTTTTTATAGATGGTGGGTGTGACAAACAGTCACCCAAGAACATGTCAGTGTCACCGGTGAAGCAGAGGTATGGCTCACCACATTGCACAATGCNGCTTATCTCTGGTTTCCCTATGCCCTACTCCTGGAGCTGACATCCGAAAGATTCTGTTGCCCTGACCAGCACACATAAAATCTGGGATCTACTCAAGACTCTTGTGGCCATTGGGAATTTGGAAGTGGAACAAAGTGAGCACTGGCCCGAGTCCCGTGAGCCCTCCCTTTTCTTGTTAGTTGCTTTCTTCATTTAAAACACTTATTTTAAGCTGGTGTGTAATATACATTTTTAATCTAGTAGTCAGGGGAATGATGAGTTCGAGGCCACCCTGGGCTATATAACAAATTTGAGGCCAGCCTGGGCTACCCAGTGACAACCTATCTGAAAACAAAACAAAACAAAANAAACCTTTAAAACTATNTATTTGAACCTCATTTTTTTGTTATTGTTTTTAATGGAGATAGTTTCTCAGGGAGGGGATGGGGAAAGGTTGATGNATGGATACCTTGTTATAGTTAGACAGGAGCAGGAAATTCTGGGGTGCTATTGCATAGGAGGGAGGCTATAGATAAAGATAGCATACTGTACNTTTCATAAAGCTAAAAGATTTTGAAAGTTTCGCCATAAAGAAATGATATCTGCTGGGAGAAGGTGTGTTTAACCTGATGTAAGTGTTACACAATGTGTTCACGTGTCAGGACAGGACACGATACCCCGTTCATACCTGCAATCTTTTTTTTTTAAATTACTTTTTTTAAAACTTAAAAAAGAATCTCTACCTGGCATGGTGCCTTAGACTTATACTAGCTATTCAGGAGGCTGAGGCAGGAGAGTCATGAGTTCACGGCCAGCCAAGGCTATTGAGTGAGTTTAAGACCAGCTTGGACAAAAAGTGTGACCCTACCTCAACATAAGGAGAAAAGGAGGCTGGGATGTAGCTCAGNGGGAGGCAGTTTGCCTAGCATGTACGAACTCTGTGTTCAAGCCCCAGTACCACCACCACCAAAATAGAAGGAAAAAAAAAGTTACATGGATCTGTTTTTATTTTAAAATACATGCATCTTGATTATTTTAAAAAATTAAACACTTTGCTGTTTACCTCTGTAGATTTTGGGGTATGTATCTGTGTATATGTTTATGTGAATATATATATAATATATATATTATATATATTATATACATAATGCTTTTTTACACATTTATTGTACATGTGCACATACGCATATACATGCATTCTCTCCATCTACTACGTGGGTCCCAGGGATCAAACTTAGGTCATCAGGCTTGGCAGCAAGCACCTTTACCTACTGAGCCATCTTGCTGGCCCACACACGTTTTCATTGACCAAGCACTGAAGTAGGAACTAAGGATTTCACACATGAAGAGCTGGCATGCTCCATTATGTATATCCTTGGGAAATAAAATTTCAGAAAAGGAGAATTATGGCACAATTTTTTTGTTGTTGTTATGTGCTATTTGTACAAAATAATGGGCTTTGATTACATTTCCATGCTGGTATATAACATATTTTTGATCTATGGCACAGTTGTTTTTTTNAATTTTTCATAGTTTTTAAAAAGGAATTTTATTTTTAATTGTGTGTGTGTGTGTGTGTGTGTGTGTGTGTGTGTGTTTGTCTGCCTGTGTGAGAGTAAGTGCATCTGAGTGCAAGTGCTCACAGAGGCCAAAAGATGGCGCCAGATCCCCTGGTGCTAAATTACAGGTGCTTGTGAGTTGCCCAATGTGGGTGCTGGGAACTGAACCTGGGTCCTCTGCAAGAGCAGCAAATACTCTTAACTTCTGAGATATATCTCCAGCTCTGGTTTTTAATTAAAATTTTTTTTGTTATGAGTTTTGAAACTCACCTTTTCCCTTGGTTATTGAAAATATTTTGATATGATAGTAACAATAGCCTCATTCTTTCAGCAAAACTTTTGTGATATGCTCAGATATTTTCTAGTTTTTTTTTCCCTATGCACCAAGAATGCATATGTGAAAAAAATAAGATCCTCTTAAAGGAGCCATCAAGCCCCTTAAGTCACTAAGAGCAGGCACGTCAGAGCTGCAGAGAGAGCAATGCACCAGCTGAGGTCACAATGGAAAGGCTGAGGTCCCAAAGGAAAGGGTAGCCATAGAAACCTTCTCTGAAGCAGTGGCTCTGAGACCTGAGTATTGAGGCTGGGATGGCTTTGGCTGGATCTGGACAGAGAAAACAGAAAGTGCAAAGGCCCTGAGGCTGCACAAAGTTTAAGGACAACAAACAGAGTGGTGTTGCAGAAGCCTGGCGAGAGGTCAGACTCTGCAGTGGTTTAGAGGAGGTTAGGTTTTGTTTTAAGTGTCAGGTTCTGATTTTACCATTAGGAGGAGTCTCTGTGACTGCTGAGGGAAAGAGGAAGTAGACTACGGAGGCAACAAAAAGGAAAGAACCCAGGTGGCCTACAGGAGGGCTGCCAAAGACCTGCAGAGCCTTGGGTTTTAGTTTTGAAGTGAAATGTACCAGAACAGAGGTACAGGCCTGCTGTTCCAGCCACTTAGGAAGATGAGGCAGGAGGATTTCAAGTTCAGGGTCTGCTTGGGTTACACAGTAAGTTCAAGGCCAGCCTGAGCAACCATTTCTCAAACTACAAAAAGGGCTGGGATACGGCTCAGTGGTAAAGCCNCTTGCGCAGCGTGTGTGAGGCTCTAGGCTTGACCCTCAATGCAAAACCAGCCACACTCAGAGAGGAGAAAGACAGTGCTCATGCTTAGCTCTGAGGCTTTTGATAAGTGACAGTTAGGGACCATCGAGGTGGCTCAGCTTGTAAAGGCACTTGCCTCCAAGGCTGACACCTGAGAGCAAGAAGAGGATTGACTTCCACATGTGTGCTATGGTGTGCATGAGTGCACATGTGTGCACACACACATAGGCACACACATACACATAGATACACACATGCACACATAATACATACACACACACATACATACCACACATAAATACATACACAACACACATATACATTATATAAGTAAGATAAAAGGAAGGTCATTATCTGCTGACCACCTAGTAACATCCCATACGCGCGCACACACACACACACACACACACACACACACACACACACACGTTAAATAAGTAAGATAAAAGTGAAGGTCATTATCTACTGACTACCCAGTAACACTCAGTGCTGCCCTCGGCTCCCTTACAAGTCCCCACTTCCCCAAAGCAAAGCTGTGTTCTACACCATTGGGCCTATGAGAACGGCTTGCCAAAGTCACTGGGATTTGAATTCAGATCATTATTCTCCCACCTCTGTTTTGTGGTATGGGAGGCTCTGGAATCACCAGCCACCTGTGTAGGCTTCCCTGACCATGCTTCTGGGTCCCCCGGCCCAGCAGCAACAAATGGCACCACACGTCCATTTAGCAGCTGTAGGACTCCACAGATGGACTGCTTGGCAGCGAACACTATCTTTACTTTTTATCTTTATTTTCACCACTTTGGGGTGTGACACAGACTCGGGCTTGGAACCATGGGTCATAAATCCTTTCTAGCTGTAGCCAGCAGAAGCCCAGCTCAACAGCAGCTAATTGCCTTTAATGATCATTGATAACTCTAATAATGGCAGTGCCACTCACTGAGTGCTTCCTACAGGCTGGGCCCTGTCTAAGTGCCACCCAGGTGAGTGTGGGCGGAGGNCACTCCCACTATCTTCCCTCCCTGGGTCCCCACCCTTCCTCCTGGGATATCTACCTGGAGACCAGATGGTATCAGCCCTGCCTAGTGGTTAAGCACGGCAGGCCTTTGCTGCATTTTCATAATGAGCCAGTGGCTTTTGACCCATTTCCTGGGCCAAATCCATCCTCAGGGCCTCACCCTCTTGTCAGAGTTTGACAGCAAAATTTGACCCACGGCCTGCCTCAGGGTGGGACAGTGGATGCTGGAGAGGGAAAGGGGCGTGAAAGGCTTAGTGTGAATTAGCCTTTGGTCTCTTNCTTCATGGGGACTGAAAAGTGTGTCTCACTGGGATGCCATCTGATGGCATGCCTGCTGCATCCAGGATCCACTGTTCTGTCCACTTGTGATGATCCCCAAGAGAAACTTGGTGTCACAAGACTGTGTATTGACTCTCTTTTTCAGTTGCAAGCCAACTCTAGTCCCTAGTGACAGGAACAAAGACTATTAGAGGGAAATGTTTGGTGTGCAAAAACTTTGCATGGAACTCTTCTGTTCATGTATCTATTGAATTCATCCATC
>LZPO01099511.1:1005330-1028189 GCA_001675575.1 Neotoma lepida | reverse complement strand
ACACATATATCTAGCGGAATAGTTTACCATTAAAGTTTGGAGACTGGTGTGAGATGGCTCAGTGGTTAAGAGCACTGGCTGCTCTTCCAGGGGATCTGAGTTCCCAGCACCCACATGGCAGTTCACAACCATCTGTAACTCCAGTTCCAAAGGATCACTCTCTTCTGGCTTCCTAGGGCACCAGGCATGCATGTTGTACACACATACACACAGGCAAAACACCTGAACACGTAAAATAACTTATGGGGGTCCAGCATGGTGTAATATACCTTCAATTCCAGGACTCAGGAGGCAGAGGCAGGAGGATCTCTATGAATCCAAGACCAGCCTGGTTTANATAGGGAGTTCCAGGCTAGCCAATACTACACAGTGAGATCAAAAACAAACAAATTTTATGTAGCCTGGTGATACACGCCTGTNATTCCAGCTATTCTGGGGACTGAGGCAGGAGGATAACAAGTTCAAGGCCTGCATGGGCTACAGAATGAGTTCAGTCTAGACTGGGTAACTTAGTGAAATCTTGTCTAGAAAGAAAAAAGAGGAAGGGACAAAGAAGGGAAGGAGGGAGGGAGGGAAAGAAATTGAGAAAAGATGGCCATTGGTCCAGGGTAGCCTTCTTGCCAAGNATATGTGAGGTCCAGGCCTCCATGCCCAGAAGTGTGATAAAATAAAATTCAAATGCATGCACGTTATTTGTTTCTAACCATCTGACTGGGGGAAACAGTGTACAAACGTGAGCTACTACACATACAGCCGCACAAGTGCACCCAGCATAAACACGGATGGAGTCCCGCCCACTTCACTGGCTGAGCTGCAGTCTCCCTGGCAGGTGGCTTTTGCAAATGTGCAGAGCTACTCAGCCCAGTTGGGAAAGATGTACCCGCAAAGATGCTAACTGCACCATCATCCTCAAGTCAGAAACACTAAGTGTCTCTGGGGGCGGGGTTGGGGTGGGGGTTTGGTTGAGTAAAGCCCAGCCAGGCAAGCCAGGGAAACAGAAAGTTACTAATAGGTGGAAGCAGAGTCTGGGCAGCCCCGCAAGGGAGCTATCCAAAGGACAATATGGAGAAGCCCCAACTGTGGCTGTTTCTTGGGCTTGCCCACTGTCTGTTCTACTCTGTGTAATCACTCTAACCAACCCCAATGGCCGCACTTAGGTCCACAGCTAACACACATGACTTTCATGGGTCGAGACTATTATGCAGGTGGAAAATAAGAGTTGTTTTTTGTTTTGTTTTGTTTTGTTTTTTTCCAAGACAGGGTTTCTCTGTGTAGCCCTGGCTGTCCTGGAACTTGCTNTGTAGTCCAGGCTGGCCTTGAACACATAGAGATCTGTTTTGTTGTTGTTGTTGTTTGTTGTTTTTTAAAGCCAGTGAGGTATAACCATATAAACATACATGCATTTACATGTGTGTAGGGCCAATGTGGGGGGGGCAGTGGGACACCACTGACTTTTTTGTTTGGTTGGCTTATTTTGTTTATTTTGAGGCAAAGTCTCTCTATGTAGCTCTGGCTGGCCTGGAATTTGGTATGTAGACCAGGCTGGCCTTGAACTCACAAAGGTCCGAGTGCCTCTGCTTCCCAAGTGCTGGGATTAAGGGTGTGCCACCCTGGCCACCACTGACTTTTCTTCCCATGTTAGTATCTTCATTGTTCTGCAACTGGCATAATTGTTTTTGTAACTATTCAGGTGGTGCGTGTGTGTGTGTGTGTGTGTGTGTGTGTGTGTGTGTGTGTGTGTGTAAAATCCTTGTACCTCTATACTACTTTCCTTAAGTGTGAAATTACATTAAAATTTAAAACTTTAAGATTTAAAAACAAAGTTGATTTCTGTTTTCATCAAGAAGTGATATACTACGGGCCTGGAGAGATGGCTGAACAGTTAAGAGCACTGGCTGCTCTTCCAGAGAACCCAGGTTCAATTCCCAGCAACCCACATAGCCNNTCACAACTGTCAGTAACTCCAGTTCCAGGGGACCAGACACCCATGGCAAAACACCAATGCACATAAAATAAAATAAATAAAGAAGTAAACAAACACATAAATAAATAAAAGCAAACAAATAAATCATT
This sequence comes from Neotoma lepida, assembly GCA_001675575.1. Lineage (NCBI taxonomy): Eukaryota > Metazoa > Chordata > Mammalia > Rodentia > Cricetidae > Neotoma > Neotoma lepida. The sequence goes on along the minus strand of LZPO01099511.1, from coordinate 1,026,116 downwards.
TTTTAAAAGGACACTATATCTGTGTCTCTCTGAAATGCCCTCCTGCTTTATTTATNAAAGGAGTGATATACTAAAGTATATCAACTCGCTCCTAACCAGCTAACTAAATCTAAGTAACTCACAGAAAATTATTCAGACCACAGACCAGAGAGGAAAGGGTCAAGAGGGGGGAGGGGAAGTCTGGGCACCAGGTGTGAATGTCCTCTGCAGCCCAGGATTCTGGAGCCCTCTGTCTCCAGCTCTCACCCAATTCTCAGAAGAGCTGGGACCTAAGAGAGATTACAATTCTCAGCTTTAGAGTTTGTTTCTTGGTTTTGAGACAAAGTCTTACGTAACCCAAGCTGGCCTCGAATTTGTTATATAGCCTAAAGATGATGTTGAACTTCTAATCCTCCTGCCTCCGCTTCCCAAATGACTGGGGTTCCAAGCTGCACCAGGCCTGGTCAACGTGGTGCTGGGGATGGAACCCAGGGCCTCGTGAGTGCTAGGCAAGCCCTCTGCCACTGCACTGCTGCCATCATCTTAAGACAGGATCTCAGAAAGCTGTGTTGGTGCTGGGATTTTATGACTATATTCACTCTAGTTCAGTGTAACAGAGTGACAGGAACCCACGAAGCCACCNTGCCAGATGTTATCATTTATTTTACCCTCTCCTTGTGCTCATTGGCACTCCCTCAAATGTCCTACCGTGAACATGTGTTATTATGGTAACAATAAAGTGTTATTGTGAATACATCTACTATCATAAACACAGATANGTCTATGAAATGGTACACAGACAAAAGACAAGAGGAGCCACGCCCCACACTTTGGCAGCATTTATGCCTCTGTGATGGCTTTGTTGGTCCTGGAGTCTTCTTTGGGCTTGCTAAGAGTCCTTCAATGTTGTTGTTTTTAGAATGGGGGAAAGTATGTTTCGAGCAGTATGAATCCATTCCTGTCAATCATCCAAGCCCTGCTTATTGCAGCTGTACAGCTGGCACCCCTGTAACATGTCACCCCATGTGACACTCTTGGCTTTGTTTGAGGGAAGGCATACTAGGGTGGCTTTCTGTGAGGCCCTGGCCTCTCTCCCTCTCCACCAGGGGAGCAATCCTTGAGTGTGGGTAGGGAGGGCCCAGATTGGCTGGAGGGAGGTGGCTCTCAGTTGTAGGGATTTCTCTAGAACGAGAGAAATAGGTAGAGATTGGGTATCTTGACATCAGGCTGCCTGAGTTCTGATGGGTGGGGTCATTGCTTACCTGCTGTGAGAATTAAGTTAGGTGCCATAACCCCTCAGAGGCTGCTTCCTCACCTGCAAAATGGGCTGGGATAGTGTCAATAGGAGGTGTGATACAATGACACGTCAACAAAGCATCCCACAGATGTGAAATATGCAAGTCCCCCTGGTCAAATAAGGATGTAATCAAACCCCAATAATTCTATAGCAGCCTGGTGGCTTGAAACCACTTCCCGCCCGCTTGTCAGCTGACACACGGAAGCCGTCACTGTTGGGGTTAGACCTCCGGCTTTAATTCCTCCTCTTCTTTTCTTTCCTTTTCCTTCTCCTTCCTCCCCCCATCCCTCGTCCTTCCTCATCATCCTTCCCTCTCTTCCTTTCTCCTCTCCCTCCTCTTCCTCCCCCTATACTGGGAATTAAACCTAGGGCCTCATACATGCCAAGCAAGTGCTCTACCACTGAGCTACACCCCCCAGGCCTGTTGGGATTAGCCTTAAATCACACAACTGGGAAATGATGAAAAGTCTTTGATGGGAAGGTTCCCGGGTAAAAAGTTTCCCTGTGCCTCACAGGNGCTAAAATGCCAATGAGATACTTACAGGACCCGTGTCAGTGCAGCATGAAAGCACACTCAGTGAGGATATCTACTCTGAGAAGTGGCTTTAGCCTGGCCTGTAATTGCTCAAGAGGCTGAAGCAGGAGAATCACAAGTTCAAAGTCTGCCTGGGCTACAGAGTGAGTTCTAGGACAACCTGGGTTGTAGAATGAGTTTAAGACCAGCCTGGGCCACTTAGTGTGACCCTGTTTCAAAATTTAAAAATTAAAAATTGCACACCTTTAATCCCAGTACTGGGCAGAGGAAGACAGATCTCTGCGAGTTCAAGGCCAGCCTGGCTACCTGTTGAGTTTCAGGTTAGTGAGGACTATGTATAGTCACTATATAGTTTTACTATATATAGTGAGACTTGTCTCAAAAGAATGGGGAGGGGGTGAGATGACTCGGCAGATAAAGGCATTCCTATCTTCAAGCCTGACAACCAGAGTTTGAGATCCCAGACCCACATGGTGGAAGGAGAGGGACCCATCCTGCAAGTTGTTCTCTGTTCTCCACACAAGTGTGCTGTGTCATGCTTATGCATGCACACGCGCGTGCACACACACCACTAAATTTTTTTTAAATGTAATAAAACACAAGAATTGTTCTTTGCCAAGCCAAAGGCTGCATGGTAGTTCAGTGGTAGAGCTCTTGTGTAACCCCTGAGGGGACAGTATGGTCTCCTGTGACAATCACTGGGTTATTCTCCTAGCTGTAGCCTCTCTGATTGTCACCTCAGTGACAGGGCCGTGATGGTTTCAACAGAAGGCAGGTGTGTAGGTATGAGCAGGGGTGTGTGTGTGTGTGTGTGTGTGTATGCGTCAGGGTCGAAATCCTAAACTGCCTCTCTGGCAGGAAATGGTATCCTAGCAACCAGTCCGAAGAGGCTGCAGGTCCTAAGACAGTTGCCGCTCCAGCCCTAAAAGATGATCTTCCTCCTCTCCCTCCTCCCTCTGCTCCCCTCCCTCTTCCCCCTGCTCCTTCCTTTTCTCTGTTTCTACTACTTTTCTTTTCCCTTCTCCTCCTCTCCCCAACCTGCCCCCCACCTACATGTCTCAGGCTGACGTGTATCACCTCTCCAGGAAATCACCCCTTTTCTCCTCCAGGGCTCTGAGTCCCATGGCCTCTCTCTGGCTCCCTTGTACCCCAGTTCCCCCATCACAGCCCTTAACACCACACATTGCAATCGCCTGTCTNGTTTGCTCAACACCACACAGCCTGCATCACCCTGGCAAGCCCACTATAGAGCCTGAAAGAGGGCAGGAAGCCTNCTTATCTTCTTGCATCTCAGGCATGTGTAGGGAGATGGAGTTCACCCCTGCTCCTCAGGTCCCTGTGAGATGCCTGGTGCCTGGGAAAGGAAGTCATCTGCCTGAGTGTTTGCAGGGAGAGGTGAAGAATCTGGACTTTGGTTCCTGACTAGACTTGTTGGCACCCCCCCGTCTGAAGGTCCCATCTTATAATACAGACAGGTGTCCCATGTGCTTACCCTCCACCCCCCAGCCACCTTGCCACCCCAGCAGCTAAAATGGAGAAAGAACAAACCAGTCCCAAAGCACAGTCCCTGTGATGTTTAAATGCAGCAGGTGCAGGAATGAATTGGCCCAGAGCTGCATCCAGCAGGTGCTGCATAAATGCTCTACAGGCTTACTTCCTCAGCCTCCAAAAGAGTGGCAGTTAGGACCCACTGTCTTCATCCCTCCCCCAGCTGAGAACCTGGGGACAAGAGAGATGGAAGGAGGGGCAGGCAGCCAGGCCTCCTAAATGTGCAGGTACCCTGACCTTTCCCAGCCTCTTCTCCAAGGCCTCCAAGGCTCTCCTTGTCAGAGATTAGCCTATNGAATCCTGCAAAACTCCAGTGGGTGACTCAGGCAGGCGGGCCACTTTGATCACTGTTCCTAGGGCTGGGCTCAGGGCAAGGCTGAGGCGTGGGCTCTCCCCACACACCCTCACCCACTGGACCCCAAGGCAGCAGAGAGCAAACACCTCTTCCTCCCTCTCCCCTCCCCCCCCACTCTTTCTTTTATTCACACTGGTCCGGCCAGTTGTCTCTCTGCAGTGAAATGTGAGCTCAGGCACAGAAAATATCAGCACTGCCAAGCTGACAGAAGAATGCAGGGAGGAGGGCAAGGGAAGATGCTTGGGGCTGGGTCAGGCTGCCTACTGCAGCTGGCATTTTGCCCATCCGTCCTGCACTGCGCTGACCATGGAAGAGACAGATATTCCTGGCCACTTCATAATGCCTCCTGCTTGGAAGCATCCTTCTGGCAGCATCCCAGAAATTCTCAGAAAGTAGTCTGCGAACTCTTGGGTATCCCAGAGACCCTTAGAGAAAGTCAGGAAGCCACAGTCATACCCAGGTGTTGGTTGTCTTATTCACTATCCTTTACTCCTAATCACAAGGTGGGGTTTTCCAGAAGCTCCATGACAGGGGTGTTGCAACAGTGGAAATGCAGAAGGCTCCAGCTGTGCTCAGAGAATCCAGCCACCCAAACTTTGGTTTCACTTCTTTGGAAAGTATGGTGTGTGTGCTCTAATGTGTCTTTTGTTGCTGTGATAAAACACTGTGACTCAAAGCAACTTGGGGAGGAAAGGGTTGATTTGGCTTATGCTACCAGATTATACTCCATCACTGAGGGGAACGGCAGGTATTTGAAGCAGAAACCACGGAGGAATGTTAGTGGTGGCTCACTCTCTGGCTCACTNGATCTTAACTCACTTTTCAATACAGTCAAGGTACACCTGCCTAGGGCTAGCGCTGCCCACAGTGGGCTTGGCTCTCTTCAATCAGTTACTAATCTCCCCCACAGACATGCCCACAGGCCAGTCTGCTCTGGGCAGCTCCTCACTTGAGGCTTCTTCTCTCAGATGACTCCAGGCCGTGTCAAGTTGACAGTCCAGGCTAACCAGGACAGTCTTATAAAATGTGTTTGACATTAACGTGGGATGCATTTGTTATCCTTAAAAGGTTTCTCAGCCTTGATACAGGTGACACATGGTACTGGAAAAATCCATTGATGGGGTTGTCCTGGGCACTGAAAAGTGTTTCATGGCCTCTCTGGCTTCTACCAACTAGAGCTTTAGCCCCACACCCAGATGTGAGGAAAAAAATGTGTCAATTAGAGATGGGTGTGAGCCATGGAACCCTGTAGGTTTTAGGGATGGGAAGCGTCTGGAAATGGAGCAGCCTGGAAGTCAACACTTCAGTCATACACCAGGCATGCAGGCATCCCGAGCTTGAGACGTAGACAGNNTCTCCCTACCCCAGAGGTTTCCATGGCAGCCAAAGGAAGTCCCCTGCCACGTTGTTTCTGGGGTAGATGGCAGTTGGAGGAGGCTCTTTTATTCCTCTTGAAGAACATTTATTTTGCTTTTAAGCAAAAACAAGAATCAGCATATACTCAAAATACACACATAGTCCTAAACACAGGGTGGGAAAGAGTCCCTTGTTGCTTTTTTTGTTTTTTTTTTGGGGGGGGTTGAGACAGGGTTTCTCTGTGTAGCTTTGGCGGCGCCTTTCCTGGAACTCACTTGGTAGCCCAGGCTGGCCTCGAACTCACAGAGATCCGCCTGCCTCTGCCTCCCGAGTGCTGGGATTAAAGGCGTGCGCCACCACCGCCCGGCTAGTCCCTTGTTGCTTTATTGCCTAAGTCACCACCTGGTATCTGCCCCCATATTTAGGAAATGGAGTCTCTATCAGGTTGTGGTACCAGTGTCCTGAAGTGAGGCACTGTGAGGGAGATGCCCCTTCCCACGGACAGGGCAGCTCCCTGGGCCTCGCCAGGTTACTTAAGTTGCTCTCAGTCAGATCTGGCAGTGAGCACATGTGGGGCCCTGTAGGTAAACATAAAGTCAGCTGCCTCTACAGGGTACCCGGTCACCCAGATCCTGCCCTGGACCTAGAACTCCTAGAGGCATATTCTCTCTCTCTCTCTCTCTCTCTCTCTCTCTCTCTCTCTCTCTCTCTCTCTCTCTCTCTCTCTCTCTCTCTCTCTCTCTCTCTCTCCAGGTCCCTGTGGTCTCTGAGTTGAAGTCCCGACCTGTCTGCATGGATTAGTGGTGATTATCAGCTGCTGTGTACTTGGTGTGCTGGGCCTGGGTCAGGCACTCCCTGGATTACATTCATTTAATGTCATTGCCTATTGCAAATGACATCACTACCCTCACATTACAGATGAGGAGCTCAAGGCACAGAAAGGCTAAGCCACATGTTCAAGGCCACATGGCCACCGAGTGGCAGGGTGAATCCGCTTGCTGGGACCCANGGACACCTCNGTGTGCGTCTGTTCCCTACTGATCTCTTGCTCCTTCAGCCTCTTGTCCTATAGACACATAGTTAGGCACACATTGATTCCAGATTTGACTTAACCTGAGAGTAACTGTGTGGCCAGGAGGAAGCCAGTCACCTCTCTAAGCCTCCATTGTCCATTCACAAAGTGGGGTTCACAGGGGTGTGGTGAGGACTTGGGATGACAGGAAGCCTGGCTGTTAGTAAATGTTCAANAAAAGGAAAAACAAGGGCCCGGAGAGATAACTGTGTGGTTTGAGTTCACATTGCTCTTGNAAAGGACCTGAGTTTGGTTCCCAGCACCCACCTTGGGCCACTTACAACAGCCTGTAACTCCTCAGATACCTGTACTTGTGTGCACATTCCCACATGGGGACACACACACACACAAACACACACACCCGTATACACAGAGATAAAACTTTTTCAAATAATTTTTTTCAGCCTCCACCCATCACACCCAGAGGTCTTTATGTCTCCCAACCAGCCACTTGTAGCCACACTGCCTTTGCACACCCTGTCCCCTCTCCTGGAATGTCCCCTGCCCCTGCACTCTGAACTGCTTCTCATCCTTCAAGATTCTATCTGTGCTGCGTCTTACCCCAAAGTCTTCTGGAGAAAGGGTGATCGCAGCCCAGGCGGGCTTTGAGTTGGTAATCCTCTTGCCTCAGTCTTCCATGCAGCTGGGACCGTAGGCAGACACCACCATGCCTGGCTCCAAAGATGTCCTTCCTCTGCCCCACCTACTGCACACTTCTGCCTCTGACAACATGACCCTGAACCACAGGGTCTCACGATCCCTCCATGCATGTCCACCCCATCCACCAGCTAAATCAGAGTTTCCAGGTTCGAGTCTGGAGTTAGACTCGAAATTGGTTTCCCTTTGGCACCCTATCAGTGTACCCGGGAGGCCTGCATGTCACCATCNTATAATTATTTATTTCCAAGACACCCAGCATGGTCTCCAACTGAGGGTCGGGAGGACTGGAGTGCAGGACTTGGCCTTCTTGTTGTGGCTCCAAGAAAGCTAAGTGCTTTCTCAGTCCGGGATCTGATGGGATTGGCTCACAGACCCCTCAGATCACCTGGGAAGCAGGCATCAGGAAGCCAGAATCATTGGCAGGGTGGCTTCTGATCTTACCTTACTCTTNGTCACATTCTGGACAGCATAAGGCAGCCCAGCCCATGTGCTTCCTCCAGAGGGGTGTAATGCCTGAGGTCCTGGCTGCACTTTGAAACCCACCCCTGTGGGACCGTCCCATTAGCCTGCCTACTCTGGTGATGCTACCTAATGTGGACCCGCTTTGGTTCGATGTCTCCCTATGACTTTGAGGAAACTCCCCAGCTCCCATGATCTNCAAGGCTTCCTCCCTCCACCCCAAGGCTTTCTTTGCATTTGGAATTAGGCTTTTTTTTTTGCCCCCCGCAGTCTGTGGCTGGCCTGCTCCCTCTCTGCTTTCCCTGACCAGATGGTTCCTCACCTGCTGACTTCTTCCCTGGCAGCGACTTCTCAGAGGACCCAGACTCTTCTGCTAGACCGGGGAAAGGTGCAGATGTTAACAAGAGATTCCCACAATCCTTTGCATCTAATATCCTGGGAATGATGTAGGTCTTGCCAATGACATGCTCTGAGGGGCACTGAAGGGAGGATGAGATGCAGGGGCTCACATTCTGGTTGGTTTGTTTTTGGAGACAAGGTTTCTCTGTGTAGCCCTGGCTGTCCTGGAACTCATTCTGTAGACCAGGCTGGCCTTGAACTCACAGAGATCCACCTGCCTCTGCCTCCCGAGTGCTGGGATTAAAGGTGTGTACCACCACTGCCTAGCCCTCACATTCTAGCTTTTAAAGTAGTTCCTCCTAACAGCAAAGCCAGGGAGTATAGATGGACTTTTCTTTTGGGTTGCCAGCTCCCCAATAATGACATGGAGACTTATTAACTATGAAAGCTTTGCTGATAGCTTAGGCTTGTTTCTAACTAGCTCTTATACCCTAAATTAACCCATTTCTATTTATTTACGTGTTGCCACGTGACTCGTGTNTTTACCTCTCCTCCTGTATGTCTGTTCCCTCTCGTCTGCTGGCAACTCCTCGCGCCTCTTCCGTTCTTCCCAGCGTTCTANCTGCCTCAAAAATCCTGCCTAGCTATTGGTCGTTTAGCTTTTTTATTCAACCAATCACAGTGATATATCTTCACACAGTGTAAAGGAATATTCCACAAGGGAGCTTTTCCTTCAGTGCCCCTTGTGCCCAGATTCAGAGAGACCAGAGGAGTGACAGCAGTGAGCTGTCTTTTTGTTCCCAATTGACAGTTGGGAATGTATGTCTGTTGAGTATAGATAGCCTTAACTGGAGACAAACTCTGGGTTTGGTTCCTGGACTTGCAAGCAGAGCCCATTCCCTCAATCCTTGCAACGATTTCACAAAATCCTAAATCCCTGCATTATTCCCTTATTTAACATTCCTGGGAGAGCCTCAGTTTCCCCAGCTAGCAATGTGGCCATTCTCCCTTCTCTCTTATAGATGCAATTAAAGATGATGGAGCCTGGGGTAGTTGAGAAATCTGCCTCTGCCCTGAAGTGAAAGTTATCAATAGAACCCAGGCGGTGTTCCTCTGCTGTGTCACTTGTTTTTTTCAGACAGGATATCTTAGTATGGAGCTCACCAAGTAGGCTAGGCTGGCTGGACAGGAAGCTCCCAGCATCTGCCTGTCCACTCTGCTCCCCCTCTGGGGTCACAAGCGTGCACCGCCATGCCCGGCTTTTATGTAGGTTCTGAAGATCGAATCCAGATCCTCATGTTTGCGCTTTACTGAGTAAGCCCGCGTAAGCCCCAGCNCCAGCCCCAGCCTNAGAGTNGGAAATTTCATCGGATCTGCTCTCTGCCATGCTTGACACCACTCCTGGCACACAGGCATGCTCCACTCTCTTGCCACCTGGTGTTTGNAAGAACCTCTATCATGTAACAGCATGGAGCAAAGCAGNGGACTATCTGAAAGCAATTGCCTCAAAAACCCAGCAACCTGTCATCGCCCAACCCAGGAGCAGTGATAAAAAGTGTTCCCAATGGCCCGTGACATGTGCACAGAGCCACACTCTGGGCCCTGGTAGAACTGGTTCAGAGTTCTCACCAACCTCTTAGTCCCAGAATCAGAGCCGCGCTCAGTTTGGAAGCTTGCTGCTCCCTCTGGATCCACTGGCCAGAGCACACTGTGTCTTTGTGTGCTTCCCCATTACCATTGCTTAGTCAAAAAGCGGTCCTCCTCCAGACCTGGCCAGCTCAGTCGGGTCCCAAATTCTGGAGCCTTCTTTGATTGCCACCAGCACCTTCTCATCAGCAGGNGCCTGCACCGCTGCCTCTGAAGCCACTGGAAACCCGGCCCTTCAGTCCGGTCCATCTCCCAGATTCTAACACCAACTCCTTATTGGCTCCAGGTCACCCACCCTCAGCCTTCTGTTTATATGTGGGGTACCCCTCCTGAGGCACGAGTCAGACACAACACAGTGAGGTTTAATGGAACCCAAAGACCCTATCAAACTGCTGGACCCTGTGTGGGGGGATCCTGAACACAGGCCAGTGCGGAGAGAGTTGTGAAAATCTGTGGCATTGGACATGGGTGGAGGCAGGGGGTGTGGGCCAGGCCCTTTCCATNCCTGCCTTTGTGTAACCAGGAGTCCCTCCCACAGGCAAGCCCTGGATGTGAACTTAGTCCTTCAGAGGACGGGCATCTATGGCCCTCTCTCCCTCTGAGCCTTGCTCTCTGCAGTCGAGGCCTAGAGTAGTCAGGGTGACCTTGGTCAAGCTTCTTTTGGGAGTTGGGGGAGTGGGGGACTCTCACAGCCACAGAATTNGGCATTGGTTATGTCTCANTGTAGAGCCAGATGTCACAAGTTGTGCCTGTGACCCCATGAACTTCCTGGTGCTATTCCGAGCCAACCCATCTCATTCTTTCCTGGTCTTAATAGAGTCTTAACTGAAGGTCCCAGCCATGCTCTGAGGAAGGAAGGTGGGAGCTGTGACCCCTGCTTTAAGCAGGTCATCAGAGGGACAGTGCACTCCATCTTGAGACATGGGGGTCCTCGGGGGCTCCAGAGAGCTGCAATGACAATCACAGAGAGGAGTGAAGTTTCCCCTCCAGAAACCATCTTTAAAGAGACCAGTGGCCTAGCAAAAATGGGGTGCAGCACCCCTGTATGTCCTCTCCTTGATGCCCCTGTCTGGTGAAGACAAAACCAAGAAACACAGACAAGGAGAGAGTTAGGGAGATCTAGGATACAGTGTGTATGTGAGGGGGGCATGTCCCCAAATATAAAAGATACCCTGTGGGCCCATCTCAGTGACTGATGCTAAGGGTGACCATTTCTGACTGTAGTCCCACTGAGCCCCCAGCAGTCTCTAGGGAGTGACTTAGATGTAACCTTAAGGGTTATGTTCCTACTGGAGGCTCTGAGCTGGGAGCAGTTCTCCCTGGAGGCATTTGTGAGCACCTAGAAACAGCCTTGGTTGTCATAAGTGGGGGTTGAGGAGTGTCTAGTGTCTAGTGCTCCTCAGCACCCTACATCATGTAGGAACCCCACTCCGTCACAAGGGGGGTGGTGTCAGACACTCCTTGGCAGTTGCTGTTGTGTGTGTATAATGAAGAAGTGTGTGAGGAATGCCTGGTTTATAGGAAGNCCTCCAGAGGCGGGGGGGCCATTGCTGAGGTGAAACCCTATCTGGACTCTGAGAGAAACCCAGGCTCCGCTAGGTTGCAAGCTTGTGTGATCACAAAACAATAGCTGCCTGCATTGCTCTCAGGCCACTACTTGTAGGAGGTAAGAGCCAAGAGCCAACGGCAGCTTGTGTGAATTTGATCTGGCAAGATGCCTCTTCCTGGGGCTGGAGAGAAGCTCAGCAGTTAAGAGCACAGGCTGCTNTTCCAGAGGACCCAGGTTGGATTCCCAGTACCCACATGGCAGCTCACAACCAAATTCCAGAACCAAGGGATTTGATGCCCTCTGTTGGCCTCCATGATAATTGCACACATGTGGTGCACAGACCTATATACAGGCAAAACACCCATACACATAAAATAAAAATAAATGAATCTAAAAAGAAAACAAAAATGAAAAACCCTCTTTCTGTCATACAGATGTAAAGCCCTACTTCCTTCCAAAGGCGTTTCTTCCTGACACCNNNNCAGAGTCAGGTGTGGTGGCATACACCTATAATTCCAGGACTTAGGAGACTGGGGTAAGAGGATCATGAGTTTTAAGCTAGCCTGGGCTACCTAGAGAGACCCTATGTTTATAAAAAGATAAAACAAGACCAAATGCTCCTCCATCTCTGAGGGCTTCGTGTCTAGCTCACTGCTTCTAGAAGGAGGTGGGTCTGAGAGTTGGCTTGCTGGTATGTGAGGGGGGGCTGTCATGTTGGCATGTGAGGCTTGCTGCACTTGCTTATAAACCAAAAGTGACTGGGTTAGAAATGAGGGTCAGAGGGCACTTCTAGGAAAACAGCTGTAGCTATCGGCTGGAGAACTTTGTGCCCTGTTCCCTGTATACAGAGGCCTCTTTGACCCACTTCCTGGTTCAAAGATGGGGCCATTTGATCCTGGGTCTGCTGAGCTGGGCACTCATCTCCCCTGGGTGAGTCTGCCTGCTTTGGAATGTATCCTATGATCATTTTTATCAAGCCTAAAAATGACTTCTTGAAGAAATAGATTTCAAAGAATTTTTTTCAACTAAAACACAGTAGATGACCGGTTCATGGCGGGTATTGTGGGTACAAGAACTTGATCAAGCCCCTTGGGATCGGATATGAGGCTGCAGTTCAGCATGGTCAATGGTTCTCTAATCATTCATTCATTCATTCAGCAAGATTTTGGGAGTGGGGTGTGCTGGGTATGGAGCCCAGGGCCTTACATATGCAAGGGGACCACTCTGTCACCAAGCTACATTTCCAGCCTCCATCCTTTTGTGTTTTTCTGTTTTGGTTTTGTTGTTGTTGTTGTTTATTGTTTTTTTTTAAAATAGGCTTTCACTAGGTTGCCCAGGGTAACCTTGAACTTACTTGGTAGCCCAGGCAGACCTTGAATTTGCTACCCTATCTCTGCCTTCTGAGTGGGTGGGATTCCAGTCCTGTACCACCAGATCTAGTTAAGGAGTATTTGATGAGTGTGTGGTGAGTATTGTTCTGACGCCCACCCCCCCAAACCCTTGCTCTCTCCTCAAAACCACCACGTAAGGTTGGGTCATTTATGCTCACTTGACAGATGACAAAACCAAGAGTCAGAAGGGTGAAGTCACTTGTTCAAGGTCACGCCTTCAGGAAGGGTGGAGCAGGGTCTGAGCCCTTGCCCCCCGCCCCACTTCCCAGGCTTCTAATCCCCCTACCCCCAGGAAGCCTCTGTGATAGTTCTTTAAGAACCCTGTACAGGGTGCGCACACGGCCAGGCTCTGGAAGCCGCAACGTGTGTTTCATTAAGCTCTGCAAGCTTGTGTGACTCCACCCTTGAGAGATACCAAAGTTCTAGCCTCCCATGACAGAGGGGAAGCCTGGCAGTTCCGGGGCTCTGGTGACTCTGGCCTGGTGCCAGCTGTCCCCAGTCCCAGAGTAGCACAGCCCAACCTGATCATGTGGGCTGAGCTGGCAAAGGTGGAAGGGGAGGAGAGGTGTCGACAAGCAGCCAGGACNAGGAGGCCTGAGACAGAGGGGACACTTTGCCTCTGGAGACACACAGGGATTCTTGATAGCCTTCATGGGAAAAGTGTGGACCTTAGGACCTCGACTCCGCTCTGCTCCCGTCCTCTGGTTTACAAGATGGTGTGACAAGCCCCACCTGTGAAGGTGATGCAGCACCACTCCCTACTGTGCTCCACACACAATTTCCCAGAAGATGAAAAGCGTAGACAACTTTTCAGCTTCATCTATGTGTGTGGCAGACATTTCTAATAGATCACAGAATCCTTCCCCGTCATACCACCCCTCCCCCTCCCCCACCCATGCAGTTTCAGAGACCTGCCCAAGGTATCATTCCAGGCAGCCACCCCTAGTAGATCAGAGCTGACATGTGTTCCAATAACCCATGACAAGGCTGCTTTAAAACAAGCATTTTATCGTATCTCTTGGTTTGACAGGTCAGGAATTCAGGCCAGGTNAGCCGGATAGGTCTTGGACTCTACCTGGCATGGGGTGGTGNCAGTGGTTACCAAGTGGCATTGGGCTAGCAGCAGGCTCACTTGAAGGGTTTATTGGCACACACCCCTGGCAATTTGACGGCGGCTGTGAGGCTGGATCAGCTGGGTCCCTCTCTCTCTATCCATGGTATCCACCAGCTGGGAGTTATCTTCTCACACGGCAGCTGAAGGCTCAGGAGCTAAGCCNAGGGATTTNCATCTGTAGCAGGGCCAGAAGATGCCTGGGACTCTTCTNTCATGGATTCTTGGCCAAAGCAGTCACAGGCTCAATCCATGCCAAGATGAAGTATGTACTCCCTTTCAACAGTCAGCATATGCTGCAGGGGGGCCTCCCAAGTGCCCAGGCACCACAGCCCCATCTGCACTTAGTCAGAACTTTTTATTTTCANAGCCCCATCTGTACTTAATCAGAACTTTATTTTATATTTTAGTATGTGTCTGTGCATCCCTTGCATGCCTGGTACCCTCAGAGGCCAGAAGATGTCATCAGATCTGGGACTGGAGTTACAGCAAGTTGTTAGCCGCCAGGTGGTGCTGGGACTCAAACCCTGGTCTTCTGGAAGAGCAGCCAGTGCTCTTAATCACTGAACCATCTCTCCAGCCTCTAGTCAGAACTTTTGAGACAAAGTCTCATATATTCTAGGCCGGTTTCAAACCCACTGTGTAGCTGAGGATGACCTTGAACCTCTGATTCTCTTGCCTCCACCCCACCTCCTCTCCTCTAGTGCTGGGATTACAGGCAAATACAATCATGTTCATGTTGCTCTAGAGATAGAATCTGGGCTTCACGTGTGCTAGGTAACGTACCAACCAGGCTACATCCTTAGACTCTTCAGTGGGATCTTTGGGTCATGCTCTGGACGATAGGCTGCAGAACCCTTCTCTGCTGCACTGGAGTCCCCAGGGTCCTGGGGAGATGCACCATGGTCCCTGCAGAGCTGATTACAGCCCAGTGCTGAAAGGAAAGGCAGGGAGNTGACATCTAACTACATTGAAAAGAGGGACAAACTTCACAGTTACCATTTACTGTCTTTGTCAGGTGCCTCCTGGGTGTCAGGCACCTGGTGGCTTGACATGCAGCAGTGGGCTGGACAAGGTCCCAGGCACGAGCAGCTATTCTCATCAGGGAAAGTTGGGGATGAGTGAAGCAGGAGCTATACCAAGGCAAGCATTCCTGGGGTTCCAGGAAACTANTGTGGGAGACAGGGACACAGAGCCATGCAAAGTATTGAAAGTGGGGAGTCAGGCAGGCTCCTCAAGAGGAGACAGGACATGGGAAGACACTAGCCATAGAGGTGTCACCAAGCACAGAAGTCAGGAGGTGACAGTGGTTGCAGCTTTGTCAAGGAACAAGGCCAGTGGATGATGCCTGCTAGGCCAGAGCAGATGGAGGTCAGGTTAAGGGGTGTGTGTGGAGTTGTTGGCCTCAGATCCATCTGGCAGTGTGTGGAGAGTGGGTTGAGCATGGGGAACTCAAAGNCAAGAAGAAGGCTGCAGTTCATCGGAGGGAGGAACAGGACGAAGTCCTGACATGGGTCATTGGAAAGCCCAGAAGGCTGGGGACAAGCAAAGGCATTGGAGCCAGGAAGCCAGGGTGTCGACATGAAGAAGAAGCCTTAGCTATTAAGAGCTTCTAGGGAGCATGGGCAGCAAGGCACAGGCTGGGAGCCAGGGATTCTTCCGGAATGAGGATCTTAGACACCTCTCAGCAAGCAACGGGAGTCTGAGCCCGGAGCCCTGGGAAGGGGCATGATGCCNAAGCATGGTCGTTGGCTGATGGCAACTTTACCTTGGTGGGTAAATGACAATAGACTGCATTGTGACCTTCACAGCCCCAAGCAGCCCCACAGACCTGCTAAGGGTGGATTCTGCTGTAGATGGGAAACCAGAGACCCCCAGGACTCAAGCACTGAGAGGTGTAACTGGTACTTGAACTCACNAAGTATCTCCCTGTGTTCTTTGTGTTGACCAAGTCCAGGGAAATCACAGAATTACAGTCCTTTACTGAGGACTTACTGCTTGCTGCGCAGTAAGTGTCCTTGGCTTTTATTTACTGTCCACAGCAAACGTGCCAGCTAGGGCCGTTTCACCTCATTTTAATGTACAGAGCAGGTCTGAGGTCACACACCAAGCAAGTGGTCATTGGGACTCAAATCTTAGCAATGCTGTTCCACAGCCTATGCTGAGCTAGTGATGGGAAGCCCAGTGCATTGTGGGAGGCTGCGGCCACCAAGCCAGCTGACCTCACAGCCCCTCACAGATTTCCCAGCATGGCTCTGCTCTCGCTCAGGGAGAGTCCATGCATGGAAATCTCAGACTCCAAGGATGGGGTGGGTACCAGGGCGGGACCAAAGAAGAAAATGGAGGACACGTTCTTGGCTTGAGGCCATCTGTGAACATCCAGGAAAGACAGAGAAAATGCTTTGGTGAGGGGGCACTACTTTACGGNGTGTTGCTCTTCTCACTGTTTGCTTTGCTGAACCCGATCAAACGCTTTCCTGAGCCAGGGCTGCCGTGCCCATCTCGCCCCCTGACTACCCGTCAGCTGGTTGACAAAGCAGAGCCAGGCAGGCTGGGAGACAGAGGCAGGGCTCTGCACCGCTGCTGGGAGTCCCCATTCCCCCTTCCCCCCACCCACCTCCTCCACCTCAGCTACCTGTTCCTGGAAGGNCATTCCAGGAACCCTAGTGCATGAAAGGCAGGAAGAACCCGGGCCCCATTCCCACCCTGATGACTCCATACTGTACACCTGCTGGGATCCACCTGCCCCAGACTGGATTCCCTTCCCACCTGTCCACTCTCCTGTGGCTTAGATGTCTCACCAATGTCTTAAACCTAGTCAGTCACCAAGCCCACCTATGATCCTGAGTNATTTTCCTCCCCTCAGGCCCCCTCCCCTGCCCATCAGCAGCCTCTGTGGGCTACTGTGGAACTTTCTGGATTTAAGCACCTTTCCCCTTCTATCTACCCGTCCATGTCACCAGTCACTTCTACCCTGCTGTCCCGTCCACCCTTGCCCCTGTACAGCCCTTCTGCACACAGCAGAGTGGCATTCTAAGAATGCCAGATCTGATCTCAGGACCGCCCTGCTCAGCAGTTTCTGCTGGCTTCCTGGTAAAGTTGTCTTCCTCGCCATAGCCTCGGCTAATGTCTGCTCGCCCCCACCCCCACCCCCTGCACCATCCCCACTGTCAGCCCTGCCCACTGTGTACTAGGTCCCTGGGCCTCCCCTGTGAGTCCTGTCCTTTCTCTGGAATGCCTATCCTCCAGAATGTCCCATGACTGCCCCTGCCCATCATTCGTGTCTCAGCTCAAATGTCATCCTCAGAGAGTCCTTTTCCCTAAGAGCAAAGGCAACAGACTCACCCTACTTTCCTCTCCTAAACAAAACAAAACTGTTTTCCCATAACACATCTCCTACTCTGAAATTATCGAATTCACTCACTGTGTTTCCCCTGTAGAGTGTCAGTCTATTCAAATGAAGGCCTGAGGACCAGCAAGATGGCTTGGTGGGCAAAGGCACCTGCTGCCAAGCCTGAAGACCCACATGGTAGAAGAAAAGAATGGACTCCTGCAGGTTGTCCTCTGACCTCCACACACGTGTCTTGGCACTCACACGCCCCTCCTCCATACACACACACAAATAAATAAAATGTAATAAAAATTTCTAAGGGAAGTTATCCTAAAAATAAAATGGGATTTTTGTTAATGAAATAATAAAATGAATAGTATTTGTAATAACACGATAAATATTTTTACTATTCATTCTATGTATCCTAAATTAGCTTTGAACCCATAATCCTCCTGCCTCAACCTCTCAAGAGCAGGGCTTATAAGCAGGTGCTACCACAACCCACTGAATTTGGTAATGATGCACTCAGATGGCCTGTGTGGTCCCTCTTGTAACAATCTCTCTTAGGCCGTAGGACGACTGCTCCACTGGCCCGAGTTCAGTCCCCAGGAAGCCACATAAAAAGTGGCAGGTCTGATGGTGCATGCTTGTAATCCCAATGGAAGATCTGTAGGGCTTGCTGGCCAACCAATCTAGCCTAATTAGTAAGGTTCCGGTCAATGAGAGATTCCATCTCAAAGGAAGTGGGCAGCATATCTGGAAATGACACCTGAAGTTGTCTTCAGGTCGCTACAGGCAAGCACACAGGCATGGCATGCAACACACACACACATGTGCATGTACACACACTCACACAGATTCTAACGAATGATAACAAGGTCACTCTGCAAGTGACCAGTGACTGGCCAGTGCAAGACAGATCTTAATTCTTTTGGAAGAGCTTGCACTCAGAGGACTGCTGAGTCACTGCTGGATAGCAGTTAGGGGTCTGAGTAACCAGTAACAGCCAAGGGATTAGGAAACTAACCGGTTTTGATTGGTTGAGGAGCAGATCAGGGCACTGCTGAGCTTTGCCTGGATGACCAGCTGGGAAAAATCCACTGCTAAATTCTTATTGGCTGACTATACTTCTGTACAGGTGTCCTGCCAGCTCAGGGGCCTGGGGCAGAAACTGATATGACAGGGTATTGGAGCTACTCCTGGTTCCGTTCTCACGATATGATCTAGTTTCATTGTTTCAGTTGGTGTCAGACAATATCTAGAAAAATGGCCTTGGCAGGCGACAAGGCTGTGGTGTCCTCAAAGTGAGCCTGAAATAACCTAGGATCTTGATAAACGACAGCCGTGGTTTGCAGGCTGTCTGCCTGGAGCCCAGCAGTGTTGATCAGTTTAGTCCCCCTACAGGCTTGCCTTGGCTGCCAGACAGAGTTGAGCTCTGCACTAAGATCTGCCTGATTCCCAAGTCTGTGTTCTGATCGGTACTTGGAAACTCACAACATCCTCTGGGCTGTAGCCGCACCCTACTTCTTTCTGTAGGCAGAATGGAGGCCATCTGTATCAAATCGAGCTGGCACTCTGCATTTAAGAACCCAGCAAAACCTTCTGAGGATCACGTGCCAGCCCTTCACACCCTGGTGTCCCATCTCCAGTTGTGAAGTCTCCCAGCCTTCCCTCATCTGAGTAAAGAGCCCATGATCAGCCCAACAGGAGTCCTGGGACCCTGAGCGCCAGACAACGGCACTGCCTGTGCCATGGGAGCCAATAAGAATTTGAGTATCGCTCTGGGGAAAGCAGGAGCTACATATGAGGTGACCAAGGAAGATCTTGGCAGCTGTGCCCCAGAACTTTCCTTTTTGGTTAAACCACTTGAGTTGTCCAGTTTATCAGAAACTAGGACCCCAAGTGCATTAATGACATGGGGTTCATTATAATACTATTTGCATTGTGGTTTTGACACCCTCTTTACCCTTTTGCAGGCTTTTCTAGAGGATCAGGGGAAGTAATACCTTAAAGGATGAAGTTCACACATGACTTTGGAATATATAAACCACCTTACCCCAAGAATATGCCACCTATCTCATAAATATTCATAAAAACTTGTTTAAAATCCAAAAAGCAGAACCCACCAGCTGTCCTGGCCTTTAGGGACAGCCTAACTCCAATCTTGGAATACTTGCCTTGCTTTGTTAGATAAACTTCTTAAGTGCTCTGTGTCCATTGACTGAATTCTTTAAGAACACAAGAAGCCAGAGGACCCATCCCCACCCCAGCCCCATAACTGCAGGATCCACAGATTGGTGGGATTCACAGCTTGGTGGGATTCATAGCTTGATGGGATCCATAGCTTGGTGGGATCCATAGCCTGATAGGATCCACAGCTTGGTGAGATACAAAGCTTGGTAAGATCCACAGCTTGGTGGAATCCACAGCTTGGTGGGATCCATAGCCTGATGGGATCCACAGCTTGGTGGGATCCACAGCTTGGTGGGATCCACAGCTTGGTGGGATCCACAGCTTGGTGGAGTATGGCAGCAGATCTACTCACCCAGTGACCCAAGTACTCTCCCTACCTTCCGGAATACTGATCTCACTCATTGTTCTGAGATGCTGAGATCTGTCATAGAGTAAGATCTCTGTTGTAAAGTCAACACTAAGGTAGCTCTGCCCTTCCTAGAATATTCTGTATCCCAGTATTTCTCAAAGCTTGCTCAGTTACACCCTAGGCCCACCATGAGATAGCTTACTATCAAAACCAATTCTGCCACATATTGTGGTGAATGTCTGTAATGCCAGCACTTAGTAAGTGAGGCCTGGAGGATCCTGAGTTTGAGACTAGCCTGGGCTAAATAACAAGCTCATTGCTGCATAACAAGATCATCTCAATAAATAAATAATTCTAAGNTCAGTACTTTTGGGAAACTAGGTGCTGGGAATGGGTATTTAATATTCAAGGTTCTGAGAAGGCCTGAAGCATAGGAAGAGGATTTGCATCCACTGAGCCCGAGACCCTGTGCCGCCAAATCTAGGTGACCACAGGACTCTCCTGGCTCTGGTGGGGCAGCTGGGTAAATGGTGTTGGGGAGCCTCCAAAACTTACCTTGGAAACATCTGCTCAAATCTAAAAGGACTAAGAAGTAGTGACAGAGGTGTGTGTGTGTGTGTGTGTGTGTGTGTGTGTGTGTGTGTGTGCGCGCGCGCGTGTGCTCGCGCGCGTGCGCGCGCGCATGTGTTCCCCACAAAGAGGAGCCCAATGCTGTGAGCAAGGCTCTGAGAATGCTTCTGCACTGCATTGGCACCCAGAAGTAAATCTCCATCTTGCTCATCTTCTCTCCGAGTCGTCTTTCCCCCTTGCTTCACAGAGGATGGGGCAAGCAGGTTGATGGGATCAAGCTGGGAGGGCTTCCTGGAAGGAGTGTGGAGCTGCCTAAAGAGGAAGAGCACCCTGTGGCAGGGAAGAGGGTGGAGGCGAAAATGCCACACCCTTAGGACACTTGGCTCTTTGCACACTGTCAAAGCCAGCTGTTGGCTCTCCACCCTGGCTTCCAGGTCTCCAGCCATCTCATGAGTCAGCTCTGCCTTCCCCCTGGGGAAGGGTCAGGCCCTTTCCTGCTTAGGGACCAGGGCCATATTCAGGACTGCAGGGACCTTCTCTCCTCCCTCGGGGTAGGGCCTGGAGTGTGGAAGACAGCACACAGTCAGCCCAGTGGAGCAGAGTTACCAAGGACTCTCTCACTTACAGCCACTTCCCCGAAGAAAAAAACAGGACAGAGGAACACACGGAAGAGGAAGGGACCCCCAGGGCAGGAACCTGACTCAGGCTTTCTCAGGTTCCTNTAGAGAACCCCTTGGCCAATCAGAGGAGTAAGAGGGGAAGGAGAGGGTGCTACCAGAGGTGGGCGAGGCCCGAGCAGGTGCTGGCCAGCTCCACGGCCCAGCCCCGAGCTGGGAGCGGCAGGGTGCCTCCTTCCCTCCCTCTCAGCTGACAGGGCAGGGCTAAAGAGCATGCAGGGACCTGGGACCGAAACTAAGCAGCGTGCTCACCAGGGACCCTCGCCCAGGCGGGGACGCCAGACAGCTTCCAGCAGCCCTGGAGCCTGCCCCACCCAGGACTCAGTCTCCGGAAAACGGACCAATATCCCAATATCTCCCCTGGCCCC
>LZPO01099511.1:962870-983759 GCA_001675575.1 Neotoma lepida | reverse complement strand
CACCTATTCTACCAGCCAGGCTCCACCTCCTACAGGCTCCACAGCTTTCAAAATGGCACTAAGAGCTGGGGACCAAACATTCAAACTACGAGCCTGTGGGAGGCATTTCAAGTTGAAACCAGAACACACAGGACACTTCTTGTACCTGGCAGGGTGCCTAGGACCAGTTGTCCAGGCAACAACCAGGTGCTCCTCATAGAAGAAAGCCATTTATCCTGGCAAATCTTCTATGGCTCTCGTCTTACTGGTGCCCACTTTAGACCCACCTGACCATAGCCTTGGCACTGAGTGCTGGCCCTGTGTTCTCTGTGGTGCCCTAGGAAGAGCCTAGACTAAGTCTTCAATGAAAAGTGCAAATTCAGTACATCGCTGCAGGTAGAAAATAAGACCAAGAATCCTGAACAGGGAGGGTTCGATAAGGCAGGAGGTTGTCCCCTTTCTTGGAGTCCAGGTGAAGCAGGAATACAGCAGATCAAGTAAAAGAGGGGACGTAACTTATAGTCTGTATAAGGGAATGGTCTGGGGACCACCTTGTGTTCATGGGCAAATGCCCGAACGGTCCATTTAAATAAGCAAGCCATGGGGAGTGCAGTGGTAGGNTGGACAGGTTTGAGTGGGGTCAACTCTGGCCGGGTCCCTTGGGATGACAGCTCTGTTTCTACCACCTAGGCAGCAAGCTTCATTGTATTCATCCTGCTCCATCAGCAGGGAGACCCGTGAGGGGCCTTTTAAGATTATAGTAGTGTCCATTCACTCAACACACTGTATCATATTTGCACTGTGTCTCAGGATCCATTCCAGACAGGCACTGGGTCACAGGGACAGCATAACAGAGATGGTTTGGTGGGTAATAGTGTCCAAGCCTCATGACCTGAGTTTAGTTCTCAAGACCCATGATGGGAGGAGAGAACCAACTCCCCAAATTTGTCCTCTGACCTCTACATGTGTGCCATGGCATGCACACACCNGTACTCGACACATGCATGTCACACATGCATGTCACACATGCATGTCACACATGCACAAACACACACGTACATGCACGCACACACATATACTAATAATAAATTAAAAGTTTAAAAAGATAACAACACAAACAATGCTTGCTTCCAAGAATCTTGTAGAGCTCAGGAGGGGTATGAGGCCATTCATTGGCTCTTGCTCCATGGCAACCAGGTGGAACCCACCCTCGGGTGCCATAGTACACAGAGCCAGCTCTCTCGGCACAGAGGGGACACTGAAGATTGAAGAGGGGACAGACTGCAATACAGCAGCTGGCAGATGCTGGTCCTCACAGGTGGCAAGGAACTGAACACCTATCATACATCTCATTCTTCAGCTATGGGTACCTGTGCCGAGCTTAGCCAAGAGCTCCAGGCTTCATGACCTCTTTCTCTCCCACAGGAAGGTCCCGTCTAGCCCCACCCAGAAACGTGACACTGCTCTCCCAGAACTTCACTGTGTACCTGACATGGCTTCCAGGGCTTGGTAGCCCCCTGAACGTGACCTATTTTGTGACCTACCAAGGGTATGGGGCGCCTCCATGCTGGTGGGTGGGGAGATGGAGGAGTGTGTGAGGGATGGAGGGGCTGCCCTGGGCTCTCTGCATTCCACGTGTCAGCATTCAGAGGTTCTCTGGGTCTCTGGGAGATGGCATGTGGCAGGTTCTTGGAGACGGGCTCTTGCTAGAAGTTAGAGGTGGTAGGCGAGATACTCGATGGAGAATGGCAGATGATAGGCTTGCTGGAGATGGGGTGGGTCTTTATGTAAAGTTGGAGTAGGGCTTGACTGGAGCTGTGAGGGGACAGAAGTACTTGGGGTTTGTATTAGTTGCTTTTCTGTTGCCACGATTAAACACGACAGCCAAGGCAATGTATGGAAGAAACAGTTTATTTCAGCTCGGGGTTCCAGAGGAAATGTCTGTGATGGTGGAGGAGGCATGGCAGCAAGAGAAGGAAGCTGAAAGAGGACATCTGTTGCTGCCTGGGGGCCAGCCTCCAGCGGCTCAGGGCTCAAAGGGAGGCCAGCCTCCAGCGGCTCAGGGCTCGAGGGATCCACGAGGTGGCGTGCTATGACTTTTTTATCCGAGGGAGTAAGAGATAAGACACTCACACACTCTCCTGATGGTTTCCCTCTTTGTTCTTCTTCTGTATTCTGATTANTTTTCCTCTACAGCTTATATACCCCAACAAAATCATTCAGGCAATATAGAAATTACAATGTGGTTACGTTCTATTTTTCAAGTGAATGATTATAATGAATACAGGTAAGAAACATGTTTTCCATGTCCCTTACATGATTTAACATTTTACGTATTACAGGTGAAAAACAAATTATCCCCAAGAACCCACATACATTCATACCCAAGCACCTTGTTATAGATTAACAGAGCGTGAACAAGCAATTTTTCCTAGCCAGTTCTTTTACTGGCAGGCTGCATTTTGAGGTTACAAAGAAAGAACCAATTACTTTATTACTTATCTTGAAAGGTAATCTTATAAGGAATCTTAAAGGAATCATAAACCTATACTTTTATACATGAAAAACAGTCATTTCTACTTTAAATTTTCAGGGTACATACCCACTCATCAATAGATTTTTATATCAGGAGACTGAGGGCAGAAATGGGTACAAGGAATTAATCATCATCTTTCATCACCAACCAATCATTGGAAAGCACATCAGCTAGTAATAATTGGGATGCTTTGTTTTTGTGATCCCCAGCCTCAAACCTTTTATCAAAACATCTTAATCTAACCTGAGGTCATTTCAAGGCTTTGTTTTGGCTATGATGCACACCAAAACTTGTGACTGCATCTTTCAACATCAAGATTAAAAGAATTCCAGCCAGCCTGGCTCCTGGGACTCAATTGTTTTCCTTAATCCTTAACCTGAGCTGTGATCTATGCAGCTCTTTAGGTGAAACTCATTGGCCGTAGCTGTGTGACACTTCCTTCTTCAATCATCAAAACCCTATTTAAGCTAACATTATTATTATCATTTAGACAGTACAGCTTAGGAAGAAACCATCTTCATAACTATCCACAGGTAAAAATGCCCAGTAGAACGGGATATTTCTATGAGATAAACACACTACATTACAGGCAGTGAGGATCTCCCCACACCCATTACACCAGAGAAAGATGGCTGCAGCAAACACGTAAAGGCACAGCAGAAGCAAAAGACATTCTGTAGTCTGTGGTTTCAGGGCCTTGCCTATCTGAGATTCACCCATCAGGGATTTGCCTCCTGGTGGGCTGACTTCAATTGCCACCTGCTGCTCCTCTAACCTGGCCACCAACAATCTTCAACTGCAAGCACAAAGCCAAAGAGCAAACAGGAAGTGAAGAGAAGCTCTATGCTTTCAAAGCCCTACCCCAGTGATGTACTTGCACCAGGTCCCCAAACAGTGCCACCAACCGGGGGCCAAGTGCTCAAATGCATGGGCCTGTGAAGGACATTTTTCAGTCAAACCTCTGAAAGGTTGTTCTAGCCAAACAAGTGACCAAGGGTCTGGTCCTGCTTTCTGTAGAGCCTGGTCATTGAGCTGGACAGGGCGACAGGGTCTTTATCATCTTGGAAGCCCAGACGGTTACTAATAGTCTGTAGGAATCTGAAAAGGGAAGCTGCTGTACCATCTTTCAGTCATGAACCACCACAGCCAACTGAAATCCCTCTTCTTTCCTCCCTCCCTCCCTCCTCACTCCCTCCCTCCCTTCTTTATTTCAGTGTTGGGAATCAAACCCAGGAGCCTCATGCATGTTGGGCAAGCCCATGACCACTGAGCAACACACACAACCCAGAGGGAGGTTTTCAAGACCAGATTCTAGGTTGTAACTGCGCTGGGCTCCACCAGGCTGTTGCTTTAGGTCTTTGCAGTCAACGNCGATGCTGATCACAGCACACCTATGTGCGATTGTTCGGATAGAATGACTGATGCCTTCATTCATCCTGACAGTTTCCACCTAAATTTGCTTCTTTCGGATTTTTGCTTAACTTCTCATGTTGACCGTGTTTCTCTCGTTTATACTACAATCTTAGTTGTCTTGGCCGTGAGAGAGGATAGCTTTCAAAGAACCTATAATTACTCATTACTCAATTCCTTTATGCCAAAGTCTGTAGGCGGCCTCCTATACATGTTTTCTTTGTTCTAGAACAATGGTTTTCAACCTTCCTAATGCTGCAACCCTTTAATACAGTTCCTCATGTTGTAGTGACCCCCAACCATAAAATTATTTTTGTTGCTACTTCATAACTGTGATTTTGTTACTGTTAATGAATCATAGTGTAAGTATCTGTGTTTTCCCATGGTCTTAGACCCNAAGGGGTCCCAGCCCACATGTTGAGAACCACTGCTCTAGAATCTGCTAATTTTGTAGAACTGTCACTGGTTCTGAGCTGACATCTTTAGGTGATCAAAGTCTCCAGTAATATTTGGTTCCAAGTCTTTTTTTATTTCAGGAAATTTTCCTTAATCATTCATATTCTGTTCTCTAGCTTTGATTTTTTCTTCTTCAGGGACTCCTGTCATTTCCATGTTTGATGGTTTTGCTCCCCTAGGTGTCTTTTTTTTAGAACATTCTATTTATTTATTTATTCATATATATTTTGTTTGTTTATGCTGTTCTCCAAAAGATATAGGTTTCATTATTGATTGTTTTGTTAATTTCGTGTGCTTTCATGTTCTAGGTTATTCACCATTTTAAATGTTTATTTATTAGTGTGTATGTGTNTATTGGGGCTGTACATGATGTGTGTGGGTGTGCATGGAGGTCAGAGGACAATTTTATGGAGTCGGTTCTCTCCTTCCATGTGGGTTTTAGGGATTGAACTTGAGTCACCAGGTGTGTGTAGCAAGCACTCTACCAGCTGCGCCATCTTGGTTGTACCTAGTTTTCCTTAAGGCCTATCTGACATTGTAACTGTTGGTGTCATTTTTATTGTTTTCTAGTTGAGTTCAAGTTTTCTGTTTAAATCAGCACTTTTGAGTTAAAATCTGCATACTAATAGAACAACATACTCCCCACAAGGAAGGTGTGAAACATCTCCACTAGCCGCAGAGGTTCTCAAAGGCCACTTGGCATCTCAGTCCCCACCCCCAGGTCTGGACAGCAGCTACCCATCTGCCTCTGACACTGTGGATTAACCTTGTGTATTCCCAAAGTTCCTATCAATGGATTTGTGGTCAGGTGTGGTGTTCCGTGCCTGTAATCCCAGAACGAAGGAGGCTGAAGCAGGAGAATTATTCTGAGTGTGAGATGAATTCCAGCCCCAGCTGAACTACACTATAACATCCTGTTCCCCAAACAGAAAATGGGTTTGTGTAGTGTGCCCCCTTTTGTGCCTGGTTGGCTTTACTTAANACCTTTCTGGAATTTACACACATTGTTGCATTCGTCCTTCAANTCTTTTTGACTACTGAGTAGTAGTCCAGTCTCCATTATACCTGTACTTGTTTCTCCATTTCCCCTCACTGGATTTTTGGGTGGTTCCCAGTTTGGGGTGTGTATCAGTTTGTGATGGCTATTGCATACTCTTGTCAGTGCTCCCCCAAAATGCATGTTCCCCTCATATACAAGATGCATTCACATGTGTTTCAATAGCCCCAAAGGTCTTACCTCACTCCAGCATGCACTGTCAGTCCANAGTTCCATCTGAATATTATCTAAATCATGTGTGGGCGTGACTTAGAACACGACTCTGCTGAGGCAGGATTACTACTCGTCATCAGTGGACATTGGAAACCAGATGAAGTCAACGTGCTTCTTAATTGAAATGGTGGAACAGATATGAAATAGGCAGGTCCATTCTCAGAGGGAAAACCAGAAGGGTGACAGATGCCGGTCACATCTGGCAAGGCAACCTCCAGTAAGGTTTTTTTTCTCTGTTTGATTGTTGCAAAAAGATTTATTGCTGGGCGTGGTGACATATGCCTTTACTCCCTGCACTCAGGAGGCAGAGGCAGGTGAATCACTGTGAGTTTGAGGCCAGCCTGGGCTACACAGTTAGCTCCAGGACAACCAAGACTACAGAATGAGACCCTATCTCAAAAAAACCCAAACCAAAAAAAATTGTGTGTGTGTGTGTATGTGTATACATGTGTGTATGTACATGTGGGTACAAGAACTCACAGAAACCAGAAGAGGGCTTTGGATGCCCTGGAGATGGAGTTACTGTGAGCTGCCTGGTGTGGATGGTGGGAACTGAACTCAGGTCCTCTGCAAGTGCTCATAACTGCTGAACCATCTCTCCAGCTGCCTCATTTGTTTGACTCTTGAGACTAGATAGCGCAGGGTGGCCTCAGACCTGTTCTGCCTCCCAAATACTGGAATTACAGGTATCTGCCACCCTGCCCAGNTTTGTTGATATTTTTTAGATAGGATCTCCCTATGTAGCCAAATTGATTTAGAATTCACAATGTAGCCCAGGCTGGCCTAGTATTCATGATCCTCCTGTCTCTGCCTCCCAGTTGCTGGGACTATAGATACACTCCACCATGCCTGGCTCCATTTAAGGCCCCAGAAATGATCCTTCTTAGCTCAGTGTTCTGACCTTGGGCCCACTGGGCTGGCAGTTGNGAATTTTGAATTCAACAAGCTNGAGGACTCTCCCCCTTTTCCCTGTCCCTGAGAGAACTGTGTCCCAGCAGTTGGGAAGACAGCCTCAAATCCTCTTCATGCTCCATCCTCCTTTGTCCCAAAAGATAATGCAAATTAACATTCAAATAACTCTTCTGTCCCCTCTGGTCAACTTACTTCATTTTCTCTGGTCTCTGTCCCCTTCAGTCAAAGCTGGCAGCGGCTTTGCTGGGGTAATTCCATCTCTACATGAGTTCTGGGGGTCCAACTCAGGTGGCCAGTGTTACATGGCAAGCACTTTTACCTGTGGGACTGTCTTGCCTCCAAGGGTGACCTTTTAAAAGTATGTTAGATCACTTCAGTGTGCCTCAGCCTGTTCACAGTGTCCTAAGAAAGTACCTTAGTCTATGTAAGTTAGAGACAGTAACTNTCTAGTTCCCATGTTTCTGGAGGCTAAGGAGCCCAAGGGCAAGTCACTAGCAGATCTGGTATCTGGAGAGGGACACTCCTAAGATCATGCTTTCTCACTGTGTCCTAACATGGCAGAGACGCCAACCCTGTGTCCTCATGTGGAAAAGAGGCAGGGTGTCCGGCAGCTCTCTGAAGCCATGCTTAGAAGGCCATCCTTACTAGCCATTATTGTCCTCNTGATTTAATACCCAGAAGGCATCACTTGGGGTTTAAACTCCAACATTCATTGGGAGGAACACAGGCCTTCAAACCATAGCGGACCCTGTTTAAGCATCCAGTGGCTTCCCATCATGCTTGGGATATATTCACACTCCTAACCCAGACCTGGACTGCTCCTGACCTGCCACCTCCCTATCCCCCTCCTCCCCTGTCCACCGGGGCCTCACCATCCCTTACCCACTGGGCTTTAGGGCTCTGGCCTTGTACTTCTCTGGGTGTGCTAAACTCTTCCCATGCATTCCAGTTCGCTTTCCATCACTGTGATAAACACCGAGACCAAAAGCCACTTCAGAAGGAAAGGATTTATTTGGCTTGCACATCCAGATCACAGTTGATCACTGAGGGAAGTCAGGGCAGGAACTCAAAGCAGAGCAGGAACCTGGAGACAGGAACTGAAGCAGAGACCACGGAGGGGTGCTGCTTGCTGGCTTGTCCTTCACAGTTTGCTCGGTCTGCTTTCTTACACAGCCCAGGACCACCTGCTCAGGAGTGGCACCGCCCACAGTGGGCTTTGCCCTCCTACATCAATCATTGGTCAAGAAAATGCCCCACAGGCTTGCCTACAGGCCAATCTGATGGAGGCATTTTCTCAGTTAAAGTTCCCTCTTCCTGGATGATCCTGCCTTGTACTTAGTTGACAAGAACTACCCAGCACACCATCTCAGGCCTTCATTCTGTCTCTTGCTCTCTGTCCATCACCTGGTCTCCTCTTCCTCCTCACTGGGGAGCACCATCTCCCTGGTCTCTTCTGAGCTGCCCTTTGAAGGCAGTCACTCTGTTTTTATCATTTTATCACTGTACTGGCTAGCTCCTGGATTTACCTTGTGGGTGTGATGATTGTCTGTTGTTCCCTCCCATCAGCTGTGAGAACCTTGGGGAAGCAGGGCCTCATCTGCCATGCTTTATTGATTCATTGGTACCTGGAATAATGCCTTGACATAAGTCACTTTTTTTAACCTCTGTGTTCTGAGAATGTTGCAGTCATGTGAAGCCTTATGTGTTTGCCTCTGACATTCACTCAGCCCAACGTGGCTCCTGGCCTACAGCCAGTGGTCTACAGATCCCCAAGCAAAT
Source organism: Neotoma lepida (assembly GCA_001675575.1). Taxonomy (NCBI): domain Eukaryota; kingdom Metazoa; phylum Chordata; class Mammalia; order Rodentia; family Cricetidae; genus Neotoma; species Neotoma lepida. The sequence continues at coordinate 975,417 of LZPO01099511.1, read as the reverse complement.
CAACACACAGAAAGTATCCACTAATATTAGTGATAGTGGCTCTACCATAGCCTTGTGAAGAGGCACTGCAGATTTGTAAACTGGGACTGAGGGGCAGAGCCTTGTGGAAGGACCCAGAGATATTGATGACTGAGACAGGATTTCCATCCACACTTGTCTGCCAGTGGCTGCCCGGCTGAGCAGATGGACAGGCAGATGTACCAGTGGCATCTGGCTGAAGGGTGGGATATATGTTTGGTAGGTCCTCTAAGCCAGAGGTGAGTCCACGGCCCACCCTCTTCTGTCTTCCCCTCAGCTATTCCAGCCCCCAACGTTGGCGAAAAGTGGAGCAGTGTGCAGGCACCAAGGCTCTGGTGTGTCCCCTGATGTGCCTCAAGAGACAGGATCTGTACAACAAGTTCAAAGGACGAGTGCAGGCGGCTTCTGCACATGGCAGGTCCCCACAGGTGGAGTCCAGGTACCTAGATTACCTTTTTGAAGGTGAGTCCCAAGGCTGAAGAAGCATTTGCTGTCCTTGCAGAGGACCAGAGTTTGGTTCCCAGTACCCACGTCAGGCAGCTCACAACAGATTATAACTCTGGTTTTAGGGGATTTGACACCGTCTTCTGGCCTCCTTCGCCACATGCACACACATGCGTGCATACACACACATGTACATACGTAAATACATATAGGATAAATATTGAAGGTAGGTCCTTTTAATGAAGATACTGAGTGAGGAGCTACCCCTTCTAAGAACACTGTCCAGCACAACAATATGTGTGAATATGTGTTCATGTGTGTACACATGTATGCATGTGTGCATGTAGGGGTCATAGGGCAACCTCTAGTGTCACAATTCCTCAGGCACAATCCTACCTTTGTTTTCCAGATAGTGACTGACCTGGCCAAGTAGGTCAGACTGGCTTCTCTGGGCCAGAGGTCCAGAGAGCTCAACCACCCCTCTGCCCGGGTCTCACCATAGATGCCCAGGACAGAATGAACTTCTGAGCTCATGCCAGTTGCCAGGCTGAGGTCCCTGGTCCCTCACCACTCACCATCTAGGAGCCTCTCCAACCTGCTAAGATGCCTGCATTTNTCTTCTAACTGGAGGTGGCACAATTGTGTCCTGGTCATATCTGGCATGTCAGCACCTTCCCTTCTTCTCTGGCTTTTCTGTTGCCAACAGCAGAAGTCCTCTGCTCTTAAAGGCTCTGGGCCTATCTGCATGACCCGAGGATAAATTCACCATTTTAAGGCTCTGAACCTTAACTGAAATTCCTTTTGTCACTCAACAATGACACAGCAGACTGGCTACATCCAGGGATCAGAGTGGATCTGCCTGCGATGGGCTTTCCTCTTGGCCCCCAAATATTGCAAATGTAGAATTCATTCATGCCGTTTCAACGTCACCAAAGTTGCCTCTCATTACAACATTAACTAAAATTCCAAGATCTCCCAGATAGTGTCTGAACCAGCGTCAGATGATGGCTTGGATGCAATCCACTCAGTACAACTTACGGGCACTGTTCCTCTCCACCTCTGAGCTGGTGAGGCCAAAGTATACAATCTCTGCTCCCTATACAAAATGTGGGAGAAGAAGGGTAACACTAATAAAAATGGAGGAGAGAAGAGAAATGGGGGCATTGGTCCAAAGCAGCTTTCAAATCCAGCCAGGTAAACAAATGCCGTGCGGGTTGACAGTCTGGGGCAGTTCTCTCTGACTCCCAGAGAAGACCTTTGAGCTCCAGCTTCCGCTTCCAAGACAAGCTTCCTTCTCCACTGTGGTCCCCAAGTACCCACAGCCAAGGAGTTTTNNCAGGTCCATCTTGTCAGAAGAAATGAAGTCAACGGCTTTCTTTGATTTCATACATTAAAGACCAGATGGCAATGTTTCTGTAGATAGACTCTCAAGAATTACAGTTCTCCTGTGGCTGCTTGAAGAGTCACCCCTATGGGACATCTAATGTTATGTCTAGGTGCATTGTGCTGGCTTGCTTTCCCTGGACATCTTTGACTAATACACCTTTCTGCCCCCACCCTTCACCTCTCTGAGACAGCAAGAGACAGAGCTAAGTTTTGTGAGGTCACTGTGTGGTGGTCATAGCTGTGTGTCTCCCCCAACCCCCCCACGACCACCCTTCCTCACCCAGACTTATCTAAAGTCAGAAGGATCCAGACGCCCATCCAGTACCTACCCACTACTANTAGTGTATTCTGGCAAGTTATAGCTTGCTTTATTTTTAAAAATTGAGTTGGTAAAGACTGGGGAGAGAGCTCAGTGGCCAAATTCTTCAGTGAGCCCCAGGTTCAGTGAGAGACCCTGCCTCAAAAGATAAGGTGAAGTTCAACAGAGGAAGACACACATGGACCTCGGGCCTCTGCACACGCGCTCACAGATATGCACACACACACACACACACACACATACACACACACACAGTGGGGCTGTGACACTTCCCTCCCAGGATCAGTGAGAGGTAAATAAAAGGGCTGTGAGGAGCTTGCAGCACAGTAGATATTTGAAAAAAATGCTAATGTGACTGCTGTCTGGGCAGGACAGACAGGAGAATGGAGACTGGGCCCCAGAGGTTTTTGACAGGTTCTATTCTGTTTCTGACAGTGGAGCCAGCCCCGCCCACCCTTGTGCTCACCCAGATGGAGAAGTTCCTCAGGGTCAATGCCACCTACCAGCTGCCGCCTTGCATGCCTTCACTGGACCTGAAGTACGAGGTGGAATTCTGGAAGGAGGGAGAGGGACGCAAGGTAGGAGAGCCTATGCTGTCCCGAGTGCTTCCTATACTTTCCTCCAAGAAGCCTCCCAAGGCTCCCTGACTCCAGTCAGCCCTTGATGGCGTGCAACACCCACAGCCTGTGCTATAGGAGCGTTCTACCCAGGAGGTCAAGCACAGGGCAATTTGCCCTTCATGGGACAGGCCTTAATTGCACCATAGTTTTCAACCTCATCTTGGAAATTGTGGACCTTGCCTCCGATCAGGGTGGGGCACAAGCCAAAGGATGTGTGCACTTGAGTGTGGCAGTGCATATCCACGAGTGTGTGTTCATATGGCAGCCCCAAGGCATCTCCTTCAGTTACTCTCCACTCTTTTTTTTCCAGACAGGATCTCACCAAGTTGCCCTGGCTGGCCTGGAACTTGGTATGCAGACCAGACTGGCCTCAGGCTCACAAAGATCCAAATGCTAGGATTAATGCCCTACCTTATTTTTTGAGACAGGTCTCTCAGTGAACCAGGCACTCCAGATTAAGCTAGGCTAACTGGCCAACAAGCCCAGGGAAGATCCTGTCTCTGCCTCGATAGCTCTGGGATTACAGGCATGCCCAGAGCTTTATGTGGGCGCCAGGGATCAAACTCAAGTCCTCATGCTTACACAGAAAACACTTTACTGACTGAGTCTCTCCCCAGCTCTCCCCCGACCCCATAAAAGTTTGAAGTATTTTGGACTCAGGAAATTGATTCTTCAAGTCACCAGATTCATTACAGAAAGCCCAGGAAAGTCCAAATAAGCTGCAAGCGAAGAAAAAGCACCCAGAGATGACCGAGAATAGCTCTTTGCACATCCAGCTTTAGACCTCTTTCCAGCACATACCAGGAACAGGCCTGAATGTTCATCTACAACAGATTAGAAAACCTTTTTCTGTACAGGGCCAGAGAATCAGTATGTTTGCCACTGTGGCCTCAGACTCTGAGCTCCATGGCTGTAACTCAAACGTCGCCGCTTGTAGACAATATGGAAGTAAGTGTATGTTGCTGGGTTACCACTTGTGAATTAGGTGGTGAGGTAGAATTGGCAAGGCCGTGGCTCAATGACCCTGGCTCTTACTCACTCTTCTGACATTCACACCTGTGATCCTAGGGATGGGAACATAAGGTGGTTTCTGCCTTCCAGAATCTCATGAATAGTAAAACATCACCCCATATCCCAACATATACAGTTTGTTGAAATCTGAGTCTCATTATGTAGTCCAGGTTAGCCCAAATTCAATCCTCCTGCCTCAGCCTCCTGAATGAGTACTGGGATTACAGGTACATGCCACCATGCTTGGATTAACTATGTATAATTTTTGTAAGTCAATGAAAAAAAAAAACATCCTACCTAGCGTTGCCCAACAGGAACATACTATGAGCCATGTATGTCATTTAAAATTTTTTTATTGCATATAGTTATTTTGTGTGTGTGACTCTGTGGGGGCAGAGCAGGTGTGTATGCCACAGCGTGTGTCTGGAGGTCAGAGGACGAGATTGTGAAGTTGGTTCTCTCCTTCCGCTCCTGGTTCTTAGGGATTGAGCTCAGGTCATTAAGCTTGACAGCAAGCGACTGGCCCGAAGCCATTTAAAATGTTCCTCATTAAGTTAAAGGAAACAGGTAGCTAGGTTTGAGGGAGGGGAGGTGGTTGAGATAGGATTTCCTATAGTCCAGGCTGGCCTTGAACTTGCTATGTAGCCAAGAATGACCTTGAACCCCTGACCCTCCTGCTTCCACCTCNGAAGTCTTGGTATTACAGGCACGCACAACCATGCCTGGCTTGACTTTTGTGTTTTGAGACAAGGTCTCTACATAGCCTTGGCTGCCCTGGAACTCACCTATGTAGATCAGGCTGGCCTCACACTCACAAAGATCCATGTAGTTGTGTTTTTTTAACTCTTTGCCTCTTTTGGGGGGCCCGCCACCCAGCTCCCAAATAAATACATGGAGACTTAATTCTTTTTTATAAATGCTTGGCCTTAGCTTGGCTTGTTTCTAGCCAGCTTTTCTTAAATTATCCAATATACCTAATCCCTATGGGCTTTTACCTTTTTCTATTTCTATATACCTTTCTTCTTACTCCGTGGCTTGTTGTGTAGCTGGGTGGCTGGCCCCTGGAGTCCTCCTTTCTTTCGGACCTCAATCTTTTTTTCTCCCAGATTTCTCCTCTTATTCATTCTCTCTGCCTGCCAGCCCCACCTTTCCTTTCTCCTGCCTCACTATTGGCCGTTCAGCTCTTTATTAGACCAATCAGGTGTTTTAGACAGGCAAAGTAACATAGCTTCACAGAGTTAAGCAAATGCGACATCAAAGAATGCAACACATCTTTGCATCATTAAACAAATATTCCTCAACATAAATGAATGTAACACGTCTTTAGCTAATATTCTACAACAGATCCGCCTGCCTTTTATCCCATAACATATTGCCATGTCAACATGGAATTAATATTTTTGCCTTCTTTTTCTCCTCTGTCTTTGGAAACTAACAGGCATTTTGTATTCAGGGCATATCTCCATTCTCACTAGCCTCCTGCCCCTGCCTTGAATTGCACTGGGCAACTGGAGCAGTTAATGAACCCACAGTGATTGAATAATCCTTATCCCCAGTGGAGATGTGGGTCCCTCCAGACCTTGGTGAACTACATAGGAGCAACCCCAAGTAGCAGGCTGATTTTGAACCCCAATGGTCTGTACAAGGAAATTCAGCTGAGAAGAAACCAGGAAATAGAAATTACCCTTGGTGCTTGCACTTTCTTTTATTTATTTATTTATGTTTATGGGTGTTCTGTCNGTACACTCATTTGCACACCAGAAGAGGGTACCTGATCTCATGGGACTACAGTTATAGACAGTAGTGAGCCCATATGTGGGTGCTGGGAATTGAACTCGGGACCTCTGGAAAAACAGCCAATGCTCTTAACTGCTGAGCCATCTCTCCAGCCCCATGCTTGCACTTTAATGTAAGAAGGGAAATGCAAGTTCCTGGGTCCCACCCTATCTCACCTGGCCACCCCGCTACATGTACACATCAGGTAGGCACATGCTCATTGCTGCTTGCTTCTCCAAACAGACTCTGTTTCCTGCCACTCCACGTGGCCAACCTGTGCAGATCCCTCTCCTGCAAGGTGCTAGTGGACGTCACTGCCTCAGCGCCAGAACCATCTATACCTTCATTGTCCTCAAGTACAGCCACTTCTCTGAGCCCAGCTGCATCTTCCTTGAGGCCCCAGGTGAGTGCAGAATGGCACTAGAGTGGGGGCTTCCCTCTGGGACTTCAGAAGTCTCATGATAGAATTGTTGAAAGTATAAACTGAGAGATGTGTTCACTTATGGAAATTCCAGCTCTGCCACACTGACTGTGTGTCTTTGGGTAGTTTACATAACCTCTCTGAGCCTTGGCTTCCACCAGAATGGACTTATCCTCCTGAGGAGTGAGGAGAATGGTCACTGGAAGCACCTGGCACACTGAGGGACTGGACCATTGATCTGTCTGTAGTTTCTGTGTTCTCTCCTCCCTAGGGGCCAACTGGGCTGTCCTGCTACTGCCCTTACTCTTGCCTCTACTGTTAGCAGCTGCTGTAGCAGGTGTGATCTGGAAGAAACTGGAGGGGGACCCCTGGTTTCAGTGGGTGAAGATGCCCCAAGCACTGGTATGGCACATCTGGGGTGTATAGAGGGCATGGAGGGGTATGTGGGAGTGGGGTGTTGAGAAACGGAAAGTGGGGCTGGGTTTCGAATTCTTCAGGCAGAATATCGAACTGGCCCAGACTGTAACATTGGCTATCTTGTCTGTGTCTAAATTCCCACCTCTGGCAATGCATTCCTTTAACCCCAAATCCAACAGCAAATCTGCCCACCAGGGAGAGATGCCTAAGCTCCTTTCTGTGGAATCACTCCACCTCTGCTAAGGATTTGTGAGGTGCAAAGAGAAGCACCCAGCCCTGAGACCCAGAAGAGAGGGCCAGAAGTGTGTGNGGTGGGAGGTGGCACAGACCGTTTAAGGCTCCAAATGCTTGGTTTATAACTTGACCAAGGCCAAGCATCGCCAGGCCACTATTGGAGTGCTAGATCCTCTGTCAGAATCCAGGAGCTAGCTGGGGGAAGAGAGAGGCCTAGAGAGGTCAGACAGAGCTGAACCAGGTGGGGCTCTCTAAACACTCAGGGAGTGATAGGCAATGAAGACAGACTTCCCTGTGTCCCTGTGTCATCGCAGAGAGTAGTGATCAGTGCATTGACCCAGCCCTGAGGCTGCCTATTCATGGCAGTCAGCAGGATCTCCCACACCAGCAGGATTTCTCACAGTTATGGCATTTCCCACAACATCTGTATCTCCCTTAATAGCCCAGGTGCCTCCCCATCAGTGGGGTAGCTTTGANGTGCATCTGTGCAATGGCTCCTCAGAACAATTAAGGTTTTTACTAGAGAACTGCGCCCCTCACAGCAACACTCCTTCTCCAACTGTGCTTGGTCCTGGTGTTTTCTAGAAACACCTCCCAAAGAAACAACTTCCACTTGAACCCATCTGGACTATTGCTGGGGGCCCCAGGTTCAGCCAATCCTCTTTCAAGAAACCCGAATCACCTTCTCTCCCCTTCCCTTCCTATATCAGGACTTTTCTGAATACAGATATCCGATGGCAACCTTTCAGCCCAGTGGACCTGAGTTCCTAGATGACCTGATCCTCTGTCCCCAGAAAGAACTGACCATAAGGATCAGACCAGTCCCTCGAGTCAGAGACCCGGGCATGCTACAGGCAGGACCAGAAAAGGACAGCACTGAGGATGAAGATGAGGACACAGATGACAGTGACAGCATTCAGCCCTACCTGGAACCACCCCTCTTCATGAAGGAGAAGCTCCAGATTATGGGGCACTCAGAGACAGATGAGTCGGGGGTAGATTCAGGGGGGAGTGAAAACTCATCCACCTGGGACTCTTCAGACAGGAGCTGGCCCAGCACAGTGGACTCCTCACTTAAGGATGAAGCTGGATCTTCCAGCTGTTTGGACAAGAAGGAGCCAGACCAAGAGCCTGGTGGGGATGAGCACCAGGAGGTGTTCCCATGCCAGGAATTTTCTGAGGACTTGGGCACCGTGGAAGAGCTGCTGAAAGATGACCTCTCTGGGTGGAGAATTTGGGATTCCTTATCCCCAAAGAGAGATCTGGTTCCTGGGGAACCCCCNGTCTTTCTTCAGACACTGACTTTCTCCTGGGACAGCCACCCTGAGGAAGAGGAGGGGGAGGAAGAGGAGGAGGAAGAGGAGGATGACTGGGAATCAGAACCCAAGGGCAGCATCACTAGCTGCTGGGACACTTCAAACCTGCAGAGGACAGAGGTCAGGGATGGGATGCTGGGAGATTATATGGCCAGGTGAGCTGGCCCTGGTGGCCCATCCAGTTTGGTATTGCTACCTCTACTGCACTTCCCAGGGACCAGAGACCCCTCCAGGTCTCAAGAGTCATGTCCCTTCCTGAGGTAATCAAGGTCCTGGCCACCATTTGTGGATTACTCACAGGGTCTTTGTCATTTGGATTGAGCTGTAAGATGTCACCATTTCCTATGACCCACCTGCTGTAGGTAACCTGTGAGAGGGATGGAGCTGTGGTCAGAGACTAGTCGAGTTCCAGTCTGCCCATTGTCCCGGGGATGACAGATCTTATGGAAAATCATCCTTGGACAAAATGAAACAGGCGAAGCTAGGTGGCTGTGGACCCCAAGGATAGACACACCCTCATCCATAAGTCATGTATAGCATTGTGCGAAACAGACCTCAGTTCAAATCCCAGCACCAGAAGTAATCTGAGTAAGCCCCTCTCAATCTCTGTGCCTCAGTTCCCTCTTCTGCAGCTGTCACATGGGTATGGTGAGGNTTCAGGGAGTTTTCAGGTATGTGTGGCATGGGGCCACCCATGTCACTTGTACTGTCTATGCACTAGAACCCTCCATCTGTTCAGACGCCTGGGAGACCCCAGGCGCCTCTCACCAGAGACCCTCTAAGCCAAGAGTGACAAGAATACCTACCTTCCAACCTGTCTTCTCTCTAGGTCACCCCATTCCTTCCCTGTCACCGTCATGCCTTCTAGTCAGGTGCTCCCAGAAACNAAAGCCCAACCAACTTTGCTTCCATCTTATTCTTTAAAAGAACATTCCCCAAAGCTTACTTCTGGTCTAGCCTGAGCCTCTTAGTCATTCTAAATTCCAGCTCCTTTCATCCCTTAGGTCATTGACAGAAAGCCTGTGGAAANCCCACAGAAAGCCCACGGAAAGGGCCTGAGGCTCAACACAAATGTTCACAATGTGTGCTCAGCACTTAACTTGCATAATAGCCCTGCACACAGTGTCTGGGGACTGCAAGGACATCGAGGTCAAAGTGACTGCCTTGGGTCNCAATGGTGTATGGCTTTAGCACACGAAGGCNATACACCTTTCTTATATATTTGTATTTTTGTCAAATTTTGCACTGTGTTTTATATCTATTTAAATAATACTTTAATATATCTGTTGGTGTAATACCCAGAACCTTAAATAAAGAGATCTATTTTTAGAGAAAAAGCTGTAATTGGTGGGAACTAATGTACACTCAGCTGTTTGGAATACAGGGAGAGTCCCNGAAAGGAGACCCAGAGAAAGAGGTCTGGGGGATACAGATTCCAGATGACACCATAAGGAAGTGGGGAGTTGAGATGGGGAGGGCAGCCAGTCGAGGTACAAAATNGAACANGTCCCTGAAGCTGGAGATGAGGCCTCCACGCCCCTGGGGAGCTTCTGATGTTGGTGCCTGGCCCCCAGATTTGATCCTCTGCCAAGGACAGGAGCTGAAGGACTCAGCCGCTGAGTGACACTCATGTTATGTGGAGGTTGTGTTTGGTTTCCAACCTAGGGTCTTACAGGTGCTAGGTAGGTGTCGTACCACTGAGCTGTATCCCCGGCTGTGGAGTGTGGGGGACTCGACCATGTGGACCTCAGGGATTGAACTCAGGTCTGCATAGTGAGTGCCTCTGGCCCCTTCTTGTTTTTGAGACAGGGTCTAAGTTGGCTGTGCTGGTCTTGAGCTCGCCCTACTGCGCAGGCTGGTCTTTGTTCTTGTGTCTTCCTGCCTCAGCTTCCCAAGTAGTTGGAGTGACAAGCCTGTACCATCACNCCCAGCCTCTCATGCACGTGCTGTTAGGATCCACATGCATGGGGTGAGAAGAGTGAGTGCCATGGCACTCTGTCTTCAGNGCCACCCGCTACAATGGGGCTGGAGTTTGCTCACTGCCCTGGGAGCTCACACAGTGGACACAGTGGTTCACAGAAAGACGTAGAACAGTCCCAGTGTGGCCAGCCTCTCAACCTTAACCTCACTGCAACAGCTCTCCGCTAGGGAGGGTGCTCAGCCTCCAGTGACACTCCTGGGGACACACAGTGACTATGTGGCGTTGCACCTGCAGGTGTCACTGTAGGCTGCTGCCGATCAGACCCTAGACACAGGNAGAGCTGACCAGNCAGGTCAGAAGCAGGTGCTATGACCCCTCCCTCCTCTATAANGAGTATGTGCTTCCTAGAGTATATATGATTCCTGCTCTGAGTGGTGGGATGGCTCAGTCTACAGCAAGAATGGGGTCATTGGAGTGAGAAGCCACAGAAGCNAGGAGAGGGCATCAGATNCCCTGGAACTCGAGCTGCCATGCGGGTGCTGGGAGTTGAACCTGGTCTTCTGGAAGAGCANCTGGTNCTCTTAACCTCTGAGCCAGCTCCTTGCNTCCCAGTTTTAGGGCAGTGCCAGCTATCACTTTTAACCAATGGCTTTCCAATTCATAGGCACAAGCAGTGAATAGNGCAGCTTGTGGGCAGGCGCGGGCTTCTGTGGCCCGCTCAACTGCTGTGCAATGAGATCATTCCAGAAAGCAGGGCAGATCCTCCTTCCCTGATGACCCTCAGCCGCTTCCCACCCTAACTCCGCCAGATTCCATTCTGAGCACCTGGGCCTGTGTGCTGCCACCTTCTGGACAGTGGTGGGATGGCGGGACAGCCAGAGGATTCTCAACCACCCCCCTTTCAACCCTGCTGTGACAAAGAAGGGATAAAATGGACACTACATCAAGGCCCAGGGTGGGCACTTGACACTGAATAAATAAATGAAAGAAATAATAAGACCCTAGGTAAGATGACTGACTAGAGGAAAAAAGAAATTATCCCAAACGGAGGAATAGAAGAGCGTCCGAAGTCACCGGAAGTGATACGGGGAAAGAGCTGGCAAAAGAGCAGGGGGACAGGGAGAAGTAAGCTGAACACAGCCTCAGCCATGTTGTCACTGGCGGGGAGAGGGGGAACAAGCCACTTCTAAAAGCAAGCTACCTGAGAGCTGGGCATGCCCACAACCCTCACAAGCCTCCAATCCAGCTACCGGCTTAGCAGCATCCGATGAGACAGTGATTAGTGTGGCCTACGAATCAGCAGTAGAAAGAAATCCCAATTGGCCACACCATCCTCAGAGAGAATCTATTGTTAAAACAAACAAACAAAACAAAACAACAGCAAAACAACCAGACCTACTCCAGGCACCTGAGATCAGGGATCGTCCATGATAGAGAACAGAGCATCCCCACCCCGAGAGAGGGAGCAGCCTATGTCCTAACTGGTACCTTCCCTAAGCTGCTCAACTCCTAACCTGTAGCATCCCCAAGGTGGGGTAAAACGATAGGATTAACTCCTGAGTTTCTACCTTATATCCTATCCGGTACCTTCAAACCGCTAAACTCAGAGACCCCGCCCCTCTCAAGTCTATAAAATTATGGGATGTCCTGTGCTCTGTAAACTGCTGTTGAATCTCCTATCCCAGATTACCCAGGGGCATTACTAAAAGGCATTCCACTTGAAATCNANCTCAGCTCTTCTCTCTGCCGACTCCAGGAAGGATCTTTTATTTAAGATAACCCACAGGTCCAGGACATGAACCTGACCTGCCACGGTTCCTAGGGGAGAGAGAGCTGTGCAAGGCAGGAGGGTGGTGGATGCTGATGGGGCTCAGATGGCAGGAGGCTGGGCTCAGGCTAGGAAACCCACAGAGAGAACCTCACCCTGCAGCTGGGAACAAATCTTATCAACTGAGAATTACCCTGAATTTGATAGTTCTAATATTGAGACCAGTGGATGCATCAGATTCTGGGTCCTGGGCATGTCGATTTGTCTCTCCCTCCTCTAGCCCAAGAACTCTGAAGTTCCGGGGGTGTACATCATATCCATGGCGGTATTCCTCTACAGTGGTGGTTTTAAAGGAAGCTTTGAAAATATAAAGACAGGTTCTTTGTCCAGGCCAACCTCAGCTTCTCACACTCCCAACACACTTGGGAGACACCTCAGCAAAAACACGGACCCATAGATGCACAGATGTGAGGACAGCGCCAGTGGGCATCAGTCCAGGTCAGACTCGGCAACAATNTAAACCATAAGAAAAGTAAGAGTCCACTGAACTGGTCAAAGTGCTGAGACTACACGTCTCTTGAGCACTAAGTCCTAAATGAGACACCTGTGTCAAAACCCAAACACCCCCCATCCCCATCCCCCATTTCTGCTCAAGGAACATCTACAAAGAGGGGTAGAAAGAATGTTAGGAGCCAGAGGGTGGGGAGGAGCGAGCGTAATGCTGTTTTTAGGACCTGACATGGCCATNGCACTCACGAACTCACTGTAGCTGTGGTTGCCTGCACAAGATGAAGGCAGCAAGACCAGTCACCACCCCAGCAGGCAGCGAGTTATAACTGAATTATTAACAGAAAAAAATGACAGGACGGAGAGAGGGCTCAGTGGATAAGAGCTCT
>LZPO01099511.1:937571-949412 GCA_001675575.1 Neotoma lepida | reverse complement strand
AGAGAGATTGAGAGAGAAACACAAATCCATATGTCAGGGCCCATTCCATCTAAAACGCCAATCCCAGCTGAGGGCACAGCTCAATGTAACTTACTATGTTCTCACATGAGGTGGATGGGTTTGATCGCCTTGGTCTGCAGTTGATAATGGCGCCAGGCAAATGTGCTACAGGGCAGGGTCCTTTATTGTGTGCACCCTAAACCTAGCCCAAATAGACTTCTCCCATCATCTCTGGGGCCCAGCAAGAAGGAGAAAAACATTTCTTAAACGCTCACACCTTCGTTACCGCGAAGTCCATCTTCATCTCCATGGACACTGCTGTCCACAACTGCTCTTCGAGGGGGATGGAATAAGAGCTGGGGGAGGAGTTTTGATCTTCACTGTCCCAATCTAAAGTCCTATGGCACTGCAGGATTCTGGCCTCTCTAACGCAGCAGAAAGAACCNCCCTTGGTTATTATTACCTTTTTCTCTGTGCGTGCATGTGCATGGTTGTGTGAGTGAGGGCAGGCACACGTGTGGAGCTTGGAGGAACAGCCTCAGCATCAGCAGTTGCTTCCATTTCCTTTGAGACAGCATCTCTTGTTGCTCGCTGCTGCATCCGCAGGCTAGCTGGACCACCAGTGTCCGGAGATCTTCCTGTCTCTCGCCTGGACCACCAGTGTCTGGAGATCTTCCTGTCTGTCGCCTGGACCACCAGTGTCTGGAGATCCTCCTGTCTCTCGCCTGGACCACCAGTGTCTGGAGATCCTCCTGTCTCTCGCCCATCCACAGGAGTGCAGGGATTACAGACACTGGAACTGCATGTCCATCCAGCTTCACTGAGGTTCTGGGGTCTGAACACGGGCCTTCATGCTTGCCTGAAAGAGTCTTCTCCACTCCAATTTCCCCTGCTTTTTATAGCTTCTTCATCCAAGATTTAAGATCGCCTGGGCTTCCCACCTCAGCAGCCTTGCCAGGAGGAGGCTGTTCCAAGTGCACTGTTCAGCCTAGGGGGATGGGATAGGTGCAGGAAAAGGGGCGTTAAGCCCCCTGCATTTCCTCCAGCCAGAATCAAGCAAGGAGTCAGTACTGAAGGAACACTCTGATTTGTCCCTCACTTGTCCCATTCTTTTCTTGTAATGGAATTATTAGGGCAGGCTTTGATATGTGCCAATTGCCGTCTGATCAGACTGTATTTCGGCTTTGCCTTTCCCACCTCTCAGTGCGCTGCGGAGACACCACCAGGGGCCTTGGGATGAATCAGTCACCAGACCAGATAAACAAGCTGCCGGTGCCTTGTCTACACCCAAGGAGGGAACCTCCCTTGGATCTCACCCAGGCCCTGGAATTCCTCAGCACCAGACTAGGCACCTTTGTACCCCTGCCCCCACGGGCCTGGATCTTACTCTGCTCTCCTCTCTCCGCCCTATGCCAGGCGGAGCCAGCTGCCAAAGAGGCAAGACTTCACACACAGCCCAGCCTCCTTGCAGGGTCCAGAGCCGAGGTCCAAAGGGGCCCTGGCGGGACCCAATGAAGACACTACTGACCATCCTAGCTGTGGGATCCCTAGCCGGTGAGTGCTTCCCAACCTGTCCTCAAATCCCCCACAGCCAGGGAGCACATCTGCCTCCTCGTGCCCCAAGAGCCTGCTAACATCCAGTTTCATTTTCTTCCCTGCTGGCACTGGACTAGGTGCCAGGTTTTCCTAGAGACAGAGATGGCCTACTCCAGGTAGCTGGAAGGGACAACAGAGCACCCTAGACCCTAGCTTCCTGAAGGTACTCAATTGACCTTCAAGTATGTAGCCATTGGCCAGCTGTCTGAATTCAGGGTGCTGAGTCCCCCCCCAGTAGGCAGAGTCTTGGGCTGGGGGTGGGTACCCACTTCTTGTTCGGCTTTTGACCACGGTGGGGGTGACAAGCTAGACAAAGCTGGAGTTAGGCCACTGCCTCTTTTCCTTGTCTCCTCAGGCCCCATCTGGCTGGACCAGTAAAAGCACTTTCCTTCCAAGAGTGGCCAGGTGGGCTGCACTAACATGCCGGGGTGCCCATATAGATGAGACTAAGGACTGGGAAGTCCAATAAAGTGAATTTTGGGGTTCATACCTGTGAGAACTTCACATGAGATGTGGGCTTGGTCTGTTCTCCTGAACTGGAATCCAGGGATTCTCTCTCAGAAGTCAGAGCTGAGGCATGATGGAAGGAAGTGGTCCAGCTGTCTCATGGACCTCCTCCTTGCTTAGTGCAGAACTCGGTCCCTGGAGGGACAAGCCTGCTCTGGCTCCTCTCTCCGAATAGTACAGATGTGTCCTTAGCATCAGCACNACTTCCTCACAATCCAGCCTGTGACAGGCTGTGCAGATTAGAAGCAGCACCCCTCCCCAATTCCCCAAAGCGTGTTCTCTTATGTCCCACAAATTGTGGTGTGGAGCTGTGGCTCTCCTGACTCTTTAAGAGGGGATGGGGGTGCAGAAAGGAGCCCTGGGGTGACAGGTCCCTAACATTAGCCTCAGACACAGGCTCCCACCCCAGCTCTCAGGCTGGCTCCAGGTCACTGTGGACGTTGGCTATGAGTTTTTTTCCTTAGCTCCAGCACCAGCTGATACATTGTTTTTCCACATAAATGTGAAACCTGTCTTTTATAAAGTGGCCAGACAGCCAGACTCCCCACCATACATCTCCTCCTTTCCCGGGTTTCACAATGTAGACTTTCAACCAGGAAGTGTAGGAATGACGCAGACCGGAGGGGAAAGCAGGTGGATTTAAAGAGGGAGAGAGAAGCCTCATTGACCCCCTAAGTTAGGAGGGGCTCTGCCCACGTCAGAAAGCCCACTCGGGTCTTCCTCACCTGCTTCCCTTCAATCAGGGATGCTCCCAGCCTCTCCTAGCCCAGACATCTGCCCCAGGACTGTCCCCAGTGGCAGCCTGCCCTGCAGCAGAGTCTAAGCCACCAGGAGGGCACATCAAACTCACCCCAGACAGACCCCAGCCTTCTCTCAAATCTGCNCTCTCCTGTGAGGGGCTCACCCCCATGTCCACCCAGAAGTCTCTGCTGAAGTAAGTCTGTATTACTTCTGCTGGTCTCTCATCCCCAGCCTAAGACCCAGCCCCAATAGAGAACTCTGGAACTGGCCTCGAATCTGCCCAGCCCAGGATCCAAGCACAATGTTAGTCNCATCTCAGGGCTCAGCAGCACAGCCACCACACTGGGTAAAGGCAGCGGGAACACTCGAACCCTGTCCCCAAGGTCCCACTGTGTGAGCTGTGAGGAAGCCTGGAAAACAAAAATTACCACAGCCGCTGCCCCAGACTGACCCAGATTCAGGGAGCTGTAACCAGGGCCCTGCAGTAACAGGGATGGGCTGTTCCCATTGGCTGCCCACCCTCACCCCTACAGCACACAGATCCCTCTTGAAAGATCCATGTAGACTTGGACTGTAGGGATAGCTACCCCTCCCCTCAAGCCCTCCACCCGCTCGTGGCTGTAGTCAGGTGTGGGGAGGAAAGGACATACACATCAGAGACACCTGTACTCAAGGCCTTCACTCAAAGCTCTGCACCTGCGCCTTTCCCACCCTCGCCAACCAGGCTGTTCAGCCCTCNTTATCTGCGCCTTTTTCCTCACCACAGGCGGGGCCTGGCGCTTCAGAGGCAGCAAGCCCCTCCCTGGTCACTGTGGGGACCCAGGCCTGTGCAGCCCTTTCCTTGNCTAAAGCTGNGGAAACAGTGGCTGACAGACAGGNTCTGGTTTGGTTTGGGGGACTAGGGATTGAAGCCCTGCTCCATCTCAGAGCTACACCCCCAGCCTCTGTTGCAAATTCCTTAGGCTGTCTTCTGTCCTTCTCTCTCCTTCCATCNTCNTTGAACTGGTCTCCTCCCAGGACTCAGATCACTAAGGCCCCCACTTAGCAGAAGTGGAGGAGGACACTCCTTCCCACACACACTCCTGCTCTTCCAGCCTCTCCCTTACACTCGGGACAAGCAGAGAGTCCTATGCACTTCTGGTCACCTTCACAGACCTTGCTCCACTGCTCAGCTGAGCAGTCCCTGTAGCCCTGGGACCCTGTCAAATGCTCACTGTGACACCGGTCAATAGCCCTGGATGAGCCTCAGTTTTGCTCATTCATGAAATGGGAACAGCAGTAGTCACCATCTCATNGGGTGAGTGTTCAGGGAGTGGAGAGGCTTGGGCCGGTGGCTAGCAGCTGGCACGTCCTTCCCGACTGGCAGCCGCTGCTGTTGTCATCATTGTCTGTTGCTAAGTAAGTCAAATTGTCCCCGTTCTAAACCTAAGGAAATGAGATCAAATTGCTTAAACAATTTGCCCATGGTGACCCTGTCCNTTTGTCAGCACCCTGCACCCTATAAGGTCTCAGTGTAGAAGGTGCCTCTGCCATCCAAGGAGGTAACACGGCTAGTAGGTGGGCCCTGACATGGAAAGAATTTGCAATACGTTCTTCACCACTGTGGGAAATGATTGACTTGGGACACGTGCCGTCTTGGGGCTTTTATCTGGAGCACTCTAAAATAAGATTAAGGATGGCAACCTCAGTGTTAAAAAGTGAATGNTACATAAATGCTCACAAGGGTGTAAAGAAGTCTGACAGCTCAGTTACTGCTGGGAGAGGGGGTAGAATTAATGCACTGTAGCCTCTTTAGGAAACCCCTTGGTAATTCCCTCAAAAGTGAAGAATAAAGGCCAAGGCACAGCAGCAGAGTGCTCACCTATCAACCCCTCAGACCCTGGGTTCCATATTCAGCACTGCAGAAGATAAATGGATAGATAGGTAGGTATGTAGAGAGAGAGAGAGAGAGAGAGAGAGAGAGAGAGAGAGAGAGAGAGAGAGAGAGAGATGATAAATAGATGATAGATAGATAGATAGATAGACAGATAGATAGATAGATAGATAGAAGTTAAAAATAGAGATATGTACCCAAGATATATACCCAAGAGAATTATATATGAAATTGTATCCATTCGAGATGTATACCCAAGGGAACTGGAAACATATATCCACTTAATTTTTTTTGTACCACTGGTCACATCAACATTATTCAAAATAGTGAAAAATAATAAAAACTNGAAATCCAAATGTCCATCAACTAATGAATGATAAACAAAATGTAGTATATTCATACAGTAGAATATTATAATATATCAGTCATTAAAAAAAATAATGATGCATGCTGTGGATGAAATGACAACCTGCTGAGTGAAAAAAACCAGACATAGGAAAAAGCCAGGATGTAAAGTAAATGAAAATCCAGAATTGGAAAATCCTAAGAGAAATAAAAATAGACTTGTGATTACCAGGAACTGGGGGAGGGGAGGAATGGGCTGCAACCACAAAACATGCAGTTTCTTTCGTGGATAATGAAAATGTTCTAGAATTAGGTAGTAGTGACAGCTGCACAGGGGTGGGAATGATCTCAAGAGACATTGACCCTAACACTTGAATGGCAATGTCATGAAGTGTAAACCATGGCTCACTAAGCAGGGAGGAATGGATGGGTGCAGGGAGCAGCGCTGGAGAATGAAGTGCCCCTCTCCTTGAGGGGAGGGATCCTCAGTCTGCAAACCCACTGGCTCACCCTGCTCCCTCCTCCTGCAGCTCACTCTGCTGAGGACGTATCTGGTCTCCTTGAATACGTGAAATTCCAGTCCAGCAACTTTGAAAACATCTTGATGTGGGAGAGTGGACCAGATAGCACCCCGGACACCGTCTACAGTGTGGAGTATAAGAGGCAGGTATCTCATCCAACCCAACCCCCTCCTGGCCCTGCTCTGCAGCACCTCCAGGACATCCCCAACTCCAAATGTCCCCACACAGACAAAGCTCTGCTCCTTCTTTCTATATCCCTCGCAAAGGGAAGACACAATTAGAGTTAATAGCACAGACAGTGGAGTCAGACTGAGAGTGAGAGCCAGCTCCAACCATGTAGCCTTGGATAGTCAGGGGATCCTCAGTTTCCCCATCTGTCAAGGGTGGGTAATGACAGTATGCTCATCACAGGATCTCAAATGGAGTAAGATGACATCACTAGCACACATGCCCTCTCTGTGATAAAGTACTAATAACTGATTGTCATGGGTGAGTCTAGGTCCACGGAAGCTGCACCCATGCCTCCTGCCTGTGTCCAGCTCCAGCGCCTCCACAGAGCCCAGGTCCCTTCTTGGTCCTGCCACTTCAACATGTGGCAAGTCACTCTCCATCTCTGAGCCTCTGTCTCCTCGCCTGTAAATTAGGGCTCATGGGGCTTGTGAAAGGGCTAGGTGGCAAGGAGCACAGAATAACAGCTGGCAGGGTTCCGTCTGGTCATCATATGCCCACTTCAAACCCTTGGTCACAGTTTTCTCCTCTAAGTGCAGCTTCCTCTCTTGAGAACAACACAAACACACTATAAGGACCACTGTGAGAGCTGACCTCAGTGCCCGCACAGACGGCTCCCATGCTGAGTAAATACCAGATGCCCTTATCATCATTAATAAACCACAGGCCAAGCATGGCTGTTCATTCACTGTGTGCCCTGCCTGCCCTCACCTACAGGTATGGAGTGACAGAGTGGCTCACCAAGGCAGGCTGCCAGCAGATCACGCAGAAGTCCTGCAACCTGACTATGGAGACAGGCAACCTCACCGAACTTTACTATGCCCAGGTCACGGCTGTCAGCTCAAGGAAGAATCAAACAATGAGAAGTGACCGTTTCAGCTCACTACTACACAGTGAGGGCGGGTACCTGCTCACTTCAGGAAGGGAAGAGGCTGGCCACACATCTGGGGGAGGGAAGAAGCTGGTCTGTACATCTAGGGTGGGGAAGAGGATGGCTTGCACATCTACAGGGAGGGAGAGGCTGGCCACACATCTTGGGGAAGGGGAGAGGCTGGCCACACATCTTGGGGAAGGGGAGAGGCTGGCCACACATCTTGGGGAAGGGGAGAGGCTGGCCACACATCTTGGGTGAGGGTGGTGAAGGGAGAGTTCTCAGATCTTCTGGAGTGGATGCAGACCCAGCAGATCTCTGCACTCAGGGATGTGGCTTTTAGAGAAAGTATTTCCAGGCCAGGGCACACCCCAGGGCTTGTTCCTTTTCTCTACCTCTACTCAGAGCTTCCTANGTTAGAGGAGGGCCCACCACCACAGCTGGGGCTCCTAATCCATTTCTCCACTCTCTTGGTACCCCTTGTCCATCCTCTTGGGATGTGAAGCTCACCGTCTCTTACTTTGCTGGTGAGTCTCAGATAAGATCCAATTCCTCCCTCAGCCCTGCCAGTCCTGCCCAGCCCAGTCCACAGGTGAAACACTCTGTATTCAGCGGGTTCATTNTCTGCTGGTCCCTGCCTCAGCGCCTACACTGCTCCTCAGGTCTGGGGGCTTAGTTCAACATAGACTCTGAAGAGAATCCCTGCCTCCAGGCCTGACCACAGGTCAAAGCTGAGATCTTTACTTATTCTTTGTCTTTATTTATTCTTCATCCCAGTGGCCCCCTGATTCAACCAAATGCAAATGAAAAATATTTGGGAAAAATATTGCATCTGCATAGAGAGTCTGTCCACGTTCTTCTTGCCCTTGCTCTCTGGGTGACACACAACTGTTTACATAGCACTTACATAGTATTAGTCATTATCTGTTAACAGTATTCAGAGAACATATTTAGGCTGAGCACAGTACTGGGCCACTCTACACAACGGACTAAGAACTACGGATTCGTGCATTGGCGAGGCAATCCAGAACCAATCCCCACGGACACTGAGAGCCCCTGTGCACTGTTCATGTCATCTTCACAGCTCAGGTCACAACTGACAAAGACTGTGTTTGCTTACATGTGTATTCTCAACCTCTCCCACAAAGACATGAGCTCCAGGACAGCCTATGGGACCCACTGTGTTCCGTGCCTTTAGCAGAGTGCCTGGTACATAGAAGAGACTCCATATATGACCACTGAGTGGATGAACAAGTGAATGAATACCAGGGGCCAAACCCTACACACACTAAGCATGTGGTGACATTGACTGACTTGTGAAGTCACAATTCCCCGTGTTTGAGACAAGCTCTTAGTCTGTAGCCCTACCTAGCTTGGACATCACTTTGTAGCCCAGGCTAACCTCAAAATAGCAATGTCTTAGTTTGCTTTCTGTTGCTGTGATAAACACTGACCAAAAGGGAGGCACGAGCTTACACATCCAGATCACAGTTCATCAGTGAGGGACACAAGGCAGGAGCTCAAGGCAGAACCCATGGAGGAAAGCTGCCTTCTGACTTGCTCACCGGCTCCCAGCCCCCATGCAACCAATTTTCTTACACAGCCCAGATCTGCCTGCCTAGGGATGGCACCGCCCACAGTGGGCTGGACCCTCCTACATCAATTGCAACCAAGAAAATGCCCCACAGACACGCACCAGGCCGATTTGATGGGGGGATTCCACCTCAGCCTGCTGATTGGTGTCATATTCTTGTTTTGGAANTCCTTTTTTCCCTACAAGTGTCGTGAACTTTGCCCATTCTAGGAAGCATCACCCTCAACCTAATTTCCCATAGCTATGAAACAATCCTTCTAGTGGAGTCCTAATTCCTTTTCCTTTTTGAGGACATTTATCTCCATTTTCTTCTTTTTTAAAGATTTCTTTTCTACATTTATTATTTAGTTGTGTGTGTGTGTGTGTGTATGCCTGTCTATTGATCTGTGTCTGTGTGTGTGTGTCAGTGTATGTGTCTGTGTGTATGTCTGTCTGTGTGTCAATGTNTGTGTCTGTCTGTCTGTCTATCTGTCTGTCTGTCTGTGTTGAAGTCAGAGGACAACTTTTGGGAGTTTGTTCTTTCATTCTATCATATCGTTTCCAGGGATTGAATTCAAATCATTAGACTTAGTGGTAAGCACCCTTACCCACTGAGCCATCTTGCCAGCTGTAGCTCCACTTTTCAATATCATTGGAGTAAACATTCTTTGGCTGTGATGGTCTAAACCTTGGAGGACAACAAATCATTGTTAGACTTGTGCAAATCGGGTTCAGGGCAAGTGGGGTGCACAAACTCCTGAAACTGGATGACAGATTTTTTGTATAGCTTATATTGTTATGGACAAATGCACCATAGCAATCATCATAGTATTAAAAAAGGTATTCAGGGGCTGGAGACATGACTCAGTCAGCTCTTGATATATAACCATGAGGACTTGAGTTTGAATCCCCAGCACTCGAGTAAAAAAAGTAAAAATAAAAATAGCCAGTCATGGTTGTATTTGCCTGTAACCCCATCGCTGTGGTGTGGAGACAGGTGGATCCTAGGAGCTCAGTGGCCAAGCCAGCCTAGCTGAAGCAATGAGATTCCAGTTCAGTGAGAGGCCCTAACACAAGACACCCAACATTCGGACTGACAAACTAGCTCAGCTATTAAGAGCACTTGCTGCTCTTGCAGAAGACCCAGGTTCAATTCCAAGCACCCACATGACAGTTCACAACCATCTGAACTCAGTTCCAGGGGACCTGAAACTCTCTTCGGTCTCCTTGGGTACCAGGTACACATGTAGTATATAGACAGACATGCAGGCACAACACCCATACACATAGAATAAACCCAGTATCCTCCTCTGGCCTCCACATGTACACACACACACACACACACACACACACACACACACACACACACTTTTTTTAAGGTATTGTAAAAACAATGAAGGTCATTTGGAAAATTCCATCTTGAGGGAGCAGAGTGTTGGGGAGCAGAAACGATAGCATTGGGCCAGGTATTATTTAGACTCTGTCTGGACTCATCAGCTACTGATACCCCCAAAGTTGTCATTGCAGCAGACTAAGGGGAAGTGTATTCCAGGCACACACTGAGGATGCTAGGGCTAGGATGCATCGAGGTGGAACTAAGGGCATCACCATTCAGGGCTAGTGCCCTTCCCGCCTGGGTACCTCCCATCCACCCTCTGTCACCCCCCCCCGGGTAGCCTCATTCTTGGATGACCCAAAGCCTCTTTTCACATGTTGAATTAGTCACTGCTCCACAAATCATTCTGGGCTTTTCTCTCTCCCCCTTTCTAGCTACCATCAAACCACCAGATGTGACTTGTATCCCCAAAGTGAGGTCCATCCAGATGCTGATCCACCCCACACTCACACCCATCCTCTCGGAAGATGGCCACCAGCTAACCCTGGAGGAGATTTTCCACGACCTGTTCTACCGCTTAGAACTCCACGTCAACTACACCTACCAAATGGTAAATCTAGGTCATACCCCAGACCTCCTCTTCCCTCCGAAGAACATTGGTCTGCTTTCAGCAAAAGTGATGCATTATATAAAATGGCACTTCCCAAAAAATGTCCTTGTGGGGCTCCTAGAATCCTAGTGGGGTCATGAGCCACGACCTCCTCTGTAGGCTCACATACATTTGTGGTAGCATCTCAAGGCAAGTCCTCCAGAGCCAAGGCTTCAGTTTTGTACCATGCAAACTGTTCATATTTAATTTTGTATCATGCAAATTGTTTATATTTATTGGACCAGATTCCTTTTGCTTGGTTGGTACATTGGTCGGTGTTTGTTTGTTTGAGGCAGAGTATCACTCTGTAATCTAAGATGGTCTGGAACTCACTGCAAACCCATAGCAATCCTTCTGCGTCAGTGCTAGTATTACAGGCATGTGTCATTGGGCCTCTTTCAGAAAGCTTTATTGTTTTCTGCCTAACAGCCTTCAATATCCCAGAGAACAATATAGTTCTATTAATATCCCCAGTTGTTCTCTCTCTCTCTCTCTCTCTCTCTCTCTCTCTCTCTCTCTCTCTCTCTCTCTCTTTCTCTCTCTCTCATTTATTTTATTTATTTTCAAGACAGGGTTTCTCTGTTTTGCCCTGGCTGTCCTGGAACTCACTATGTAGTCCAGACCTGCCTCTGCCTCTGCTGGGATTAAAGGTGTGGGTCACCACCGCCCAGTCATTCTCTTTAAAAAACGTTGGAGTCATGAAGTAGCAGCTGTATAGACTTTTGTTAGTAGAGTCCTGGCCTAGCCTGTGCAAAGCTCTGGATTTGGTTCCCCAAACCACAGAAGCAAAGTGTGGTGGTGTATGCTTATAATCACAGCTCAGAGGTAGAGGCAGGAGAATCAGGAGTTCAGGACTATTCTCAGGCAGCAAGTCTGACACCACCCTGGCCTGTGTGATCCTGTGTCTAAAAAAGAAAGAGAAAGGAAATTAAAATCCTGCAGTCAGCCTGGAAGTGTTTAGGGAAACTGTGTATAGGGCGTGACTTAAGATGAGTCCTAACAAGAGGTCAAACTGCCACAACTGGCAGACAATATGCAAATGATCTGACCATGTACACTCCCGGTGTACCATTAATCTGTGACTCAGTTGGGTGAACGTTTATTTCCTTCTCTGCAGTTCTGAAAAAAAAATCCCTCAAAGAGTGAATGACCTAGTGGGTGGGGGAGAGGTTCAAACAAGAATTGGAACAGGCAAGGCTGCATGTCAGCTCAGCACGACCTAAGAGACTGTTGAAAACTCTGGGGTGTCCATGCTACTTTTTGAGGCATGCAAGCATATCACTTATCTTCATCACGGCTCCATGAGTGGGAGCTAGTATATCCATCTTCGAGATGAGAAGACACAGACTCAGAGAGGTTAAGCCACTCACTGGACAGGGTCATAGATGCGAGCAAAGCTTGCACTTACTTACCCTGCATAGCAAAGCTTGCACTTACCCAGGAGGGCCTCCATTCGTGGTTGCACCATGATCAGGAAAGGAAGCAGGACCACATACAACGTTTTTCAAAAGCACAAAGCTGGCCACTCTGGCTGGAGCATGAAGCCACTGAGGCAGTTTTCCAGCGTGTGCCTTGGAGCAGAGGCGTCCACTTGCTCAAAG
>LZPO01099511.1:907096-922578 GCA_001675575.1 Neotoma lepida | reverse complement strand
GAGAAGTGAGAAATATTAGATAGAAAGAGATACCTAGACGACGAGAGGAAAGACAGAAACACAGGATAGCCTCGGGAGGGCCTGGGTCAAAACCCACCAACCCCGAACTTTATTCCAAAGGGCTTTTTATAACAATGCCAAGGAGAGAGGCAAAAAGACCTCCCCCTGCTAGATACAACCAAGTGTAGACCCTTCCAAACACCTGGTACCCAGGCCCATGGCCCAATCATCCTCTTATGCAGTCCTGNTGAGTAAAGCCACTAGGAAACCTCGGTGGGCTCAAACAGAAGATGACAGTGTCATATCCAGAGGATGCTTGGAACCACAGGGGCTACCAAATCCTGCAGATGTTCTGGTGTGTTACATGCCTGTGATAAATCTTAGTTTGTAAATTAGGCACATGAAGAAACTAACAACCACGGAATAGAATGGCAACTGTAGGAAGCACAGTAAAAGTTACTTGAACACAAATACTTAGTTACCAATAACCAGTCTGACTGAGTGATGAGTGTGTAGCGTATAGAGAGTGGATACACTGGACTACAGGATGATGCCCATTTATGGCCGGATGGAAGAGGATAGCATGACATCTTATCACGTCCATCAGAATAGGGGCCACATAAAACTTATAGATTTGGGGGCTGGAAAGGGCTAAGTGGCTAAGGTCTTTCAGAGGACCCAGGCCTGATTCCCAGCACCCACAAGGTGGCTCACAACTGTCTATAACTCCTGTCTCAGGGGATCTAGCCCCCTCCCCTGACCTCTGGGCACTGCATGCATGTGGAGCACAGACACGCACGCAGGCAAAACATCCATACACATAAAATAAAAATGAAAGAGGGGGAAATGTTTTAAACTTATGAATTATTTCTGGAAATTTNCATGTAATTTCTGTAAATTTCCAGCTGTGGGGGAGGGGGTTGCCCCACGGAGAACTTAGGTCTCCNGAGAAGGGACAACCTGGGACCGAGGAAGGGTAAGTGCNTGCTGTNCACCCGTTTCCCAGCCTTCCTTTCTGGAGACAATCAGANGCGGCAGGGAGTCATATCAAGCAGGAACTCATTTATTAAAAGTCAGCAAACCCCTTTTAAAGCATAAAAATCACAAGGCTGGGAGGGATAGATGCCTAATGGGCCAATCAGCTTAAAGGTCACCCAATCACACACNTGATCNATATCATCCACTACGCTGTCCACAAGGGGGATTGTGTGTTAGCATTATCTCTCCTAATTTGAAGCTTTAATTGCATTCCCCTGCAAACAGCCTGGGTTTCTCCCTCCCCGCCTCCACTAGCACATGGCTCTGCAGGCCCCCACAATGTTGTTGACTAAAAGTAACTGAAACCAGTAAAAGCAAAACCAAGAATGAGGAGGACTCACTGTAGCAGCAGCGGTGAGAGAGAAAAAGGGACTCAAACCGTGTCGCTTCGTGGATTTCCATCTTCATCGCCTCTCCTTCTGCTAATCGTCCTTCCGTGATCCATTGCCATGCCCATCTTTTTCAAGAAGGAAAATGTGGCTCAGAGAAGTGACTTTTCCTCCTCTCAAAACTTGGAACTGGGAGTTAGGGACCTAGATAGCTCAGCAGGTAAGAATACTTGCTGCACAAACCTGAAAGCCTGAGTTCAAATCCCCAGCACCCATGGGAAGAAACGAGTGCACCCGTAACCCAGCCTCAGGAGAGGGAAGCACAAGAGGATCCCTGGGGCTTGCTGGCTGCTAGCCTAGCTCCAGGTTCAATGACAGACTCTATCTTAAGGGAGTAAAACAGCCAGTGACAGAGCAGGATGGTTGATGTTATCCTCTGTGTTCTGTACACATGTGGGCAGGGCACACTCACCTACATGTGTGCATTCACCACGTACCACACACACACACACACACACACACACACACACTGTGCCAACAACAACAAAACTTGGGGATGCGACTCAGTCGATAGTATGCTTACTTAACATTCACAAACCCCCTAGCGCCCATAAACAGGGCATGGTGGCACATATCTGTGATCCCAGCATGTAGAGGAAGAGGCAGNAGGATCAGAAGTTCAATGTTGATTGGGTACGATGGCTCCCACCTTTAATCCCAGCACTCAGGAGGCAGAGGCAGGCAGATCTCTAGGAATTCAAGGCTAGCCTGGTCTACATAGTGAGACACTATGTCAAAAAGAGGAGGAGGAGGAGGAGGAAGAGAAGTTGTTCAAGGCCATCCTCAGCTACATGGCAAGTTTGAGGCCAGCCTGGTCTACCTGAAACCTTGTCTCAAAAAGGAGAAAGAGGAAAGATTTCTTTTGGTTCATGGATTCTGAAAACAAGCTCTGTCATGGCGGGGAATGTGTGCTGGAGGGAACAGCAGCTCCATCTCTCGTGGTGGAGTGAGGTGACNACCCCTACCCCCTTTAAGAGACCCACTTATGCTAGCTAGATCCCATGTCCCCAAGGTCCCATAATCCCCCAAAACAGCACCACCAGATGGGGACCTGGCATCCAGATGCATGGGCCTAGGGGAGACATTCAGGCTCAAATTGTAACAGGAGTTCATTGAAAATACAGTTTCCCAACTTTGCTCCAGGAGAGAGACAGACAGACAAATACAGACAGATGACAGAGAGACAGAGAATACGTATTTTATTGTCATTATTTGGGACAGAGTCTTGCTATGTAACCCTAGTTGGCCTGTCATTCATTATGTAATCAGGCCGGCTTTGAACCCATGACAGCCCTCATCAACTCATGGCCTGTGTCTCCCAAGAACTGGGATTACAGGTGTGCAGTACCATGCCAGGCTTAAGAATGTGTGTGTTGGGCTGGAGAGGTGGCTCAGAGGTTAAGAGTACTGACTGTTCTTCCAGAGGTCCTGAGTTCAATTCCCAGCAACCACAACCATCTGTAATGAGATCTGGTGCCCTCTTCTGTATACATAACAAATAAATCTTTAAAAAAAGAAAAAAAGAATGTGTGTGTTATTATGTTTTATTTTGTGTGCATGTTGAGGGGCGCACGTGCCATGCAGGGGTCAGTTCTCCCCTTCNACCATGTTGTTTCTGAGGATCAAACTCAGGTCATCAGGTATGGCAGCAAGAGCCTTGAGTACTGAACCATCTTGCAGGCCCAAAAATTCATATTTTTAACACACTCTTATGAGGTTTCCCCTCAAGAAAATTGAAGTAACAATGTCCACAGCCTCAACTTACAACCGTCCACCAGCCCATCACATGACAGCAAGGCTGGGGTGATTAAATCCCTTAACCTCCAAGCCCTCAGCTCTGTGAACAGACAGGACTTGCCTGGGTTTCTGCCCTGAAATAAGGCTAAACTTCTGCAGGTTTCTAAAAGGCCAGGTCCTTCTGTGTCCCTACTGAGTCAGGGTCAGCCTGAGCAAAGAGGTTGTGACCACTTCTTCCTCTGCCTCCCCACCTCCNAGAAAGTGGGGCACAAACAATACACTGAGACAGGCATGACCAGAGAGAGAGTCCTGTTTCCTTCGGATCCTGGCTNTGTTGAGAATCAGAGCTCTGAAGCCTCAGCCCACACACTCAGCCCCTCCTGCTGCTTCATCCATTTTTCTTTCCAGGAAAAGGAGGAAAAGGAACAGGAAGCTTTGACTGGTGTGCATAAAGGCAGCCAGCAGCTGGAATTAACCAGAATGTGAGCATGACAGAGCACAGGAAGAGACTGAAGGAGATCCAGAATCTCCATGGACCANGAGGAAGGAGGCATCTAGGTAGNCAGTTCTCCACTGCAAACAGAAGTTAGTGCCATCGGCCATGGACAGTTGCTCTCTGAAAACAAAACAAACAAACAAAAATGGTTGTAGACTCAATTGTTGATAGAGGAGACAGAGCTCCAGTGGCCCTTGGTTTAGTCATAAATACAAGAAAATAAAGGACAAATAAAAGGGAGAAAGAAAGAGGAGAAAGATGGAAAGAGACGTGAGATAGGGAGCCAAGCATTTCTTGCATTTTGATCACAATTTAGTCTCACAACCATTCTGCAAGACAGGTGGCTGTGGTCTGACTGTCGGTGCCCTCCCCCCAAAAAAAGTGTGTGTGTGTGTGTGTGTGTGTGTGTGTGTGTGTGTGTGGTGTATGTGTGAGTGCATATATGTGTATGTGGGCACATGCATATGTGAGAAGGCCAGAAGTCAGCATCGGTGTCTTCTTCAATCACTCCCTACCTTAATTTCTTAGAGTCTCTCACTGAGCCTGGAGCTCACTGATTGGCTAGACTGGCTGGCCAGCGGGGACCCTCTGTGTCTGCCTCCCAGTGCTGGAATCACAGGCACAGGCCCTGCTCAGGTCCTCGAGTTTGCTCATTAGCACTTCACCCACTGAAACATCTCCTGAAGCCTCACATGCTGGCACTTACCCCTTATGCAGCTGGGTCAAGAGCTGGGAACTTTACAACTTGATTAGGTCCTTATGAGGGGTTGGTGGGCATGTCCTAGCCCCTTCAGCTCTTCTGTCACATGAAGACATGTAGGTTGTAATTATACGACTAGCTCAATTATTATATACTGTGGTGATATCTTATTTGTCCTCCCTAATAAAATTTATCTGAGGGTCAGAGGAAAAATGGGGCTGCCAGCCACTAATAGAAAAACAATAGCCATGCAAGTTAGCACACGCCCTTAATCCATTTGGTTCTCTGTGACTCCAAGGTCACATGGGAACTAGCAGTAGGAGGTGGTGGCACACGCCTTTAACCCCAGTATCAACCTTAGAGTTCTGAAGATCCATGCAGACAAGACAGGAAGTGATGTAGCTTGGGAAGATGGGAAATTAGTTAACAGATAGACAGGTATAAAAGCCAGGTTAGACCGGAAGGCACGCTCTTTGCTCCGCTTCGCTCCTGGGAAGTAGAAGCAGCGTTGGTGAGTGGTGGCTTGCTCCTAATTCCTCTGATCTCTGTCAGATTTTCACCCTTATTTCTTGTTCCNCGTGTTTATTAATAAGACTGGTTAGAAGTTCTTCTTACAATATACTTTATCAAAATAGCTTTATTTATAAGCAACTTACGAACAAGGGGGAGGGGAGCAAGGACGGACACGAAAGCAATCCAGCGATGAATTCTCTGCCTTCTAAGACCTCAGCGAACAGCTAGATGGCGAGAGAGGTGATCCCAAAACGCTCCCCAGAGAAGGAAGCAAGCAAGCAAGACGAGAGAGCACTCACGTAGCTGCCCCGATTTTTCAAGGGGCTCAGGTTTTTGGCCATGCCCTTAAAAGTGAGGTGCTGGCCACCTAGCTGAAGCCAAAATAGCCATTCACTACAAAGACACAGCAAGAAGAATCTGAGACATGCTACACTGGCTGGTTTGATGGCAACTTGACACAAGCTAAAGTCATCTGAGAGGAGGGAGCCTCAATTAAGAAAATGCCTCCAGAAGATCAGGCTGTAGGCAAGCCCATAGAGCGCGTTCTTAATTAGTGATTGATGAGGGAAGGCCCAGCTCAGTTGGTTGTCCTAGGTTGTATAAGAAAGCAGGCTGAGCAAGCCATGAGGAGCAAGCCAGTAAGCAGCACCCCTCCATGGCCTCTGCAGCAGCTCCTGCCTCCAGGTTCCTGCCCTGTTTGAGTTCCTGTCCCAACTTCCTTCAGTGGTGGACTACAAGGTGTAAGTCTAATAAACCCTTGCTCCGCACCTTGCTTTAGGTCGTAGTGTTTCACCACAGCAATAGTAACCCAAGTCTCATATGGAAAATGAGACTTGACCTTGAACTTTTGTGCCTCCAGAACTGTGAGAAATAAATTTCTATCCTTTTTAAATGACCTCATGTATACCATGTCAAATAGACTGAGACAGTGTTTATCTACTTATTTTTTTGTTGTTGTTTTCTATTAGTTAATTAGCTTTGCTTTAAGACAGGGTCTCGTGTAGCCCAGTTTGGCCTCNAATATGCTATGTAGTTGAGGCTAGCCTTGAACTCCTGGTCCTCCTGCCTTGACCTCCCAAGTGGTATGATTATTGGCATGTACCACCANACTTAGCTTTCTATTCATTTTTAAAGACAGGTTGAGGGCCCGGCTGTACTCGGGGCACCATTATTTCCTTGGGGCTCGGGACAGAGAGAATGGGACAAGTAAGTGTTCCTGCTGTTTAAAAACCTTTCCCCTTCTACAGTTAAGGAAACTGAGGCTCAGGAAGGAGGCTGAAGGCCAAGCGTGATGGCGCATGCTTGTAATCCCAGCACTCAAGGTGCTAGGGCAGGAGAATCATGGATTTGAGGCCTGCCTCAGCTATATAGGGAGACTTGTCTCAAAATTTAAAAATTAACTAAAAACACAGAAAGGAGGTCAAGGCCCTTCCACTCAGTTTCCCCTCTTAGGGTTGGCTATATTTACAAAGGACCAAGTGATATGGGGCCGCATCACCATGTATGATCAGCTGGGGAATAGACCCCATGTCCAGATGGATGGGGGGGTGAGACAAGGCCTTCATTGTCCCCAGAGTTCAGGAGAGACCAGTGGAGCCCTCACTTATCAACCTTCTATGGTGCGTCTGGTGCTGTGGGGGAAGCTGAGGACTCTGCTGGGACTCTCTCTATTAAAGGGTCCAGTTGGAGACAAGGTCTCAATGTGTAGCCCAGGCTGGGTCTGGATGCCCGGGTCCATCTGCCTCAGCCTCCTGAATGCCGAGGTAACAGGTCTATACCACCACGCCCTGCAGGCAGACTGTGAGGCAGCCATTACTGTCCCCTGGAATAGGTAAACCAGAAAAAGGTGACTTACTAAGCTATAAACCAGGGGACTGTCTGGGATCCTGAACAGTCACTCTGAGGTGCCTCTGGCTCTGGCATGTGTCTGAGTTTGTCCCTTCTGGCTGCCTCAGAGGGCAGGGACAACAGGGCCTATTTTAGGGACTTTGTTCTCCTGAAAAGAGGTGCATCTCACTTAGACATCACAGCAAGTGTGTGGAGAATAGGAGATGGGGAGGGCAGAATGGTACATACTTGAAACCATGGTACTTGGGACACTGAGGCAGGAAGATTGCCAGTTGCAAGCTAGCCCAGCTTACCTTGTCTCAGAGTAACAACAACCTTGTCTCAGAACAACCAAAAAACATGGTCAGGCTGGAGTGATTTCTCAGTGGTTAGAGCACTGGCTCCAGTGAACCCAGGTTCAATTCCCAGCACCCACACGGCATCTACAACCATCTGTATTCTCCAGTTCCAGGGGAGCTGATGCCCTCTTCTGGCCTCTGTAGTTAGCAGACATGCATGTGGTGCACAGGCATACATGCAAGTAAAACACTCATACACATAAATTTTTTAAAAAAGAAAAATAATTTTTAATGAAAAGGACATTGGAGCCAGGCACCCCAGCATCCTCCCTGGGAGCTGCTATGATATCAGCCTGGGGAAGAGACAGAATCAGGGAAGCTTACAAAGGGCTTTGCAAGTAAGGCAGGAGATTAAGATCAGGACTGAAGAGCTCAGTGCCACTCACGCCCTCTCCCCAGGGAACAGCCTCCCAAGTTCTAGGAAGAGCAGCCGGTGACATTAACCCTGGTGCCTGTGGTCCCGTGAAGAGGCCAGTGGAGAAGCCATGTTCTCCAACCTGAAGCTGGCACAGTCTTCCCAGACCTGCTCATGCTCTGGAAGGTCATGCCCCTTCCTCATGGCTCCCCAACTCCTCTCCTGGGCCTGCCTCACCCACCACACACAACCGTGGGCAAACCAGGAGCAGGGCCAGTAACTGCTAGAATGATGGACAGGAAGAAGCCACACATCTCTGCCTTAGCCGAGGGAATCAGAGTTTTCATATTTGGGTCTCCTATCTGCATGGAGCCGAGCACCCCAACAGGCTGTCTCTGTCTTTCAGGAAGGAATTCAGATGAGGGAAGCTGAAAGCCGTCTCCAAGGTACCCTGCAGCTGGAAGGAGAATTGAGAGCAAACTTCTGTAGCTGGTAACACAGCGTGTCCACCTTCCCCAAACCAGGCTGGAGCCCTAGGCAGGGAATGGGGTGGGGTGGAAAGGCTGGAGGTGGGGGAGGAACAGTGTGAGTAGTGGGGGCCACCCCACCTGTTGCTGCTGCCCAGCAGTGCTGGCAGGAAGACACAGCCCTCCCCTCTGCCTCCACCCTCACCATAACTCCCATCCATTGTCATCACACTGTCTCGGCGCTGCTATATTTAAGACGGTGCGAGGCTCCAAGATCACATTCTTCACCCGTCCTCACTGAGCTGAGGGCAGGAAGAGACCAGGGACCTTCTTCCTGTCCTGGAGACATCTGCGTGGACACTGCTGTTTCTGTGAGTCACATACAGGGATCAGGGTCTGAGAGAGCCCTGCTGAGAGAGACCCTAAGTCTCTTTCCACAGGGAACGACCTATGGGGGTTATATACAGTGTATGTGTAGTGTACATATCTGTGGTGTATGTGTGTCTATGGTATGTGGGTTTGTGTATGAGTATATGATGTGGGGGATGGTCTATGCGTAGGTTTACNTGTATGTCTATAATGTGTGTGTGTGTGTTCATGCTGTGTGTGTGTATTGTGCAGTGAGGGGTAGTATTTGTGTGACTATGGTGTGTGTGTCTATAGTATAGTGTGGGGGATATGTATATATGAATGTATATCTATTGTGTGTATGTGTGTGCTATAGGGTATGTGTGTGTGTATGTGTGTGTGTGTATTTATCATGTGTATATATATATATGTAAATATGTTGAGAAAGGGGCTTGGGAGATTTGAGCTCCATAGCACCCCAAGTGAAAACAGGGGATCCCAGAACTCCATGCCTCATTTCACTTTTGTGGCCCTGGGTTGTCTGAGTCTTCCGAAGTCCTCCTTGATAGTAAAGCTAAAAATAAAGAAAAGAAAGGCCCTTGGGGGGGACACTTGGAACTGAAGAGGGGGGACACTTGGAACTGAAGCCTATGCTGCTTTGGGCAGCCAATCAAGGAACTCAGAGCTGACAGGTCCAGCAGGGCATGGAGCATGCCAGCTGAGCCCTGGTTGTTCGAACCCAAGCCCTGCAATCCCAAATCCTAGGGCTACCAGGTTCATCGGGCACAGGGGATGGGGACTGGGGGCTCTGCTGGGAAAGGAACAGCCTCCACTAACCAGGGCCAGATCATCACAGTCCTCCGGGGAGCTAGGAAGCCACTGCATGTCCCAGCCTGTGCCGACCCACTGGGCAGGACACATCCACTCCAGCCCAGCCAGTAGATCTCCTCACAAAGGGCAATGGAGGCCACGAACCTGTTCCTGCTTAATCCCACACTTCAGTCAGCGCTTTAAAAAGCACCCATGGCTCACCGCAGAGGAGGGGGTCTGGAGGCCCAGTGCCAGTGGGCCACTGCATCATTCATCAGGGCAGAGTATCAGAGAGAGAGTCAGTGCTGACACCAGAGCACATGAACCCTTGCTGTTGGGGTCGTGGCCAGTGTCCCAGGACAGCGGTGGAGCCTCGCTCCCCAGATCAACCCTTGTAGCTGAGGAAGAAGTGTGGAATGAGCAGGTCTGACTAGTTCTCTGGGTGTACAGACACTTTCTGTCCAGGAGATGCCAGAGCCAGCCTAAGTGGACGACTGTCCTTTGGCTCTGCTGAGATACTTAGGAGCCAGGAGACCTTTTAGAACAGCCCTTAATGGCTGCCTGATGGTCACAGCTGTGGGCAGCACAGGAAACCAGACCTTAACGAAG
Source organism: Neotoma lepida (assembly GCA_001675575.1). Taxonomy (NCBI): domain Eukaryota; kingdom Metazoa; phylum Chordata; class Mammalia; order Rodentia; family Cricetidae; genus Neotoma; species Neotoma lepida. The sequence goes on along the minus strand of LZPO01099511.1, from coordinate 912,930 downwards.
TGGAAGAAATGCATGCCCATTGACTAACCCTCAGCAGCCTGAGCCCCGCCACCATTGAGTCACATAAGACCTCCATACAGATACGAAATAATCAGTAAGAGGAGGCACTTTCTGAATGAGGACCAAGTTGCAGGGTCCAGACTTAAAACACCAAAAGGATTAAAGGAGAGAAAGCTCTAGAAGGCCTGTTATATTTTTANAAAGCTTCGAAGGAAGATAGTGGCCGTGCCTGGCACTAAGGTGGGACTTTACCTCCCCAGGGTTTCAATTAACCTTTTTGAGCCCCTGTCACAGGAGTGTGGTGGGTACATTTTACAGATGAGGAAGCCAAGTTATAAAGACCAAGGGCACACACTCGGAAACAGGAAAGAGAAATGAGAGTCATGGGATTGCACCCGGTCACGGACCCACAGTCTCTGCATCATGTGTCAACATGACACCTTCAGGTTGGGCTTGGGAGAGTGGCTGGGGTGAGGAAACCTGTACTGCAAATGCACAGAGTAGGACTAAAGGAAAGAGGAGACACCTGCCCATTCTGAGCCCTAGACCCAGCCTGGGACAGCATCGTGCTGTCACTCACCATCTAGAAAGCCAAACCCTGGAGAAGGAGATGAATGGGACAGGACTGCAGCTGGCAGTCAGGGCTCTGCTCCTCAGTGGGGTACTGCTCTCTCACTGCCAAGGCATGCGGGACAATAGAAAAGCCAGGCTCTCCCTGTGCCTGCCTTGGTCACCATGGTCCCTCACCTTCTCAGGCCTCAGTTCCTAGGTTCCTCTAGAGCAGTGGTTCTCAACCTGTGGGTTGCGACACCTTTGGGGTCACATATCAGATATTTATATTACAATTCATAACAGTAACAAAATTATAGTGTAACGAAGTAGCAGCAAAATAATTTTATGGTTGGGGGATCACCACAACATGAGGAACTGTATTAAAGGGTCACAGCATTAGAAAGGTTGAGAACCACAGCTCTGGGGAAAGACCCTCTTACTCCAGAATGCTGCCAGAGCACTTGGGAAGGGAGCAGAGGATGCCTGGTGAGATGACCACACACCTTGGTCTTGACAGGTTGTTGCATTCGCAGCCATGACTCTGCCCCACAGTCCTGGAAATGCCGGGGAGCCCCAAGCCTCCCAGGCTGTGCAGGTCCACAGGCTGGAACACAGGCAGGAGGAGGAGCAGAAAGAGGAGCGCCAGCACAGCCTGCGTATGGGTTCTTCTGTGCAGAGGAGGACCTACCGCAGCAGGTGGGAGCACCCATCCCTCGCCAGGTGGCCCCTTCCCGCCCAGAGTCCCAGTTTGAAGCATAGCCCAGCTTTCCGGAGACTCCTGTCTAAGATGGGAAGCACAGGCCCACCTTCTAAGATAACATCCCCCGACATACCCATCTGGATGAAAGAGACGAGGGGCGTTCCTCTATAGACCCTGTCTGAGAGGAGACACAGGCTGATGGGGGAGTGTGTTGGGGACTTTTTGTCACCATGTCAAAGCACGGAGAAAAACACATTAGGAGAAGTGGGGGGTTGTTTTGGGTCTTTTGGGGGGGCTAGCTATTTATGGGGTTCATTCCAGTCTTAGTTTCACTGTTTTGAGCCTGAGGTGAGGCAGAACAAACGTGACAGTGAAAGTGTAGCCAGGAACAAGGAAAGAAAGGAGGAGTCTGGGACATGACAAAGCCCCCAAGACCTACTTCCTCCAACCAAGGTTCACCTCTGGGTGTTTGTTCTGCTCCGAATAAAACCCTCGAACTGAATCCATCAGGGGATTCATTGACTGATAAGCACCCAGCCCTGTGGCCCAGTCACTTCTCAATGAGGAAATCTGTCAGCTGAGGACTGAGTTTTCAACACAAATCCTTTAGTGGATACTTCACATCCAGACCCTAACAGGAGGCACAGCGTGTCCTCCGGAGCCTGTCTAGGGTGGGCAGACACCCCTGCTCTCTGAGACCCCAGCGTGAAGAGGGAGGTTCGGTATGAGAAGGGAGCTTGGGGGTGCTTGCTGGTACCCTAACGTACAGCCATGGTCTCAGGAACCCCATGCAGTCCCCCAAGAGCAGTGACCTCCCTTTCTCCTGGCAGTGAGGAGGAGCAGCACTTCAGCTCTGAAGACTATGCCCTGGCTGCTGCCCTGGCCCTGACAGCCTCCTCAGAGTTGTCCTGGTAAGTCACATGGCTGTCTCTGGATGAGGAAGGGCTGTCTTGTCTTGACCCTGGTCCCTGGTCCTCTGTCCTCTACCTCACCACTGGGCTCCCACTGATACACAATCCACCTGTCCAAAGTCCCTTTTGGAAGAGAAGGGCTAGGCAGGGTGCAAACTAGACACTTTTTCCACACCAAGCTACACACACACACACACACACACACATACACACACACAAACACGTACACATACACATACACACACACCCAAAGAGTCCCCACAGCAGGAAAGGATTGTCCCCAAGCAGCTTCTCCTCATTACCAAAAAGCTTCCCAAGTAAGAGAGGGGTTGGCCGTGGATTACAAGTGGGTAACAATTGCAAGTCTCACACAAGGAACCGAAGGTCCCTGAATGCCTCTCCAGTGACAGTGAAAGTGTACCAGAGGTACCACAACTTTGGGAAGGGCCCTGAGCTTAGAGGTCTGGGACACAGTCCTGCTGTCCTTAAGCAAGTCACTGGACCTTAGTTTCCTACCCTATGAAATGGGGATGGGAACGTGTGTCCACTTGGACACAGCAAAAATCAGCCAACAAAGCCAGGCATAATGGTACACACCTTTAACCCCAGCATGCAGGAGGCAGAGGCAGGAAGATCTCTGTGAGTTTGAGGCCAGCCTGGTCTACCAAGCAAGTTCCAGGATAGCCAAGGTCTACACAGAGAAACCCTGTCTCAAAATAATAATAATAATAATAATAATAATAATAATAATAATAATAAAATCAGCCAATGTTTGTTGAGCAGCCTCACACTCTCCATTCACAACTACATGCTTATTAAATTCTGGTGATAAGCAGGTCCCCACCCCCACCCCCGACATACACATTTACATACACACTTTTTTGAGAGCAGGTTTTACGTAGCCTAGGCTGGCTCAAACTTGCTATGTAGCCAAGGGTGGCCTTGAACTTTTAGTCCTCCTGCCTCCTGAGTTCCAGGACTGTAAGCATGTACTACCACATCTAGTTTATGTGGTTCTGTAGATCAAACCCAAGGCCCTGTGCATTTGAGGCAAGCACTCTCCCAACTGAGCTGAATTCCCCAGTTCCCTTCCAAGGTGTCTGCAGGCAGAAGAGGCTGCAAGGCTGTGCGCTTGGTCCTAAAGTACACTCCCAAGGACCACTAGCATGTGGGGGTGGGGGTACAACTGCTCCAGCCTCCACGGGCTGTGTCTGAGTCCTGACCCTGCAGGGAAGCTCAGCTGAGACGCCAGACCACCACAGTAGAGCTGGAGGAACGTGGACAGAAGCGTGTGGGCTTTGGCAATGACTTGGAGCGGATGGAGATGGCCTTCCTCCGGACCCAGAGGCTGCTGCGCCAGAGACGTGACTGGAGGGCCCTGCGTCAACGGGTGAGGCACTGGGGTTACCCCCCGCCAGCCTTGGATCTAACACCCACCACAAGCCCTGTNCTCACTCTCACCCCCTTCTCAAAAGGCATCCAGGAAAAGACTCGGGTCCTGGATTCCAATCTCAATACACCTACGCTTGGCCGTGTAACCTGGGAAAGNGTCAGGCTNTTCTTGAGCCTCAGTTTCCTGTCTNTGACTTGGGTGTGGCTGTAACAGCTCTGTGCTGAGGTAGAAATTAAATGAGCTTAGATTTTTAGAGTGACTTCTCAGTGTCTACAAGACCTTCACAATTGTGCAGGGTCCGATGTCACTTCCCTACCCACTGTTCAGGTCATACTTCAGGCGGCTTCTTTACATAACCCCTGTTTTTCATGGATTGACTCACTCCCCATTACAACCCCCAGGGAGGAGTCAAGCAAATAAATATCCTCATCATCCTCATTTTATAGGCAAGGAGAATGAGGCTCTGCCTGTGACCCCATAGCTGGTCCAAGAGCACATTCCCTGCCCACTGAGCAACACTGCCTCAGGGTGGAGTGGATGAGGGCTCAGCCAGAGTCTGAATGTTGGGGCTGGGAGGGGGGCNACATTGTGGGGAAGCCATCCCTGGCACCTAGGAGTCACACACCCCTTCACCTCCAGACAGAGGAGAAGGTCCGGGAGGCCAAGGAGCTGATTGAATTGTGTTCTGGCCGGGGCCCCTGGTTCTGGATCCCACTTCGCTCNCATGCCGTCTGGGAGCACACCACTGTACTGCTGACCTGCACCATCCAGGGCTCNCCTCCNTTCCAGGTCACCTGGTAAGCTCCTGGGGCTGGAGACAAGTGTTCACTTTGGTTCCATCTCGCCTGGAGTTCTTTGTGGTCCTCCATCTTCACCCAGGGTTCCTCTGTCTCAGCAAGGCCACAGCCCACAGACTCTGAGCTCTGCCCACCCTACACACAGAGCAACGACAGCTGCCTGGGAGCCTCAGGCCACCTCAGGCCTTGGTTATTCTTAGTCACCTTCCTACCAGCCTGGGCCTGGAAGACTAGACCCCTGGAGAGCCAGCCCTTGTAAAAATATGATTCTGGTGGCATGAAAGGCAGCTGCTCTAGAGACTATCTGGGAGGACAGAGAGCTAGGGAGGAGGTGGGGAGGGTAGGACCCTGCCGGGAGAACAGGCTCAGATCTAGAGTGTGAGCCTAACGTCAGGCCTGGCATTCCCTCTGCTGAGTCAGAGTGTGGCCTCAGGTATGTGATGTAACCTTCCCAGATCTGTCTCTGGTTTTGCCTCTGTCTCCTCATACAATGGGCTGAAAACCCCTTATCCAGCTGATACATACTAAGGGTTTAATGTCCCACAGAGGAAGTCCTCAGAACTTGACAAGAGCTGGGAAAGTGCTGGGCACGGTTANTTGTAAAAATATGATTCTGGTGGCATGAAAGGCAGCTGCTCTGAGCTAAGCATCTTCAGCACTAGAGACTATCTGGGAGGACAGAGAGCTAGGGAGGAGGTGGGGAGGGCAGGACCCTGCCAGGAGAACAGGCTCGGATCTAGAGTGTGAGCCTAACTCAGGCCTGGCATTCCCTCTGCTGAGTCAGAGTGTGGCCTCAGGTATGTGATGTAACTTTCCCGGATCTGTCTCTGGTTTTGCCTCTGTCTCCTGCTCATACAATGGGCTGAAAACCCTTATCCAGCTGATATATACTAAGGGTTTAATGTCCCACAGAGGAAGTCCTCAGAACTTGACAAGAGCTGGGAAAGTGCTGGGCACGGTTANGTATGCCTACAATCCCAGTACTCAGGAGGCTGAGGCAAGAGGATCATGTCTTTAAAAGAAAGAAAAATGGAAAGAGCTAGGAAAACAGGAGACATTTCCAGAACCCTCATAGCTGTGAGGGTTCCCCTGANCAAGGTGGTGGAGATGGGGGTAACAGTGGCCACTTCCTAAAGGAGTCATGCTGTCCACAGAGTNGAGTCCCTGTTCACTGTGTCTTAGGCCAATTGCCAGGCATGCTGCAGGATAAGGAAGGGGGTTCAACAATATTTACCATCAGTATCACCATCCCAGGCCCTGTCAGGGTCTCACCATCAAGGAACACTCAGCCCAGGGAGAACAGCCACAGAGAAGTATATTCAAGGTTCTGCTCAGATCAAGGGGGACGGGGAGGGGAGGTAATGGCTGTCCAGGACTGAAGTGTCCAGGAAGGCTTCTCAGGAAGATGTGGCATAGGAGCTAGATGGTGAAAAGCCCATGGTTCAAAAACAGAAGAAAAAGGCAGCATCTTGCTGGGACCC
>LZPO01099511.1:880127-899770 GCA_001675575.1 Neotoma lepida | reverse complement strand
AGTCAGCCATGCCCCTCCCCCAGGCAGTGCCAGAGGAGTGATGGGTACAACCAGGTGGAGTCACGAGTTGCCTTCGTTTCTTTTCCTGTTGCTGAGCTACAACACCCTGATGATAGCAGCTTAAGGAAGAGAGGGTTCATTTCCACTCAGAGTTCAAGGGTACAGTCTGCCATGGCAGGGAAGCCACGACAGCAGGAGGGTGAAGCAGCTGGTCACATCCCATCCACAGCTAGGAAAGCAGAGAGCAGTGAGTGCTAGCTGCTGCTCAGCGCCCTTTCTCTAGACAGTCCAGGACCCAGTCAGGGAAAGTGTCACNCCTGTGGGTGGGTCTTCCCACTTCAATGAATGCAATCAAGATAATCTCCCACAGGCACACCCCAAACTCATGGTCTTATTCTCAAGCATCCTTAGGAGGATGGAGGAGGCGCAGTGCTGTCCTTAGGAACCCCTACTCTGAGGGGAAGAAACAGCTAGTCTGATGGAAGGCACCAGACCCATCCTTAGGAGACAGCTGTCCAGGGAAGGATCATGGCTGCTTTTTGAGGTGCCCTCAGTCTGAGGGAGGCAATCAGTCTGCCCTGAAGAGCATCATCTCNGGGNGTGCTGGGGNCAGAGTTCTCTCAGCCCTTAGAAATCACCCAGTCTCAGAATTGCCCCAACTCCTGTCTGTTTCTATCTGCCCCAAGAGCTGGCCACAGAGCCCACTCTGAATTCAGGTCCAGGAGTGGGTAGAGACTAGCATGGGCTTAGGGAGTTGTATGTCAGAGAAGCCACTAGAGCCACTGCCGGTGAGGTCTACCCAGGTGGCACTGATCAGGCACTGGCTTCATGTGTCTCCTCCACCCTGGAGTGAGCAGTGATATTTCAGACAAAGGGACCAGAGGCCAAGGTCAGGGGGGCAGGACAGGCAGGGTAGCTCACCCCAGGCTTTTTGAAGACAGTGTATGATGCACAAGTGCGTACGTGTGTACATGTACGTGCGCTTGTGTGTGTGTGTGTGTGTTCAAGATAAAGAACTTCAGAGTGAGAAAGGCTAGAGCAGGCTACTCTGTGAGGACAGAGGACAGCTGGCCCTCTGGACCTGACTGTGACCAGGCCTGCAGCCTAAGAACAAGGAGCACAGCCTCCCTCCCCATGTCCTTGCCTTGAGCCCAGAGAGATGGCACCTGCTGGGGGGTGGGGTGGAGGAGCTCTGAGGGACAGCTGCAATAACAAGACCTGTGTGTTTCCCCAAACCTGTCCATCATTCAAAATAGAGTGCTGACAGGAGGGAGGCGCTTTGGAGACAAGAAAGGACTGTTCTCCAAGGCAGCTCAGGGAAGGCCACTCTGGGAGCCCCACTCAAGGTCCTACTCACAGATCTCCGAGTCCCTCTGCTGACCTCTGTCCTCTTGACCAGTCCTTGGCCCTCCTCACTGTGTGAGACCCTGGCCCTTTACTGAGCTCCCTTCTCTCGGTCAGTCCACTTCCTACATTAAAGTGCAAGCTGCAGCCCTTTTGACAGAGGGCTTGCCTGTCAAGCCTGAAGCCCTGGCTTCATGAAAGCATATGCCTGTCATCCCAGTGCTCAAGAGGCAGAGGCAGGAGGATCAGAAGTCTGAAGGCTACATAGGCTACATGAGACTTTATCTCAAAAAAAAAAAAAAAATCCCTGCTTCTATCCAGTGAGTCCCCCACTGAGTTGCCATGCCTCATGCAGGATTCATTTCTTTTTCCCACAGAACTCCTAGTGCCTCACCTGTTCCTTGAGCCCTACCCTCCCTGAACCCTGGTCCCATCCTCTGGATATCTTAGAGGAGAGACCAGAGCCCTCACTGGCAGATCTCTGAAAGCCCTCAATATCTACCTCCACCGTCAACCTGAACCTCAGCCTGTGGCCACACCAGCTCTCTCTTGCACCTGGCCAGTGCCTCCAGAACCCCAAGCTTCTGCGAGCTCCTGGGCGAGGCCAGGATCCCCCATGAGCTCACACTGGACCATCTTCCCCTCCACAGGCAGGCTACTGAGGTCTTCAACACGAAGGCAGATAGTCTACGCAGACCGCCAGGCATCCGTGAAGGTGTCCTGTGCCTACAAGGAGGATGAGGGGCTCTACACGGTCCGAGTTTCCTCCCCCTTTGGGCCACAGGAGCAGAGTGCTTATGTCTTTATAAGAGGTAAGGGGTGGTAGTCAAGAGGGGCAGCTGGAACCAGAGACCACAGCTGGGCAGGGGAGACTTTGTCCAAGGCCCCTGCACTCTTCAGAGCCTCGGTTCCTCTGCTATACGATGAGGAGTTGGGTTGGGTCCCTGCAGTAGCATCCTGTGGATCCTAAGAGACACAGCCAAGTCTCCACAGTCTCCAATAAGAAACTTCTTCTTTGATCTTTCCTCCCAGATTTCTCCTTCTATTAATTCTTTCTGCCGGCAGCCCTGTCTGTCCTTTCTCCTGCTTCACCATTGGCCCGTTCAGTTCTTTATTAGACTATCAGGTGTTTTAGAAAGGCAAAGTAGCACAGCTTCACAGAGTTAAACAAATGCAACATAAACAAAGGTAACACACCTTAAAATAATATTCCCCAACAAGTCCTTTTTTTCCCCTCTGGGGTTCAGATGCTGCAGCTGAGAAGCCAGGAGTCCCAGGCTCCCCGCTAAATGTCCGGTGCCTGAATGTGCATAGAGACTGCCTGACCCTGACCTGGGCCCCACCCAGTGACACCCGGGGTAGCATCATCACTGGCTACTCCATTGAGCTGTGAGTTGCATTCTGGTGTGGCAAAGCCCCTTGGGTAGAATACTGACAAACAGCTTGTTGTGGGGGTGGGGGGTAAAAGTGGAAAAAAAAAACTCCATGCTAAGTCTCTCATCCCTGATTCTCAGAACAGGGCAAGGGGCTAACAGGAAGAAACAGCTTAGGGACAGTGCAAGGGTGTCCAGTTTTCCAAATCTCTTTCACGCTGATGCCTAGAATTCTGGGACAAAACCGTTAAGTACTTTGAAGCCTGGGCACCTGTGAATTTGGTGGCTAGGTCAGACCCCAGAGAGGGACACTCTGGGAGTGGAGAAGGATCAGTGGAGACACAGAACTCCCTACCTCCTTCGTATGCTGTGGATGCTGAGCCAGAGCTAGGAAGAAAACCAGGCCTAAGAGAAGAGGGGCCCGTGACTGCTGCGTGTGCCTGGGCCTGTGCTCAGTTTTCTAGCTCTCTAAGTAATTCAGGGACAGGGGAAGACAATAGAAGTGGGGATGAAGGTCCCATCATGGTGTCAGGGACACAGCAAGCTCTCCAGAGNNACTGGACCTTCCCATCATGGTGGTAGATGGTGAAAGGCCTCTAGGCCCACGCTGGAGCAAGGCTTCTAAGTAGGAGGAGAGGACATGCATAGGCAGAAGGCAGCTGCGGCCTGTGTGCAGGAAATAGGCCCTGTAGGGGCTCGGACTGTGAAGGGCTGAAAGCCAGGGTCTGTTTCCACAGGTGCCAGGGTGATTCGGAGGAATGGGTGACCTGCCATACGGCCCCTGGGGGAACCTGTCGGTGCCCGATCCAAGGCCTCGTTGAAGGGCAGAGCTATCGTTTCCGAGTGCGTGCCATCAGCAAAGCCGGCAACAGTCTCCCTTCCAAGGCCTCAGAAGCAGTTGTCATGGGTGACCATGATGCAGCCCAGAGGAAGACAGGTGAGTATGGAGATTCTGAGGGGACACTGGAGGGACCCAGTCAGGGCACTCAGAATAGACTGCCTCAATGGAAAAGAGGTGGCCTGGTTCCTATTGTCACTGCTACTGTAAAACACCTAATAAACAGAACGTAAGAAAGGAAGGGCTTGTTTGGGCTTCCAGTTTGAGGGTACAGTCCCTCACAGCAGGAGAGCCATGACCCTAGGAACACAAAGCAGCTGGTCACATTGTATTCATGGTCAGGAAGCAGAGAGAGTGGCCACCAGTGGCAGTCTCAATTTTTTTCTTTTTACTGAGTGTAGAACCCCAGTCCATAGAATAGTGCCACATGGTAGCTTACAATTGCTGTAACTCTGGTTCCAGGGGACCTGACACCCTCACACAGACATACATGCAGGCAAAACACCAATGTACATAAAATAAAAAAATAAAAAAAAGAGTGGTGCCACCACACACACACACACACACACACACACACACACTTAGGATGGGTCTTTCCACCTCATATGACTTCCTCACAGGCATGCTCAGAGATTTGTTTCCATGGTGATTGTAGAGTCTGTCAAGCTGACAATCTAATACTAACCATTGCCCAACCTCCAGGAAGCCCTGAGTCTAAGATTTAAAAAAAGAAGAAGAAGAAACTTCCCAGCCCTAGTTTGATAAGAACTCATAGTCTGATTCTTGAGTATCCTTACTCTGGTGGAGNAGGCACAGTCCTGTCTTTAGGAACCCCTCCTCTGAGAGGGAAGAAACAGCTAGTCTGGTGGAAGGCACCAGGCCCATCCCTAAGAGACACCTGACCAAGTTCTGATCACAGCTGCTACTTCAGGTGCCCTCAGTCTGAGAGAGGTGACCATCTGCCCTCAAGCCCCACCTCTGGGGGTATTGGAGACACAGCTCTCCCAGCCCTTGAAGTCACCATGCCTTGGGTTTGCCCCAACTCCATGAGGTTGAAGCATATGACTCCTGTGTCTGCCCCAAGAACAGCAGGGCCCACTTTAGACACTAAGAAAGCTAGACCCAGAAAGCCCATTCCTGAAGCTGTATGGCCAGGGCTGCCAGGCCAAGCAGAACCAGGCAGGATACAGAACCTGAGAGGACTAGCTGACTCCTGACCCAATCTCCTGTGCTCCATCCTGCCTCCTAGAGATTCCCTATGACCTGGGCAGCAAGATCACCATCAGCAAGAATGGCTTCGAAGGTATGTGTGACCTTCCCCAGCTCTGCCCCTGGAGCCAGCGTCCTTCACAGTTCTGGGACTTGTGTTCATTGGCTGGCAGAACAGGGAAGCTATTGTGTTCAGAGTGTAGGAGGATCTACTCAGAGGAAACCAGACATGGGTCCCCNTAGAAAGCCTGGCTGTGCCTCTGTGGAATAAATGACTTGTAAGGAGGAGCCCTGGGCAGGGCCTCAGGGAACCAGGGTCTGGAGCTGGCTCTGTCTGGGTTTGCTGGGTGAGCTAGGACAATCTTCTGTCCCACCCCACCCCCTATGCTCCTAGCACCCTCTGTGGAATGCAGGGCTGAGATTAGGGGTCATTGAGGGCACACTCATTTCTCTCTTGATTACTCTGGATTCCAGATGCTGTAACCATTCCCTCAGCCCCAACCAATGTCCACGCCAGCGAGATCAGCGAGACCTACGCAGTTCTGAGCTGGGAGGAGCCCCGTCCCCATGGCAGAGCCCCACTGACTTACTCTCTGGAAAAGGTACAGATGGGACTGAGAAATAGCCCCAGAATAGCCTAAGACATAGGCAGCTATGGNATCTGGAGTGCCTAAGACATAGGNAGCTATGGGATCTGGAGTGGAGGTGGTGCAGAATGTGGAGAACCCCAAGAACTTTGAGGTCTTCAGAGATGGGAATTTACTGCCTGGAAGGGCCTGAGCTAAGCTTTACTCTAAGGCAGAAGGATGGACTACCTGTCCTTTTTGTGGTGAAGGCCAAAGTACTTACACATAATGCTCCCTAGGGTCAGACAGCTATAACTCTAGTGAGATCCACTGNTTTCCTAGGCACCTCCCTACCTCCAGTGGCATAGGGTCACACCTAAGNCCCAGCACTCAAGGCCATGTTGGGTGGGAAATGAGACTTATATTCACCAGACAGAGGCACTAGATAATGGTCCTCACTAGGGACAGAGATGGAGCAGGGGAGACTGTGAAGGAGGTGGAAGGAAGATGGCCCTTCTTTCTTGTCCAAGCAGAAGACAACATTGATGGGATCCAGTCAAATCCAGGCTCTGCTGTATGAGTCTGAACCAGTTTCCTAAGCTCACTGTGGCTCAGTGTCCTCCATCCTATATGGGAAAGTCTGCCCTGGTGGATGAGGGAGAACACTGCACATAGCCAGGGCTAGTAACTGCAGCTCACTCACCTCCCTAAAGGCAGAATCTGAGTTTAGTAGATGACATAACTGTTAGGGTCTGTGAAAAGTCCCATAAAGGACCACCAGTCATGTATGCAATCAGCAAGAGTATTTAACAAAAAAATTCCAGCATGCTGGAGTCAAGCCATCTAACAAAGTGGCAAATAGTGACCCCAAGAGAAGCTCGAAGGCTCCTTTTAAGCACAGATAGGGGAATCCCAGCTGTGGTTAACTGTGCTTTGAAGTGATTGGGTATAGACCCTTACTGGTACAGGAATCATTTTATGATTGGCTCCTAATGTCTGGTCAGCAACTGTGGTTGCAGTGTCAGGGGTCTGTTTGCTGTGTCAGGGATCTGTTTGACTGAAAACAGCAAGAAAAGTTCTGCTTGTGGCTGGGTAGGACCCTGATTGGCTACCAGACTGGACGTACTTCCTGAGGGTCTGATTNAAGGCAGACAAGAGTCAACATAGGATGGTGGGGTAATATGGGGCAGAGGTCTTAGCAAAGTGGTCCCTGGGGGGAAAAACAGTCCTTTTATAAGAGGGGACAGCCACTTCAATAACAACTTAACTGAATCCATGAATTTAAAATGTCCAGGGAGGACTCATAACCTCTGATTCTCCAGAGAGACCCTCTTCTCACCTAGCNGATAAACAGCCTTAATTCTCTGGCATAAGAGAGCTGTAGATAGTTGAAAGTTTNTGGGGCTAGGAAGATAGCTAAAGTACTTACTGCATTCAGATTCCCAGCATTCACATAAAAAGCCANGCATGGCAGTGGGCTCCGGTAATCCCAATGCCAGTGCAGGCAGAGATTGGAGGATCCCTGGGCTAGCTAGCCAGTCAGTCTAGCCAGTGAGTGAGCTCCAGGTTCAGTAAGAGATTGTCTAAAAAAATGAGGAAAACAATTGAGAAAGTCATCCAATGTCAACATCTGGCCTACACACACACACCCATGCACACCCACACTCCCCTCCCTGCCCCCCCATGCACACAAATGCACGCACACATGCCTAGGCATACCATTCCCTCACACAAACATATGAACAAAAGAGAAACTTTGTTTCCTGAGCTATGGAGTAAGGGCTACCTGGGTTCAAAGGCTGCTTCTGTTAATTAGTAACAATGTTGTTTGTGTTAACCTTCTGTGCCTCAGTTTCTTTTCTGGTACAATGTTCATAATAACGATACATAATATAATAACACACACCTTGTAGGTCTGAGGTATGTGTCCTCTGAATGTGCAGAGAGCNGAGTCCAGCACACATGATGTACATGGTAGTGTCCACTGATGCCTGTGGTGATTTTTTNGTGGGTTCTAAGCCCCGACAGTCATGTGGGCCTTGGAGAAGGGTCAGGGAGGCAGGGTCAGCAGGTCCTCACTGTGGCCCTCTACCCTCCATCTTCCCAGAAGCTCAGGAGCAGTAGTTGCCTTCTGAGTCCCTGATATAGCAGAGNGTGAGCTGAGCTGGTGGCGCCCATACCCAAGTTTACATGCCCTATCCGCATCTTGCTTGATGGATGACTTCAGACACCTTATCAAAAAGTCTCAACACCTACGCTCCCTCCCTCGTGTGGAAATTAACATCCACTTTGCATTTCCTGAGAATTCATTTAGTCATCCATTCTCCCATGGGCTGGGACCGATCCTGGCCCTGGTGATATAGTGAGGTGGGGAGGCCTGAGAGACAAGCCAGGGCTGTAAAACTGAGGACAAGAGTCCATTGTCTAGTGGGAGTAGACAGACTAAGACAGAAAGTAGGGGAGGTTTCTGANGTCTTAGGTATGTCTGGAGGCCTCTCCAGAAGGTGAGTTCTTAGTAAGAGCCCATAGGAAATAAGGAGCCAAGAATATTCCAGAACATTCCTGATACAGGTTGCATCAAGTACAGANGCCCAGAGATAGGACCTGGGCCCCTAAAGAGCAACAGGCAGACCTAGGTGTAATGTAGTGGAGAAAGGAAGGTGAAGGGTAGCCAGATAGGTACCAAGTTACAGAGAAGTGTCTGGTAACAGGTCAGAAGGACACGGGAACTTGAAAGGGTTCTGAGCAGACAGGNACCGGTTGCTATAAAGGATCCCACTGACAGCGGCTGAAGAAAAGACCAAAGCGAGACATAGTGGTACACACCTGTAATCTCAGCACTTAGAAGATAGCAACAGAAGGATTCAAGAGTTCAAGGCCACCCCTGAATGAGGTTTATGTCAGCCTGGGCTACGTGAGACCCTGTCTCAAAACCAAAAAGGGAGCTGGGCATGGTGGCACACACCTTTAAACCCAGCACTTGAGAGGCAGAAGCAGGCAGATCTCTGTGAATTCAAGGCCAGCGCAGTCTATAAAGCAAGGTCCAGGACAGCCAAGGCTACATAGAGAAACCCTGTCTCGAAAACAAACAACAAATCAAAAGGGCTGGAAAGATGGTTCAGTAGTTAAGAATCCAGACTGCTCCATCAGAAGACCAGAGTTCAGATCCCAGCTCTTCACAAACACCTGTAACTCCAGCTCCAAGGGATTGGATGNCCCCTGCTGGCCTCTGGATACTCTCACACNCAAAATAATAAATCTATTTTGCAGGGGAAAAAAGATAGCAAGAAGTAAAGAGGAAGGAAGAGAGGAAAGGAGAAAGGGGGAGGAAGGGAAGAAAAAGAACAACAAAACGCTAAGTCAGGATGAGAGGAGTCAGACTAGTTAAGTAATTCAAGCAACAAGTGAAGCTGGCCTGGATCAAGGGTGTCCTGGGAGTTCAAATTGGACCCTGGATGTGTTTTGAAGGTGGAGTCAACTGGCTTTGTGGCTAAAGCACAGGTTTGGGCCCAAGTGATTGCAGTTACTAACGCCATTAGTGTTGTTTGAGCCACANTGGAACCCACGGTTAGTACTGGCCACACCTCCCACGAGGGGCTCAGCAGACATCAGAGTGAGGAGGTTGAGGAGGCAGATGGAGGAGAGATCAGGTACCCAGGAGTTCATCCAAGCTGCAGACATCTGCTCTGAGAGCCTGCAGGGGGAGGGCCCAAGCCCACAGCCAGGCTCCAGCAGCCACNGAACCAACCCCAATCCCTCTTGCTCCCCAGTCCGTCATAGGTAGTGGAACCTGGGAGGCCATCAGCTCAGAAACACCCATCAAGTCTCCGAGATTCGCCCTCCTGGACTTGGAGAAGGGAAAATCATATGTCTTCAGAGTGCGAGCCTTGAACCAGTATGGAATGAGTGATCCCTCAGAACCCAGCGAGCCCATTGCCCTGAAGGGCAAGCCAGGTACCAATGCTGCTCCATGGAGGGAAAAGGCAGGCTATCCAGGCTGTCGATCCTGGGATTGGACCTTGGGCTTCAGCAAGGAGCATTGCCCACTTCCCTGTCACTGAAGCTGAAAAGCAACGTGACCTCCAGTCTGTNAAGTTTTGAATTATCAGAAATTGCATTTCTCTGGGCAACAGGCTTGGGGAGGGATGGTGTTTTCCCCAGATCAATGGTTCACAGGGGACAGATGCCAGCTGGGTTTAGCACAGGTGTGAGCATGAGGAAGCATCCCTCAGTTGTGAAGGTGTCTTAAATGGGTGGACTTTCTGTGCAGGCTCCTGCTTCCTCCACAAGTGGCCAGACAGTCCCATGTGAGAACTGGCTCTCTAGGCAGATTTGATGCTCTCACTTGACACACTTACAATTCTGGGGGCCCTGATGACTGTCCCCCCAACTTTTGACTCCCCCTGAGTCCCCCCATGGCAGCTCCATCCCACTCTAATTTCTTAAGGCCCCTGTTCTTCCAAAGCCTCTGGATTCTGGGGTTCTCTACTCTCCAAGGGGATCTAAGGGCTCCGTGGAGTAGCCCTCACCAGCTCATCCCTTGAAAGGTCTGGTGGCTGCAGGTCTCAGCTGGAGAGCACTTCAAAGCCCTGGATTTGCCCTGCTTTAATAATTTATGCATACATATATATACATATATATATATACAAACACATGTGTAAATTTTACATATGTGTATGTGGTAGTCACTGTTCTTTTGCTGTGAAGAGACACCATGACCAAGGCAACTCTTACTTAAAAAAGTGTTTAATTGGGGGCTTGCTTACAGTTTCAGAGGTTAATTAATCCATTATCACAATGGCAGGAAGCATGGCAGCACACAGGCAGACATGGTGCAGGAGAGAAGCTGGGTCTAGTATGGGCTTTTGGAACCTCAAAGCCCACCCCCAGTGACACATTTCCTCCAACAAGGCCACACCTCCTAATCCTTATAATCCTTTAAAACAGTTACACTTCCTGGTGACCATGCACTCAAATATATGAGCCTATAGGGGCCATTCTTATTCAAACATGGCACANGTGAGTGGGTGAGTGGGCAACTGGTCTTTTTATCTGATTCTAGTCTGATTGACATTTCACTTTGATTTTGGGCTTTGCCAGTGAATGATTTGTGATTAGATGCCCACAGATTCTAGACCAGCCTCAGGACAACACGCTGGTACAATTCAGAAAAAGAAAAAGAGATGAGAAGGAAGAAAAAAGACTTTTTTTGCATTATAAAAGTAGATTTTACTGTATAAGAAGAAAAAAACAAGAGAGAAAAGCAAGGAAAGAAGGGAGGAAAAGAAGAAAGGAGGGAGGCTGTGCCAGGCTTTTTCTTTTGGGCCACCAACCAGCTCCCAAATCATGACATGGAGATTTATTAGTTANGAATGCTCAGCCTTAGCTTAGCTCTTATTTTAATCTGTTTCTCTTTATCTACATTTTGGCTTGAGGCTCTTTTATCTTTCTTTCTGTATATCTTACTCTCGTGCTGTCTCCATGATGGCTGCCTGGCTTCTGGCCCCAAGTGTATCCCTCTCTTTCTCCCTCGGTCTCTTCTCCTACTTCTTCTTTCTGCCCACCAGCTCCTCTCCTGCCCACCAGCCCATCTTCTGCCCACCAGCCCCTCTCCTGCCCACCAGCCCCTCTCCTGCCCACCAGCCCCTCTCCTGCCAACTGTTAGCCATTCAGCTAATCTTATTAGACCAATCAGGTGCTTTAGGCAGGCAAGATGAAACAAATACAACACATCTTTACATAATTAAGCAAATGCAGCATATACAAATGTAACACATCTTTACATCATTAACAAAGGTAGCATAAACAAATGTAGCACACCTTCACATAGTTAAAGTAATATTTCACAATAGGAAGCCAGTAGGAAATGCCCATTTTCCCATGATTCCTCCTCTAGAGGTCACTGTAGTGAGCACCAGAGTTATCAGCTCCTACCCACCCATTCATCCATTGGAGCTCCCACCCACACACTCACCACCCATACACACACGCACACACACACACCCCATCCATTCATCCATCTACCCATACATGCTTGTATACCTCCATCTATACAAACAACCATCTGTCCATCCATTTAGCAAATCATGGGAGTCCCAACTCAAGCAACTTAGTCTTTGGGAACCATGAAAATCAGTACAGAATTTTCAAGAAAAGAAAATAAAGTTGTTGTTGTTTTGTTTTTTTGTTTTTAATATTGAAGTTAAGGATTGGGGAAAGGTGTTCAAAGGGTAGAAGGGAGGGAGGGAGGGAGGGAGGGAGGGGAGGAGAAGGACTGACTGGGGTTAAGGCCTCAGTTCTTGAGTGAGGGACAAGGTGGCTTCTACGACAGGAGAGTGAGTATCAGGGACACTCAGCTTGGGTGTCCCAACGCCCTGTAGCAGGTCTGGAATCTAGCCACTGCCTTGACCACTGTGGAAGTCCTCCCAAATCTGCCATGCTCCTCCCCCTCCCCCTCCTCACCCGTCAGAACCATAACTCTGTGCCCTCTCTCTGCCCCTCTGTTTTTCAGTGACTCTTCCTCCCCCAGCTCAAGTTCAAGCTTTCAGAGACACACAGACCTCTGTCTCCCTTGCCTGGGAGCCTGTGGAGGGTGGCACGGAACTCCTGGGTTATTACATCTACTCCCGGGAAGCAGGGGCATCAGAGTGGCAAACGGTTAACAACAAACCCATCCTGGACACTAAGTAAGTCTGTCTCACTGGCTCCTGGCCAGGACATCCCAGGCTGGGCACCGCTCTAAGCTCTTCCGTGTATTGGGTTCTCCTAGCTCACTGCAATCCTGACTTTAACATGGTTGTTTGTACTGTTGATTTAAAGATGGAGAAACTGAGGCACAGAGTTAAGGACCTAGCCAAAGCTCCTATAATAAGTGAAGGCAGGGGACCTGGACCCAGAGGGTCTGTTTTAACACATCCACTCATTGAGAGAGCTGTTGGCAGGAGTCTGAGGGTGGAGGTGACCCCTCTGTCAGAAGGCACCCCATAGAGCTACAGGAAATGTGGGTGAGGGAAAGGGAAGCCCAAGGCTCCAGTGTCATCCAGAGGAAACAGGATAAGGAAGGCAGTTTCCTACAAGCCAGGGTTTCTTTGAAGGGCCTGGGATGATAATTCTCTGGAGGGTCTTTAAAGGGATTCTCGGGTGCTGAGTCATGGCATCAGTGTAGACGGTACCAGACACTGTTCTCCTCCAAAGCTGAGCACNCGTCCTGAGCAGCACTGGGTNAGAGGTAGGCTTCCTTGGCCTTGACCCGGCCCCCTTTCAGGNGTCTTTGCATCTTTTATAGATGTGGTGAATATGTACATATATATATGTTCATGCAGGTTTGTGCTCATGAGTGTGGAGGCCAGAGGTTGACATTAGACATCTTCCTCAGTCAGTCTGTCTTTCCTTTTGTAAACTGTGTGTGTGTGTGTGTGTGTGTGTACATGTTCATGTGTGTGGATGTGGTGTGCACATTTGTAGGCCATAGAACAACCATTAATGTCAGTCCTCACTTTCCACTTGACTGAGCCAGGGTCTCTCGTTCACTGCTGTGTGTGCTCGGCTAGCTGGCCTGTGAGCCAGGTTCTCCTCTCTGCCTCCCACCCTGTTAAGGAGAGCTGGGATTACAGACAACCATGTCTGGCTTTTTGTGGCTGCTGAGGAGCCAAACTCGTGTCCTCGGGCTTGCTCCACAAGGGCTTTACCCACTGAACCATCCCCCGAGCCCCACCTTTTAAAGATATTTTTAAATTATGTTTGTTCATTATCTGGGTGCCTGTGGAGGTCAGAGGACAGCCTATGGGAATCAGTTCTCTCTTTCCACCATACGGATCCCAGAAATCAAACTCGGGTGGTCAGGTGGAGCTATCTGTCCTGCACCTCATCTTATTTTTTGAGACAGGGTCTCTCGATGAACCCAGAGTTCACTAATGGACTAGGCTGGCCAGTCAATGAATCTTTCCTTCAGGGATCCTGCCTCTACCCATGCACATACACCCTGAGCAGAAGTTACGCATACACACCACCACACACCACTTTTGCAATGATGCTAGCAACCAAACTCATTTCCTCAGACACGTGTGGTACACACTTTACCAACTATGCCACCCACCCGCTAGCCCCTCATCTTTGCATGTGGGTGTTGGATTCTAGAAGAATAGGTATTCTTTACAATCTAAGGACAACATCCTCCATGTGCCATTTCATATGTCACTATGAGGCTGGGGACATCCTCCATGTGCCATTTCATATGTCACTATGAGGCTGGGGACNTCCTCCATGTGCCACTTCATATGTCACTATGAGGCTGGGGACATCCTCCATGTGCCACTTCATATGTCACTATGAGGCTGGGGACATCCTCCATGTGCCACTTCATATGTCACTATGAGGCTGAGGACATCAATATTTTAGACTAGAACCTTCTACTCCTATCTCACTGGTGACCATTTACTCCCATAAGGCTGTTCATATACTGTCAGCTGTTTGGACACCCCTGAGGGCTGAACTTTTCTCTCCCAGGTTCACAGTTCCAGGCCTGAGGACTGGGAAGGAGTATGAATTTTGCATCAGGTCTGTCAGCGAGGCTGGGGTTGGCGAGAGTTCAGCTGCGACACAGCCTGTCAGGGTCAAGCAGGCTCTGGGTGAGTCCAGGACAGGTCCAGCCTGCAATCCTCAGGGAAGCCTGGCCTGAGCAGGAGCCAAGGCCATGTCCTGGAAGGTCTAATTCCAAAACTATCTCAAGGGAACTGGAGCCTTTTTTGCTTACTCTTTCCTTCAGGAAGTGACAGTGGCCTGAGGCCATGGTGAGTACTGATCCTGGGGAGTGGAGAGCTCCCAGGCTCAGAGATCAGACTCCAAGACCCTTGAAGGGAGCAGACACTGCTACTCAGAGAGAACTCCCAGATCAGGGTGGGCACCCACCAGGGGAGGCTTATCAGCTCCCTGGGGCCCCACTACTCAATTCAGCCACCCCAAGGAGCCCTCTCCTCAGTCCTGGCCTCCCCACAGCTACCCCATCGGCCCCATATGACTTTGCGCTCCTATCCTGTGGAAAGAANGAAATGGTCATTGGCTGGAAGGCCCCCAAACGGCGTGGAGGTGGCAAGATCCTGGGCTACTTCGTGGACCAGCATGACTCGGAGGAGTCAGACTGGCACCCTGTCAACCATCAGCCTATCCCAAGCCGGGTGTGCAAGGTGAGGCTGGAATGTGACTGACTGCAGCCTCTGTCACTACTGCTGTGTAAGGTGCAGGAAGCATGGNGGGAAAGCCTCGGAGTTCCCCAGGCTCTGCCACCCAGTAGCCCCTGGGGCAACCATTTTGGANGCCCCCACAGGTCTCCTGCTCTGGCTGTCTCACNGCCATGGTGCCTCCCACTTCTCTGCCCCAGCCTGTTTCCANAGTCTGACTTTCTACCTCTGCAGGTCACCAACCTTCACGAAGGCCATTTCTATGAGTTCCGAGCCCGGGCAGTGAACTGGGCAGGTATTGGTGAGCTGTCGGCACCTAGCAGCCTGTTTGAGTGCAAAGAGTGGACAATGCCCGAGCCAGGTGAGAGACTGAGAGCCAATACCCAGACTTGTCCCCACTCATCACACCAACAACACAAACGTCACTGCCCACCCTGGGCATGCTGCCTTGTTCTGTTGGTTTAGACCCCACATCCTACACAAGCTGACCCTGTAAACCAGTGGTTCTCAACCTTCCTAATACTGTGACCCTTTAATACAGTTCCTCATATTGCGGTGACCTCCAACCATAATATTATTTTCATTGCTTTTTCCTAACTGTAAATTTGCTACTGAATCATAATGCAAATATCTAATATGCAGGATATCTGATATGTGTCCCATGTGAAAGGGTCAGTCAATGCCCCCTCCAAAGGAGTCACAACCTACAGGTTGAGAACTACTGATGTAGTTCTCAGTAGATAGTCTGACACAGNCTATCTTAAGCCTGCCTGAGAGGATCCCTAACCAGACCACTACCTGGTCCCAGCCAAACTGTCACCCACTTTGACACCATCTGATCTTTTTCTGGCCACAGACCTTTCGCTAACCCTAAGGCCACACTGTTAGGACAGCCAGGCTCACCCAAGACTTCCAATCTACCACCCCCTAACCCAGTCCTAGACAAACAGGGACAATCAGCCACCCTGAACACAACTCCTGCAACATTACCAGCTGTCTCACCAGGAAGCCTCTTAGCTCGATCATTCCTAGGAAGAAACAGCCTCTGCCACATCACCCTGTGTCTCAGTTCTGTGTTCCACATAAAACCTTCCCCAGATGCTGGGAATAGCTCAGTGGTGGAGCACTTGCTATCATGTGGGGTGCCCTGGGTATTACAAGCTGGGATGTGATTCCAAGCAGCTAACGTCAAGTGGGTCTTTGCTGTGTGGTGCTTTCTATGAATGGCCTCTCTGTTGCTCTCCACAGCTCCATGTAATAAGAACTGTTGTTGCCTCACTTTAAGGTGAGGAGACAAGAACTCCAAGGTTAAATAATTCCAGGTCCCCATCACTAGAAAGGGTAGAGCTGGGACATGACCCTGGCAGTCTGGCTCTGGAGGTCATAACNAGTACACCTGCCATCCTTGACATCAAAGTGGCAAAAGTCTGGGAGGGGTCGCACTGTCTCAGATGGGGGTAGGGAAGGTCAGGGAGGCATCTGGGAGGAGGTGATGCTGAGCTTATTTTAAACAGCCAAGCTTCAGGTCCAAGGTCAAGTGTTGTGTAACCAAGGCTAGGCCAGGTCTCCCTGTGCCCACAGGGGGCACTTCCAGACTCAGTGATGACTGACAAACTGTCCAACTTGCACACTTACCACTCACTGCTTACACACTGAGTTGCACAGCTCGCTGCCCACCTGTCTGGCTAAAAGGCTGTGGGGTAGATGGATGGTCGGCTAGCTGTTGCCTGGCTGAACAACCCCACATCTCTGCCCATATTTCATCCTTCACAGGCCCCCCATATGACGTGAGGGTGTCTGAGGTGCATGCCACCTCCTTGATGCTGCAGTGGGAGCCCCCACTGTATATCGGAGCTGGGCCAGTCACAGGCTACCGAGTCAGCTTCCAGGAGAAAGGCTCTGAGGAGTGGAAGCCTGTCTCTCCAGACATCACCTCTGGCACCCACCTCAGGGTGAGTTTCTGCCCCTCTGTCCTCCCTACCACTGCATTTGGCAGAAGTCAGTTGTAATGATGAATACCAAGAAAACAAGATCCTTGTGAACAAATAAAGACATACAGGGAAAGTCTTTTATACCAACAAAAGTCACTATCTAATGGTGGCTTCGAAGCTGAAACGTTTAGATGACATTAGGTCTTCTAGACACAGGAGTGTGGCCATAAGGTGAAGAGGTAGAGGTTTGACAGATTCGGGGTCGGTCTCCCCACAGTGGAGTCAGCCAATGCACGGTGGATGATCTCCTTGCCCTTTCCCATGGGTTGGCCCAGGCCAGGGAAGATAGCCTCAGTGATTTGGCACTGGTTTCCACCTTGAGACGGTTGGCTGCCACTCAATAACTCACTAACCACTTCTTGACACCTACTTACTGCCAGATCTGGACCAGGTCCCAGACATTTTAAGCTAAACACGAAATGGGCATTGGTGACAGAAGGGATCAGAAGGATTCTGGGAGCTCCAGGGAGGAAAGTCAGAGCCACGTCCTGGCTTCCTTGCATAGATCACAGCTGAATAAGAAAGCCTGGGTTGGAATCAGTTAGACCAAGAAGGGAGTGGGGCTGGGACCCAGCAGTTCAGGCAGACACCTCAGCAAGGGCAGAGGCCAGGGACCCTGGGGGAGCTCTAGAGTGAAGGCCACTTATATAGGAGTAAGAGACATCAGAATTGGAAACTGACCCTGAAGACCACTGGAAGATTTAGGCATAGTCAGATTGGCAGAGGTAAAGACAGACTGGAGAAAGGTCCAGGGGGACAGAAATATCTTTGAGGGATCTGTGGGGCTAATCCAAAAGAGCAGAGAATGAATTTCTATCGAGGCACAGCTGGGACACAGACAGGAGAGCCTCCTTCAAGATGCGTTAAGGAGTCACACTTGGCAGTGCGGTCTGCAATCCCAGCTACTCTGAAAGCAAAGGCCAGAGGGTAAGAAGTTCACAGCCTGCGTGGGCTCCAGAGCAAGTTCAAGGCCAGCCTGGGCAACTTACTGAGACCATGTTTCAAAATGAAATATTAGAGCTGAGCATATGGCTCAGGTAGCAGACTGCCTGCCTAGGATGCACAAGGCCCTGGATTTGATCCCCAGCACCGTGTAAGCCAGGCATGGTGGCTTGCAATCTCCTTGCCCAGGAGGTAGAGGCAGAAGGGTCAGAAGTTCAAGGTCATCTTTGGCTATATGTCTGGCCTACATGAGACTGTTTCCAAAAATTAATTAATTGATTAATTTTGAAACAGGGTCTCACTCTGAAGCTCTGGCTGGCCTGGAATTTGGATGTAGACCAGGCTGGCCTCAAACTCATAGAGATCTGTGCCTCTGTACTGGGACTAAAGGGATGCACCATCACATCCAGCTATTTTTTTTTTAATGTTAAGAATGTAACTCATGGGGCTGGAGAGATGGCTCAGAGGTTAAGAGCACTGACTGCCCTTTCAGCAGTCCTGAGTTCAATTCCCAGCAACCACATGGTGGCTCACAACCATCTGTAATGAGATCTGGCACCCTCTTCTGTATGCATAATAAATCAATAAATCTTAAAAAAAAAAGAATGCAACTTAGTGATAAAGTATTTGTTTAGCATGCGTGAGGGCCTGGGTTCAATCCCCAGCACCATTAAGGCAAAGAAAGAAAAATAACTTGTTTAGGGCTAAGAAAGAAACATGGAAGGTGACCCCAGGTCTGTCTCAGAGCCTCTAAGGAGAAGGTAGTATCTGTGAGAGATGAGGAATGCAGGAAGGAAGGGGGCTTTCTAGATGAGAAGACAGTGAGTCACATCCAGTCAGGTTCCAGACATCAGTACCCAGAGGATAAAGCCAGACAGAGAGGCCAATAGAAACCTGGAACCGACAGGCAGGCATGGTGGTGTGTGCCTGTAATCCCAGTACTTGGGAAGTAGAGACAAGGGACTTGGGAGTTCCAGGCCAGTAACAGCTGTGTAAGCAAGTTAAAGATCAGCCTGAGCTGCAAGAGACCCTGTCTTAAAACAAAAATTAGAAGTTGGAAGCCAAGAACAGGGATACCAGGCTTTAACTTCAGTAGACCAGAGGGCAAGGCAGGAGAATGGTGAGTCCCAGACCAGCCTGGGCAGCATAGAGAGGCCCTATCTCAAAACAANAGCAAAACCCACCCTGGATCCTAGGAAAAGAGCATACTCCTGGCCTGCCCCAGCCCAGGAGGGGTCCCAGCAGCTCTGGACAGCGTCTGGGCAGGTGCACCCTTCCTGTCCTCACGCCTTGCTCTCCCCCCAGGTATCTGACTTGCAGCCGGGAAAGCAATACATGTTCAGGGTCCAGGCCATGAACTCAGCTGGTCTAGGACAACCATCGGTGCCCACNGATCTTGTGCTCATGGAAGACAAGCCAGGTACAATGACCAGGGAGTGTCAGGCTGCACTGATGGACTAGGGTCTGGGTGCAGGGGATGCTCAGAGGGAAGATGGGAGACACATGAGGATGCATCAGGAGGCCTGGATCCATTGGGCTCTGTCCCACCCACCACTCTACCCACTGCCAGCTCAACTTTCCCTTCTGGCTTGTCCCTGTCACCACCCTCTTCCACAGGCTGTGAGGGTATCTCCCATGCTTTCCAGGCCATAAGTACGAAGTTAAACAACAACTTGAACTGATACCCAGCTCCATCTCAGCCACTCCGTGTAGCTTTGCCTCTCCTGACCTCACAGGGTCTCTCCTGCTATGCATGTCAAGAACTGTGCCTAGGTCCTCACACAGTAGGACTCACTTTGTTCTACTGCAAAACAGTTAAACCACCAAGGCCCACAGACAATAGACTCACCCACATAGCTAACTATAAAGCACATTCTGTTAAGTACTCAACCCACAAATATTTGATGAGGCCCACATGCACCGGGGATGCAGCTGTGGTGAGGAAGAAGGTCTAGGTCCGCATGTACCGGGGCACAGCTGTGATGAAGAAGCAAGTCTAGATCCACATGCACAGGGGATGTAGCTATAGGTAAGGAAGCAGGTCTCGGTCCCCATGCACTGGGGATGCAGCTGTGGTGAGGTTGCAGAGTAGGCCCACATGCACCGGGGCACAGCTGTGGGTGAGGAAGCAGGTCTAGGTCTGCATGCACCGGGGATGTAGCTGTGGTGAGGAAGCAGGTCTCGGTCCCCATGCACTGGGGATG
>LZPO01099511.1:859012-873732 GCA_001675575.1 Neotoma lepida | reverse complement strand
TCCCTGTTTACTATAACCCTTCCCAGACACTGCTCAGTGCACTGAGGTATGAGTTAATCTCACCTGCCTCGAAGTCATCCATACTTTACTGCCTACCTCAGAGATGAGAAAACAAANAGGAAAGTAGCTGAAGACACAGGTTACAGGGGCCGGTCCCAACCAAGTCACCCCGCCTCCAAAGCCCAGGCCCTTCCAGCATCTTGCAGCTCCTTTGATAACATGCAAGGGCCCCTCACCAACAAACTCTTTCTGAGAAGAAAACCACCAGGGCTCAGCAAGGACCTGGGCATACATAGTTCCCTTAGGCCTCTGGGAACCCTCAACACAAGGCAGAATTACTGAAAAACAGCCTGCCTTATGGTTGACCAGACAGATTCAGGAAATGTATTAATTATAGGGCAGGAGAGACACTCTAGGGCACTTCCNGGAAGACTTCCTGGAGGAGATGGCATCTGACTCTTTAAGAAGCCTAAGTGTTTACAAAGAAAATAGAGCAGAAGGGGTCAAGAGGCAGGAAGTAACTTTAGCAAAAGTCAGGATCCAGAGGTGGGAAGACAAGATATNTGGTATAAGCAAGGGCTCAGCTGACTAGTGCGTGAGCTTCACTGGCAGGAGTTGTGTTTGTAAAGAAGTTATCTGAGTTTTTAAATGGAAAGTCCGATGGACTGATGGAGTCCCCCTCACACCTTGCCCTCAGGTGACCAACACCAAGAAGGAGACTCGCTTTCAGTGGCTCTTCCAGAAGAAAGAGGCTCCCAGTGGGCAGTACAACCCGCAGACAGGAGCCGGGCTTCTCGGCATTGAGACGGTAAGTGCAGCTAGAGCTCAGGGTTCATCCTGATCAGCTGCCAAACAGAGGGTGCCAAGAGCACTGGGTGGAGCCTGAGCTGGTCACACGGGAGCACCAGAACCCAGGCAAGATAAATACTAGGGGCTGGAGAGCTGGCTCAGCGGTTCCGAGCTCTTGTTGCTCTTGCAGAGGACCCAAATTCCAGTTCCCAGCACCCAAAGGACAGCTCACAGTTGTCTGTAACTCCAGTTCCAGTGAACCTGGTGCCCTCTTCTGGCCTCCTTGGGCATTACACTCACATGGTGCACAGATATACAAGCAAANAAGCACTCATACACATAAAATTTTTAAAGAGAATGNTTNTCAGAAGATAAATACCAGGACTTGGGAACGTAGCTCAGCTGGTAAAGAGCTTGCTTAGTATGCNCAAAGCCCTGTGTTTGCTCCCCAGCATCACATAAACCAAGTGTGAAAGTGCTTGCCTACAGTCCCAGAGGGAGGCAGGAGGATCAGAAGTTCAAGGTCATTGTCANCTAAATAAGGTGTTTGAGGCCAGCCTAGGTTACAAGAGTCTTAAAAAAGCCAACAAAAAAAATAACTTATGCAATTTTTAAACTCAAAATTAACATTAAAAACTGGGACATAAATGTTTCAAAAGACAGGCCCAGTATTACTTGTCACTGATTTTTTTTTCTTGTCTTGGGATCCAGGCCTGGTTCTGATCCAGCATTGGCAGCCTTGGGCTACTCACTGTTATCTGTTCTCTGTCAGCTCCCCACCCCAGTCTAGGGTTGAGGACAGGAACAATGTTCTCTAGTGAGGACAGTCCAGAGAAAAGCAGGCTTGGATCTGCATTCTTTCCTACACAGTCCCCAGAGGACTAAAGCCAACTGGGAGAGAAGTGCAAGGCTGATTCCCCACCTGCCAGATGCCTGTCTGCTGCTGACTTCCAGAACCTTCTGGCTGGGTGCTAGGGGCACTGGACAATTGATCACAAGTTCCTACTAGAAAGAAAATGACCAGGACAGTGCCATGTCAGCCTTTGTCACTGTTAAGCATGTACCTCAAAAGGGGTGTATCATTCAGTGGGTACTTAATATTCGTGGATTCTTGATATAATCACTGTGGAGACGGAGCTTTCTAGCTTTCCTGGTGTTCATCCTTGGGTCCTCTCGGAACCTGGGGCACACAGACAGCAAGGATGTCAGAGCTGCTTCACAGATGAGTAAACTGAGGCTCTGTCNGGTGAAATGCAAGGACATGAGGCTAGAATAGGGTCAGAAATCACTCCCCAGTGGGTGCAGCCATGTCTGCCCCACAAAGCTGAGGNGTCCCTGGTCTTCTGTNTACCCCTGTGCCCACTCTAGGGACCTTTGTTCTCTCCAGTACCACCCCAATATGACTGGGACTTTACGGCCTTCTGTGGGTAAAGAGGATCGTTGTGTTGTAGGGGAAGACCAACCTCTGCCTTGGATCCTGCCCTAAAAGGCACTATATGTGGAGGTGACCTGGGTGGGAGGGACCNTTGAGGAGCCCTGAAGGAGTTGCCTTCTGATAAGATGTCACTTCTTGCCCTCAAAGCANGCCTCTGAGCNGGAGGCTGCCTTAGACGCCTCACCTNGCACATGAAATGGCCAAGGTTCCATCCTCAGCAAATGTTCTCAAAAGTGCAATCAGNCTCTCACTTCGTGGTTGTTGCTTCGGATTTAATTTGAAACTGCAAACACATACCAGAAGGACCTCATGTTCTGAGCCAAGGAAAACATGCTTTCTTCTGGTGAACTTGCAGGGATCCTTGTATCAGGACCTCAGGGAGATCTCAGAGCATGTTGGAGAGTTTGTGTCTTCCACAGACAAGCTCTGCCCAGGCTGAACGTGCTGAGCTGGGCTCCAAGGAGCCACCTGGGAATCCAGATAGGGTGTCCATTTCTACCCTCAGGACACACACACACACACACACAGACACACACATATACATACACACACATTCACTCAATCAAGTTCTCACGCATACACTTACACACTCATGCATACACTCACACTCACAGATACACTCACAAACACACACTCACACATATATTCACACACTCATACTGACATACACCCACACACAAACACTCTCACACACATTTTCACACACTCACAGACACACATGCACATACTCCCTAGACCCACCAACTCTAGAGCTGACAGAAGCCACATGGGATTGGGACCTGGGACCTCCTGACTTGCTGTCATCTCTNTTCTGGAACCCTTGCACACACTGTCATCCTCTTCTGTAGTTTTCCAAAGAAGACCAGGGAATCTACAGAGCCGTGGTTTCTGATGACAGAGGGGAAGATGACACTATCCTGGAGCTCACAGGTGAAGGTAGGAGCCAGTGATGTCAGAAATGGGCCACAAGGGCTGTGGAGAGGTCACACTGGAGCAAGAGACTGTGGTATGACTTGTCACCTAAGGATTTATGGGATCTCCATGTCACTTGGGGAAACTGAGGCACAGAGGATTTGAGTTGCCCAAGATTGCACAGCTAGCCAATGGCAGGGACCTGGTATGCGTGCTACTATGGTATGCCACAGTTAATCCAGGCTCGAAGACCCTCCACCCACAGGGGGCACTTGCTGTTCTCGAGGCTGGTTTGTTGTTCTCAAGGCTGGTTTGCTGTTCTTGAGGCTGGTTGACACAGCTCACAAGAAAATATTAGATGTTAGTGTTAATGCCTGATCTATGACTCACCACCCAAGAAACCCTCCCACTTCCAAGTCATTCTCCAGAGCTCTTCANCCTCAGAAAGGCTCTGAGTTCCCTCACCCTTCTCCAAAGCCACCGCCACAACCCCTGGACATTCCTAAGGGAACCCACCAGCTGACCATTCTCTGTCTTCCCCAGCCCTGGATGCTGTCCTCACTGAGCTGGGCAGGATTGGTGGTAAGTAAGCATCACCTCCTCTTGGCCTTGTCCTGATGCCAATGAGCCTCCAAGGATTCCCCCAGCAGCCTCAGCTGCAGGCATGGGTCTAGTGTCTGCCCCCGTGAAGGGAGCAGAAGCCCCTGCCCCAGCCCACAGTATTGTGTTCCTACCTTAAGGCTCAGAGCTGCAGCAAGCGGGCAGGGCCCAAAACACACCATCCACTGCTCCTTGGGGGAGACTCACCTTTGGCCTCTGCATCCTCAGCTCTCTCGGCAACACCACTGAAAATCCAGGGCACTGAGGAGGGGATCCGGCTCTTCAGCAAGGTCAAATACTACCATGTGGAGTACATGAAGACCGCTTGGTTCCACAAGTAGGTTGGCCTTGACCCAGAGCCTGTGCAAGCTGAAAGATCTCAGCATCTGCCCCANTAGGATTCTCCTACTCCCCCTACCTCGTCCTCCCATGGGTCCCAGANCCAAGGGATCAGCAGAGGGGAAGTTCTCACACAGGTCCTCTCCACAGGGATGAGAGCAATGAAGAGTCCTCCTCCAGGGAAGATGGGAATGCTGGTGACAGGGCTACTTATCTGAGGTCTCTATGACAACAGAAGGATTATGGTCCCAGAGCAGTGTCTGGAAACCAAGGGAGGAGAGGATGCAGGAATCAGGGAGAGCCAGTCACAAGAGTGATGGTGCACTTGTGGGCCTCTGCAAACCCGGGTAGCCAGGCTCAGGAAGGAGGCAGGTACAGGCAGAGAGAGCTGTTGGAGGGTCAGGACAGGAAATTGGGAAGGTTTCCCCCAGATAATTGGAGAATGGGATCTCCCTAGAGTGTCCTGTCATGTGTGTGTCTCCGTCCTGTGGAACGGCTGTGGCTGCTCTCATTCTACATCGAAGCCTGGACCGATTTGGGCCAATCTGTGCAATGACAGAGTGAGGGCCACAGGAAGCTTCAGGACAGTGGGGGCCCCTTTCCTAGCCAGAGTTTCTGAGCTCTGTGACAATAGACTTAGGTGACAGAACCTTGGGAACACGGGCTTGGTGTCTTCAGGGAGGAAATTTAAGAGTAAGAGAAGGGAAAGAGTCGAACATTCGCTGGTTTCTAAGATAGGAGTGACTGGGCAGGAACACTAGTTGGATTAAGATGGGAATGAGGTGGGGGAGTGACTCCCAAGGGCAGGGAAGTCACTGCTTCAAGAAGGCCATTTGCTCATTGTCCCAGCCTTCAGGGCATACGACAGATAGAGACCCAGCTTTTGTATGNAGTTGATCTGCCNTGGGATTTGATGAAGGAAGAAAGGAATGGGTGACTGAATGCTGAATGAATGGATGGTGGGATGATGAGTGAAACACTGAACAATGAATGGGTGAATGGATCAATAGCAACTGTCCAGTGGGTGGTCACACTTCTCAGTCCCCCACCTGAAAACAACACCCCAAAAGAGGGGCTGTGGACAGGAGTCAGACCCACAGTCAGCCTTAGCCACTCTCTGCCTTCGAATTCAGAGACAAGCGTCTGGAGAGTGGCGACCGGGTAAGGGCGGGCACCACCCTGGATGAGATCTGGCTCCACATCCTGGACCCCAAAGACTCAGATAAGGGCAAATACACCCTGGAAATAACCGCTGGGAAGGAAGTCCGGCAGCTCTCAGCAGATCTGTCTGGGCAAGGTAAGCCACCCTCCTGTCTGTCTGTCTGCTGAGAGACCTTTCTAGAAAATCACATGGGGTCAGGCACCGTGGCACACATCTGTAGCCCCCATGATAAGGCAGGAGAATCCAGTGAGTTTGAAACCAGCCCAGATTACCTGCAACATTGTCTCACAACAGAGGACAGAGGAGTGACAAGATGGCTCAGGGGTTAAAAGCACTTGCTACAAAAACCTGGTGCCCTGAGGTCAAGTTCCAGAACCCACATAAAAATGGAAAAAGAGAAACAACTGCATGAAATTGCCCTCTGACCTTCACATCCAATAAAAACATTTCTAGCCTGGTGGTTGGTAGCACATGCCTTTAATCTCAGCATTCCGGAGGCAGAGGCAGGCNGATCTCTGTGAGTTTGAGGCCAGCCTGGTCTACAAAGCAAGTTCCAGGGCAGCCAAGGCTACAAAGAGAAACCCTGTCTCAAAAAATTAAAACAAAGTCTGGCGGTGGTGGTGCATGCTTTTAGTCCCAGCACTCGGGAGGCAGAGGTAGGCGGATCTCTGTGAGTCGAGGCCAGTCTGGTCTACAAAGTGAGTTCCAGGACAGGCTCCAAAGCTACACAGAGAAATTGTGTCTCGAAAAAAAACCAAAATATCAAAACAAAATTTTTAAAGGAAAATTCCATGATGAGGTCAGACAGGGAGGCACGTCCCTGCAATCTTAACACTTAGGAGGTGGAGACAGGAGGGTAGCAAGTTCAAAGTCAGGTCCTTGGCTACACAGTGGGATCTTGTCTCNAAAAGATAAAGAGAAAAGAGGATCCCAGGGTCTTTGAGGAGGCTCTCTCCTCCTCCAAGCCTGGCATTGCCCTGTGAGGATCCTGGAATGGGAGGGAAGTTGAAGAGAGTCCCCTGAGCCCTGTCCTGCTTTCTTTGTCCTACAGCTTTTGATGATGCCCTGGCAGAGCACCAGAGACTGAAGTAAGTGTCCCCCACAGTTTCCTTGTGAATCATGGGCCCCCTCAGGGGCAGAGTGACTGTTTTCAGGCCCCTTCTGGGAGCCCTAGCCAGCTCCACCTTCCTCGTCTCCCATGGTGAGAGAAGATACATGCGATACAACACTCTGTTCCCATTTCTGTCTTTCAGGGCCTTGGCCATCATTGAGAAGAGTGAGTCCCCAGTGCGCTCCCTCCTCGTGTTCCTGAGTCTAAGCTGGCTTCTCTAGAACCCCAGTCTCCTGGCAGACTGCCGAAGTCCCAGCTCCCCAGCAGGCTCTACGCAGTTCTGGGGCCTCAGTCTGCTACTGGGGACACCTGGGAGCTAGCTGTAAAAAGACAGTTGGATAAGGAAGTCATGGGTTAGACAGGCCCACTGTGGGTCTGGTGCTGAGTGGGTGCACACAACTCTTGGTGGGAACCCAAAGGCAGGGAACTGAGAGGAATGAACTAGCCTCTCCAATTGGCCATAGAAAGGGGATGGCCTGGAACTTGAANATAAGGCTTGGGAGGTGATGGTGGGTCTAACCCAGAATTGCCCCAGGCCTAGAGGATGTGACACAGCTTCTGAGCTACCTCAAAACCCCACTAATCCGTGTTCAATCTGCCCCACTTATGAGGTGCCCTCTGCCCCAGCCAGCTTTGAACAGCCCAGTGTTGGGAGTTTAGCCCTCAGGTCTTCCTGGCCCAGTGATGGGAAATACAGATTTCAGTGACAGACCGTGGCAGCAGCAGAGTCCCACAGCCTTGCTAGCCTAACAAGGAAGGGACCTAGATGGCTATGAGTATCAAGGACACTACAGGACCATCAACACAGAGATGTTGGTGCCTCTCCCTGCATGATGCCATTGTTCCCTACTGTCCCCAGGTGATAGGAAGGACAGGCATTGGCTATGTAACTGCAGCTCTGACAATCCAAGGTTCCAAGTGACCTTACAGTGTCAGAGACCTTGGGGAGTCAGCACATCCAAAAGCCAGCCTCACACGTGCTCAGGACAGAGGGGACCCTCACACCACCACCTAGTTATATGCTGGGCACAAATGTCCCCTCCCATCAAGGACTCCCATAGAAGGAATTTAAACTTGACCACATGTGGTTGCTGGGGCTGGAGAAATCAGAGTCAGTGAGAGAAATAGGTCCACTCCCTTAGCTGTGGAAAGCTGATGCAAATTCCTGCCTGTGGGCGGAGTTTTCCTGTCCCGCAGCTGCTCTCAAATAATCACTCAGAGGCTTAATATTAGTTATGAATGCTTGGTCAGTAGCTCAGACTTGTTACTAACTAGTTCTTACATTTTAAGTTAACCCATATTCCTTATTTACACTCTGCCATGTGGTGGTACCTTTATTAGTACGGCATATTCATCTCCTGCTCCCGCTGCATCTGCCAGCAACTCTCTGACTCCCCCTTCTTCATCCCGGCATCCTCAGTTTGATTGTCCCACCTAACTTCATCCTGCCTTGCTATAGGCCAATCAGCTTCTTTATTCCAATGAGAGTACCACATATTCACAGTGTACAGAAGGGTTATTCCACAGCACCTGCCCATGACAGTGTCCATCCCTGGGGCCTTCCCTGTCTAATTCAGGATCCTTCTCCTTTACACCCAGTGGTCAGCAGTCATGTGCCAAATGTTTTACACTTCTGGGATACATGATCTAGGTCTCCCCATGGCCTCTATTGCAGTATAAGGGACACATTCAACTCTCTAGCTAGTATTTTATAGCCACACTATCTTCTTGTGACCACCAGAACCCTCCTTGGACCTGAGTTGGGGTGTCCAGAAAGCTGCCACTTTCCCAGCCCTCTCTTGCCCCCCCCATGGGTCAGAGCCAAAGTTTGTTGGGTACATTCTGTTAGTTCCAATTCAGAGCAATCCCATTCACCTTCTTTCTCTTGAGGACAGAGGCAATCACTGTCACTCCTGGGTACCACTAATCACAATGACCTCAACTCCATGGCAGAAGCAGCTCACGTAACATCTTCTACCTATGAAGACAAGGAGCATGGGGCAGGATATTGAGGAAGAAACTAGAAAGAAGGCTCCCTGATACTAACCCTCCGCTCTGAGGAAAGCTGCTGGGCAGGAGGGCAGCTGGCAGAACTTCACCACTCCGGTCTTTTCTTTCCATTCCAGATCGGGCCAAGGTGGTGAGGGGCCTGCCAGACGTGGCCACCATCATGGAAGATAAGGTACAGTTCCTCCCAACCCACAGCCAGCCCAGCCCACCCATGCTTGTGTTCCCCCGAGGAGCCCTTCCGGGTCATAGTAGAGTGGAGTGCTATGGATTTGAGAGCCCAAGGTGACAGGCTGACCAGAGAAGTTGGACCTACCACAGCTGGCCAAGTGGCTCAATGATCACATGTGTCTCTGAGACTGGTGTCAGACCCCTGTGCTCCACCGGACTGTCCCATCTTTAGACAGTCTTGGTGGGAGCCTNTGACTCTGGCTTCCACAAGAGTTCAACTAGGTAACCCCTGAAAGCTGTGGTGATTTCAAGAGTCTCCTGTTTGCTTTCTGCTAGCTACTAGTGCATGTTAGTACATATCTCCGCTGATTGTGCCTCGGAGACAACCACTGAAAATAGAGTATTGGTTCTAGTCCCTCTTGACAGCAAGGGAAACTGAGACCTAGAGTGGTTAAGGGACTGATGAAGGTCACACAACCTGATGGATAGAGCTGAGGTTCATACCCCAGCAGCCCAATTCCAGAGCCTGTGAGTTTCATCATTATGCTGTAATATTCTGCCTTGGACTTCACTCAAGAACTTCCAAACTCAATTCACAAACCTTTGTGTTAAAGCAATACACTCTAGGGATGAGAGATGGCTCAGCAGTTAAGAGCACTGGCTGCTCTTCCAGAGGAACCAAGTTCAATTCCCAGCACCCACATGGTGGCTCACAAGCATCTGTAAAATTCCAATTTGAGGGAATCCAATGTCCTCTTCTGACTCCTGCACATATGTGCTGTACGTACATATACTCATGCAGGCAAACATTCATACACAAATTTTTAAAAACAATATAATCTTACTTGTGTGGTAATGTCACAATGACATTTATCTTACCAAAAGCAAAAATGCAAAGTGCAGGCCATTCTGGGTAGGCCATTGCTAGAGAATTGTCTAAGATTCTGCCTAGGAAGTTTTCCTGAGGAAAGTTGAGGGTTGGAGAAAAAGGGGTTGAGATAAAACATGTCTCCCTTTATGAGTTACAACAGAACACAGGAAAGGGCTGGGGACGTAGCTCAGTTGGTAGAGTGTTTGCCTAGCATGCACAAAGCCCTGGGTTCAATCTCCAACACTACATACACTGGGCATGCCTATATCCCAGCACTTAGGATGTAGAGGCAGGAAGAGAGAAGTTCAAGGTCATACCCAGCTACCTAGCAAGTTCAGGGCCAGTCTAGGATACATGAGACCTTGTTTTTAAAACACACAAGCAAACATGCCCATGCACACATGCATACACGCACACATACCCTTTGTTCATAGCAGCTGCTGTACTGCGTAACTCTCCATGTGCTGCANAAAGGTGAATGCTGAGTTCAAGTTACAAGGAAGTAAAATTGTTCTCTTCCTGTCAATCAAAACAGACCTTGTGCCTGACCTGCGTCATCTCAGGAGACCCATCCCCTGAAATCTCTTGGCTCAAGAATGACCAGCCTGTCTCCTTCCTTGACCGATACCACATGGAGGTGAAGGGTACTGAGGTCACCATCACCATTGATAAGGTCACCAGTGAAGACAGTGGGCGCTATGGAATCTTTGTCAAGAACAAGTACGGCTCAGAAACAGGCCAAGTCACCATCAGCGTGTTCAAACACGGGGAGGAGCCCAAGGAGCTGAAGAAGATGTGATGGGAAGGTCCAGGGACGGCCTGAGCTCCACCCTCCACGGACGAGCAGGCCAGCCAGGAGGTCATAACTTAGCACAGGCTATGAAGGTGGGGCAGGGGAGGGGACAAGGGCATGACAGAGCTAGACCTAATACACCAAAGAAAAGAAGCAAAGATTTTGCTGGGGTCCTCAGAGGACTCCAGGATGGGGGGTAAGCATTGGCCTTAGAAACCGGAAGCTGGGGTACAGGACTCAGTTTCACAAAATCTCTTCACAAGCTTTTCTCATCCATCAGATGGGCATTCCTAGCCACTCTGAGGGGCTTTATGAAAATCCCTTACCAGTCTATATCAGTGGGTCACAGCAGGAGGCACCTTTGCTCTGCAGGGGACAGTTGGCAAAGCTGACAGAGTTTGGTTGTCACAACTGGAAGTATTTACTGACANTGAGTAGGTTGAGGCTGCAGATGGTGGTGAGCACTTCCATGGCAGAGAATAGATCCTCTTTTAGGATAGGATTGTCACAGTTCTATAGGTCCATCACTCATGGGACGAATACACAAGGCTGAGGATGGCCCTGGAGCTACAAAGGTAAACATTACACAGGCCCTACCCAGAAATGGACTTGGGTACAGGTGACTCCAGGACAAGGCAGGAGATAATAAAGGTCACTAAATGGGTCCAAGTAAAATCTTCATTGATCAGAGGAAGTGGGCAATGGCCGATCCAACTGGGAGATGCATAGCTTTACAATGCCCTTCCACACTGGGTGGGACAGGATTGGGCCCTCAAAGGTGAAGCCAGTTTGGCTGTGGAGATGGGAGAAGGACACTTCAGGAGCAGACATGGCAGAATCAAGGGTGAAGATAGAGAGTCTGTCCCTGCCTAGGTGACCTGGGATGCCAGGCATGCAGTTGATGCTTCAGGGTTTCTTCCAACATGGAGCCTATATGGCCTGTGACAGACACTTTGGTTGGCCTTACACAGTGGATCTCAGTACACAGCTGGACATTCTCTGCCCTCCAGTTTCCCCTGGATGTGGGAGGGGTTATAAAATTATAGCTGTTTGTTCCCAAATCTTCAGTAACTTTGGAAATTATAAAGGAGGAAATAAAAACATCCGTATTCTCGAGATCAGGAAGCAGCGCCTGCCTGTGGTTTCTGAAATGACCTTGGAACTGAGGGACAAAATGAATCAGCCCTCAGCCCAGCTAGTCACCCAGCAGGATATGTGGGTGCCTGCAGCCCCCAGCGGCTCATGTTCTGGGCTCCATGGTGCTTAATGAGCTCTCTGCTGAGGAGAGGCAGGGATGGCGGGGGAGGTCTTGATGAAAGTTTGGGAAGCCATGCAGGTCTTTCTTTTGTCNTTAATGTTTAATTGTGTGTATGTGCACAGGTGCACACCATGGCGTGTATGCGGAGGCCAGGTGACTTATGGGAGCTGGTTCTCACCTTCCATCATGTGAGTTCCAGAAGTCAGACGTAGGTCACCAGGTTGCAGGGCAGGTGTGTCTATTCTCTGAGCCATCTCACCCACAAACACCTCTGGACTTCAATTACCTTTCTGTCCACTGGCCATGGGTCTGGCAAGAATTTTTCTGAGCCTCAGTTTCCCATCTATAAAACAATAAGACTGTCAGGTAAGGTGACACATGCCTGTAGTCCCAGAACCTCAGAAGTGGAGGCAGGAGGATCATGAGTTCAAGGTCATCCTCATAGTGAGTTCAAATCAGCTTGGGCTACATGAGACCTGTCTCAGAAATATTTTTAATTAATTAATTTAAAAAGTAGTGAGCCAGTGAGATACCTCCATGGGGAGGTGCTCAACGGACAAGCCCAACAACCTGAGTTCGATCCCACGTAAAGGTAAAGAGAGAACTGGCTCCACAAAGTTGTCCTCTCATCTCCCCATGTGCACACAGTCACATGCATCGTACACTCGCATGCACGAACATACAAATAATAGTGATTAATTAATAAAAATAGGGGATAGTGAANTGACTCAGTGGCTAAAAGCACTTGCCCTACAAGCCTGACAACCTGAGTTCATCCTGGGAGCCACATGAAAAATCCCAGCACCTTCACATCAGGATGGGAGGCGGAGACAGGAGGATCTTCCAGAAGCTAGCGGGTCAGACCATCTAGTGTGTGCCCTGTGGTCGAAACAAGAGAGACCCTACTGCAACGGCGTGGAGGGGGAGAGAACCAACTNCCAGAAGTTGTCCTCTGACCTGGTATGTGCTCTGTGGCACATATGCATCCCCTGCCATACAATAACTAATAAATAAATGCAAATTTCCAAGCCAGGCTGTGGTGGCACACGCTTTTAATCCCAGCATTTGGGAGGCAGAGGCAGGCGGATCTCTGTAAGTTTGAGGCCAGCCTGGTCTAGAGTGTGAGTTCCAGGACAGCCAGAGCTACACAGAGAAACCCTGTCTCAAAAAGAAATACAAAACAAAAAGTAATTTCCAGGGCCTGTCCAAATGACACTAAATTTTTTAATTTTTTTATTATTATTATCATTATCATTATCATTATTATTACTTCCCACAACTCTGTTCTCCTTTGCTTTTCTTTCCTATAAAAATGTGGTGTAGAAAAAAGCTCCCTCCTGGCCCACACTCCCGTTCATTCACATACTGAAAATCTCTGAAAGGAATCTTCGCGTCTTTCCTGTGTCTGAAAATAGAGGAGCATTTTGGTGACGTTGAAAAGCCTATTAACCATAAAGGAACATGGTGTGCGCGCCCCCTATTGGCATGGTTTGTGTTGCACTCTAAAAAGCCCGTACAGGAAAGCTTACCCTGGGGGAAATGGGAGCGTCTTATTTAGGTGACAAGTCCGTTTGGGAACAGAAGCTGGGCCCTGCTGCTGCTTTAGAGTCTTTTTAGCACGTTAATCATAGGTGGGTTTTTTTTTTAATCCCTGATCTGATAATTCCAATATCCTGGGCATCCCTGAGCCTGGTTCTGATACCTGTGTGGTCTGCCTTCTAGCCTGCCTTTGTATTTTCCTGTGGAAAGACAAACTAGGTAAAAATAACTGTCATAAATAATAAAACACCACATTTTTATGGGAAAGGTACAAGCTTTTAATTATTATTCAAATCTAATTTTAATTATTTGTTATATAAATAATAAACTGGCATAAATAAAAGGGAAAAAATAAAGGCTTTTAATGCTAAGGGGAGATATAAAATGTGGGAGAGGAAAAATAGTATCTGGTGTGTGACTGGGTCTCAGGCTTTGGGGGAAGNGCAGTCTCATGGAGCCCAGGCTGGCCTGGAGCTAGCTATGTAGCCAAGGATGACCTTGAACTCCTGATCCTCCAGTCATCACTTACCCAGCTCTGGGATTACAAGCATACCCAGTTTATGCAATGCTGGNGATTGAACTCAGGGCCTTGTGCACGCTGGGTAAGCCCTCTGCCAGCTGAGCTGTAGATTCAGAGTCTGAATCTCAGGCTTGGGTGAACCTGTGCCTGGTCCCTGAATTCCACACCCCCCTCAGGCTTTTCTTTCTTCCCCAACGTGGGACAGGAAAACTCCATGGCTGGCAGCAGGTGTTTCCCTCAGCTGATTAGGACCTGGTAAAATGGTTGTCGTAAGGTCAGATTCTAGTGGGACTANAATGCTCTAGCATGTTAAAAACTGGTCAATTTGTCCTCCTCCTGTTGGACATGAGAGGGAATTTTTCTCAGCTATTCACTGTAAGGACATGGTCTGGCTCCTACAGGTAAAACTCACAAAAGTGGGGGAGCCCCCAGAGGGCTGGATCCCCTCAAGTTCTCCCTCAGACTTGGCAAACTGAGTCTCCAGTGAGTCATCTGCTGAAGCTCATGTCCAGACCCCAGCACTGGTTCCCATGTCCCCATGAGGTCCCTGTGCTCATCTGTCTGTCTCTCCACTGTTAGGGATGGCAATATGCCTGTGACCTCAGTGTCACAGATGGGTCTAAGAANAGAGGTTTGGTACGTATTGTTAGAACAGAGTGATAACTTTTAATCTTATAGACCANACTGCCAAGCAGAGCCCCCAGCTCTGAAAAACACAGCCTCCTGTGGAGGCTGGAGAGCTGCCTGATTCTCTTCTCTGGTTGTTGTGATGCAGTATCCTGACACAAGCAACTTAAAAGAGAAAAGGTTGATTCTAGCTCACATCTCAGGGGACTAGTCCATCATGGCAGGGAAGGCAAGGNGGCAAGAACTTGGTCACTTCTCATCTGTAGTCAGGAGCAGAGAGTGATGAATGAATGTGTTCCTGTGTGCCAAGGCTCAGCAGGACCCCTTTTTACACAGCACTGGATCTTCTGCCTGGGGAATGGTGCTGCCCACAGTGGGCAGGTCTTCCCAGTTCAGATAATCCCTTACAGACATTCTTGATGGCCCATCCTNCAGGTCATTTTAGAGCTCATCAAGTTGACAACATTAGCCATCCAAAGGCCCCTGGGACCTCCCACTGTCACTCTGACCTCTTGCACTTAGTCCTATGGAATCTCCAATACCACAGGGACAGGACCCAGGTGAGGGGAGAGACATACACCAACAA
>LZPO01099511.1:828967-840330 GCA_001675575.1 Neotoma lepida | reverse complement strand
ATCTCTGAGTTCGAGGCCAGCCTGGTCTACATAGTGAGTTCCAGGACAGGCTCCAAAGCTACACAGAGAAACCCTGTTTAAAAAAAAAAAATTACATTGAAGCTGAGCTTGAGAGTTGATAGCGGTAATGACAAACTTGGGAGGTTGAGGCAGCCTGAGCTACCTATCCAAACTCCATCTCAAAAAGATAGAGGAGAGGGAAGGAGGAGAGACCAACTGACCCTCCAAGACTCGGGGAACATCTCAGANGNGAGGAGAAGGCGGGCAGAGAGATCAAGTGTAAGAGCAGAAAGATGGGGAAGAACGCTGTGAGATGCTGTCCTCTGGACTTGACAGGGCTGTTGCAGGCATGAACTCAAGGCAGCTGTGGTTACATACAGAAGACCCGGACAAGATCAAGCTAGTTAAACATTCCAGCATGGAATGGACAGGGGCTCCTGAGGGCTCACCCCGGTGAGGAGCTGTTGACAATTGCTAAAGGATGGATAGTCACCTCTCTTCAAGCCATTGGTAGGTTCCCATGCCCTGGCAGATGACCCCACGCCCATGCACATATGGGTAGCATTAGTTNGGACTCTGTGGGTTAGATAAATAAATATAAAGAGTAAGNTATGGGATTGTCAGAGAAATGAGAGAGTTGGGAGTTCTTGGGGNAANTTAGAAGGGGGAATTGGAAGGTATGATTAATATACATTGTACACATGTGCAAAATTTTCAAAGAGTAAATAAAAGTAAGAAAAAAATATGGAAGAAAAAGCTGATTGGAAAACCATACAACTGTTCCCATGTGTTTGTTATGGTTTGGATGTAAAAATATTCCTGAAAGGCCACTACTGTTGGGCATTGCAAAGAGTGATGCATCCTAATTTTATCCAATGACAAATTCATGGCTTCATGGACTATTAGGAGATGAGCCNAACTAGTGGAGTTGGGTTCTAAACATGCATTTGGGTGACATGTCTTGTCTCCAGTCCCTTGCTGGCTCTCTGCTTCCTGGTCACCATGAGGTGAGTTTCGTTCCTCTGCCGTGTCCTTCCACCATGTTTCTCTAAGGTCAAGGGCCGATAGCTGTGAAGTCAGCAGGCTATGGATTGAAATCTCTGACCCCCAAAGCCAAAACCTTTCCCCCGGTATTTTTGTGAGATATTTTGTTACAGTAGTAAAAGGTGACATGCCAGATACACTGAGGACCCAGCTGAGACCTTGTGACATCATCAAACACTGCCAGCATCCAGGTACATCTGAGGAGCTAAAGAAGGGCAATCAGCAAAGAGGCTGCCAAGATTTGTTAGGGAGGAAAGGAAGTCTAGAGAGAGTGCAGAGAGAGGAAGGCAACAGGTAGGTGAGGGTGTTGGCATTTCTAAGAACTCCAAAGAAGGGCTGTAGGAGTGATGGCAGTGAGGTGGCCTGAATGGGAGATTTAAGAAACAATAGGGTTCTAGGCAATTCAAAGCCAGGGTGTGGCTATCANCATGGATACCTTTGGTAGGGCAGAGGTGAAAGTCATGGAGTTGAGTCGGTCAACTAACAAGCTAGATGAAGGACGTACTCAGGACGCACAGGAAGCCCCGATGCCAGAGGCTGTGTGTAGCAGGCAACAACAGTACTCACNACCATCTCTGACCTTAACTGAGCATGGTGCTGGGCGGTCCTATGGCCTTAATCTCATCCAATCTTCATTCTCTCCCTTCAGGCCTCTGTTTAAAAGGCAACTCCTCCCTGAACCTTCTCCCCAGCACCTTCTACCCCAAATCTTTCCCAGAGCACCTAACAGTGTGCAACTATTTTAGCCCATCGGTTTTTTTAGTTTAATGAATGAGTGTTGAACGATAGTCCCTCGCCTCCACTGTACCCAGAATTATTATGCCATTTTTATATCTGAGAAAAATCTAGATCCAAGCCAGGCATGGTAGTGCATGCATGTAACCCCAGCACACAGGAGGCAGAAACAGAGGCAGGAGAATTGCTGTAAGCGTGCAAGTTCAAGGCCAGGACTACATAATAAGCTATTGTATCAAAAAGAAACAAAGAAAGAGAGAGAGATGGAGGGGAGGAAGGAGAGAAAGAGAAAAGAGGAAAATGAAAAGGAAATCTAAGTCAGAGACTGAATCAATTGCCCAGGATCACCTAGCTAGTAAACGGGGATCTGGGAGCACCTGGCTCCAAAGCCCATGTTCTTAGTGATACCAGCTCCCCCAGTCCTTCAGGGAATGAGAAAAGAGGACAGAGCGTGCCCTATCTGGGTCCTAATAGAGTTCAAACATCAGTGGGCTTCACAGTGGAAGTGTTCAGCAGCCACCCAGGGAATGAGAGCCCCTCACCCACCTCCTGGCCCCGGGGCGTCTGAGAAGTGGGCTGCACAGAGAGCTGCAGAGAACAGCCCCAGCCCTGGGTGACTGCTAGACAAGGAAGAGAGGAGCTTTCCCGAGGAGGGCAAATTCCTAGAGGCATTTGTGGGTACAATGGTAAGTGCTGGAAGAGATAACCCAGCAGAACGCAGAGGACCCGAAGGAAGACAAAGAACAGAAAGGCCGTGCTTTGAGTGCTAAAACGAGATGGAAGTATGGAAGTATTGTGAGGAACGGCAGGTTCAGTTGGCCACAAAGTTTACAAAGCATCGGTCCTAGCAGTGTGTGTGCTGATAGGCAGGAAACATTCAGAACATTCTGGAAGAAGCTCATCCTGTCCTAAGCCACTTGCGGAAGATGCTCTCTAGGGGTAAACTGGCCAGC
The DNA here is from genome assembly GCA_001675575.1 of Neotoma lepida. Taxonomy (NCBI): domain Eukaryota; kingdom Metazoa; phylum Chordata; class Mammalia; order Rodentia; family Cricetidae; genus Neotoma; species Neotoma lepida. The sequence goes on along the minus strand of LZPO01099511.1, from coordinate 837,598 downwards.
GATTGTTGTTTGGTCCCTAGAACTCCATTGGCTGGAGAACACAGCAGAGGGAGGGAAGAGGCTGATGACTCAGGCCGCCAGGAACAAGTCAGCAATGGCCTAGGAGGAGCAGTTTCTAACAGAAGTGTATCTTCCCCGGGGGTCAGCATGGGAGTACCTGGACAGAAAAGCCATGCTTACACAACTCTGAAACTCCAGCATGTAACAGGTCCCTCACTAAATGCTCATCAATTGGATAAATTAATGTATGCATATACTGCCGGGCAGTGGTGGCACACACCTTCGATCCCAGCACTTGGGAGGTGGAGACAGGCAGATCTCGGTGAGTTCAAGGCCAGCATGGTCTACAGAGCGAGTTCCAGGACAGCCCGGGCTGCACAGAGAAACCCTGTCTCTAAAAAGCAAAATAAATACATATGCTGCTTCACAGTATTTCTGATTATGGAATCTGGCACAGCCTCATAGTAACATGGAAGTTTGCAAAGCATTCAATTTCCAGGTTCAATTTGTCTTAAGTCTGGGTTATTCCCCCTCCTCCCCTCCCCTCCCCCTTCCGCCCCATCATTAAACTAGCTATTTCCTACACAGGAGAATGCTGTCCGAGGCTGCACCTACAAATCCTGCAGACTGCTTGAATTTAGCTGAGCAGAATATTGCGGTGAGTGTGGAGAGACGGAACACAACTGTTAGCAGCCAAATGATCTTGGGCTATCTTTCAGGTTCTTTAAATAGCCGTTTCCTGGCTACCTCTGGATGTGACCAAATGCCTCCCTGTATTTGGCATCATAGCTAAGTTTGACACAACCAGCCTCCACCCACTCCAAAGCTAAACTTGTGAAAGGGACAACCCCACAAGTCTCCCTCCTTGCTGTAACCTCCAATTTGATGACTCCAGCTATATATTCTATAACTATATTGATTTGTGGCTTTCTTTTCTGTGACATAAAAGATCACGTTGGTGGACAGTACTCTGGTTTCTGCCCAGCTCACGGCCCTCTGGCAGTGTGTACTCCTGAACTATTTTTTCTAAATAACTATAAATACATAAAGTTAATGTAAGGCCAGGCTTGGTGGCTCACATCTGTAATCCCAGCATTCAGAAGACTGAGACAGGAGGTTCAGGGCATCAAGGCCAGCCTGGGCTACATTAATGAGAGACTCTGTCTCAAAAAATAAAAGCTCATCTTAACTGGGTAGGTGCATGCCTTTAATCCCAGCACTCAGGAGGCAGAGGAAGGCAGATCTCTGTGAGTTCAAGGCCAGCTTGATCTACAGAGCCAGCTCCAGGATAGCCAAGACTACACAGAGAGACCTTGTCTTGCAGGGGTGGGGGATGGGGAGGTGGGGGGTGTTACTTAGTCTTTTCCATGGTGGAATGTGTTATTCACAGTAACTTCAATCTGTGTTTTCCCTCAAGACACAGTCACTCATATTTGGCTGGGAGAGGGAGACCTTTTTTTGAGCTGGGGGAGGTTTGAGACAGAGTTTCTCTGTGTAACCTTGGCTGTCCTGGAACTCGAGCTGTAGCCCAGGCTGTCCTGGAACTCACAGAGATCTGCCTGCCTCTACCTCCCGAGTGCTGGGATTAANGGCGTGAACCACCGCTGCCTGGCTTCTATTTTATTCTGTTAATGAAGAGTTGAAGCTTTATTTGTTTGGTTTTGGGGGTTTTTCTGGGTTTATGGGGGCTATTTTGTTTTGGTAAGTAATTCAAGTAGCCCATGAACTCCTTCTGTAGTCAGGCCTTTGAAACCTGCAAACCTCCTGCCTCAGTCCCCAAGTAGTTGGGCTGAGCCACCAGGCCCAACCAGATTGGTAATTCTGTGTCAATGATTTTGGCACATTTTCAGTAGTAGCCCAGGTTGCTTACAGGTACCTGCACAGGCCCTTTATTGCCTCCACAGGCAGACGCTAGCGAGTTCTTCCTAGCGTGCAGGCCTCCCTTTGCCTGGCAGTCCCAGGTTTACCTGTGGTGCTTAGTTTGGATATTTGTTTGTTTGTTCCCATAAACCTCTCCAAAGCATTAGCTTCCTGACTGTTGTCTCACGTCCTTTGCTGGCTGCCACATCCAAGCTTGTTCCTGCTCATTTCCCCCACGGCTTACTTTGAAAACGGAGGACAGAAGTTCAAGGAAAGAGGGAGTGTTTGGAGAGTAGCCCCATCTGGCACTTCAGAGAGACTTATGTTAGATAATTATGGGGTCTCAACTTGCAAGGGCTTAGGAAACTCAGGGCCTAAATTTGTTCTCTTTCATGCTAGAGTAGAAGACTTGGGCAACAGAATTTATTTTTATTTTGTGATAATACCTGGAATCAGGAGAAAATTTGGCTGAAAATGGGTCTGGGTGATAGAATTAGCAGAAATTAACTCAAAGCCCCCAGGGGCAACTGTCCTGGAATTCCAGGAATCGCTGCAATGGAGGTACCGGTGGGCCCCTCCACACGTGCTTGAGAGGGCTTCCTCCAACATCATGTAATAAACTTGAACCCACAGGAACATCAGTAGAGCTTACCTGGTGAATTCCCTTTTACTTTTCAATGCCTAGCTTTTATTTTATTATTTTATTTTATTTGATAGACATGCCTAATTTAAAATGTTCTTTGGCCGGCAAAATGGCTTACATAGGATTTGTGTAGCCCAGGGTGGTCTCAAACTTACTATGTAACCAACAATGACCTCGAATGTCTGATCTTCCTACCTCTACCTCCCAAGTGCTGAGATTACAGGCATGTACCACCATGCAAAATTTACTTGGGCTGGGGGTCAAATCCAGAGCTTCCCAATGCTAGGCAAGCACTATATCACGTGAGCTACTTCTCCAGCCCCTTCGGTTCCTTTTAACAGCCGTTTGCTATCATCTTCAGTAACTGACCTAGCACCCTCTTAACTTTTGAAATATATAGACAAACTTTGANAGCCAGCCTCCAGCTGGCTTAGCCTGAAGCTACAACGTGCTAAGAACACCTAAACCTTAGTGATTTCTCCATCTTGCTGCGGCCTCCTACCTGATGACCCCACCTATGTATTTTGCAAGTGCATTGATGCCTGACTTTCTGTTCTGTGACTGCAGAAGCTTAGCTCTTTCTATGGTAGGAGGTCATTCAGGGCAACTGGAATCCATGTTCGCTCATACTTGGCTCAGAATAAACAGTCTTCGTATTTCCTGAAAATAGAGTCAGTAAAACCTTGACACTTGCTACAGTGAAAGAGCAAAGAGATCATAAAAGAATACCTTTATTGTGGGGAAGAGAACAGACTGTTCACATGATCAGGCAACTACTCAAGGTAAACTGACATTTTCATTAAAAAGCCCCTTTCTTTGCAGTGTTGGCTTTGGACTCAGCCTGCTGTTACTCTAGACTGCATTCCCCAAGGAGCTCAGCATAACACTTGTGCTTCTATTTGACACAAGGCAAAGACTGTGAAAGGTTGTAGCTAGCCCTCATCATTAAGGAATGGCATTGAGCAAAACCAGTGACAGTCATAGTTTAAAAGTGCTGCCTGAAGCCCAGCATAGCGCATGTCTTTAGTNCCAGTATGTGGGACACAGAGGCAGGCAGATCTCACAATTTGAGGCCAGAGATGTAGCNTGGTCTACATAGCAAAAAATAAAATAAAAGTATCACTTGAATGAAGCAACTATGACTAATGTCACTAAGACCCTTTAAAGATATCGTAAAATGCTTTAGAAATAAAGCTGGGCCGCAGTGGCGCACACCTTTAATCCTAGCACTTGGGAGGCCGAGGCAGGTGGATCTCTGTGAGTTTGAGGCCAGCCTGGGCTACCGAGTGAGTTCCAGGATAGCCAGGACTGTTACACAGAGAAACTCTGTCTCAAAAAACAAAAACAAAAACAAAAAAAAAATACTTTAGAAATAATATGAAGAAGCCGGGCGGTGGTGGCGCACGCCTTTAATCCTAGCACTCGGGGGAGGCAGAGAGAGGCGGATCTCTGAGTTTGAGGCCAGCCTGGTCTACAGAGTGAGTTCCAGGACAGCCATGGCTNCACAGAGAAACCCTGTCTCAAAAAAAGAAAGGAAGAATATGAAGAAGAGAGAAAAGGTAGCTGAAGAGAAGGCTTGGCAGTTAAGAGCATATGCTACTCTTTCAGAGGACCCAAGTTCAGTTCCCAGCACCCACACTGGGCAGCTCCCAACAGCCTGTAACTATAGCTCCAGGGAATCCAAAACCTTCTTTGGGCCTCCAAGGGCAATCGCGTGTGATAACCCTGCACTCCCAACACACATAATTTTTAAATGAAATAGTTAAAAAGAGAGAAAGAAGCTAGTTACAAAATGATATAAAAATCTTTATTAGCTTTTTTGAAACAGGGTCTCATGGAGCCACACTGGTCTTGAATCTGATATGTAGCAAACTATGACCTTGACTTCCAGATCTTCCTACTTCCACTTTCCAAGTGCAGGGATTATAGAGTGTTATTGCCAAACTCAGTTGTTTAAAAAAAAAATCATGGGGCTGGAGTGATGGCTCCATGGTTAAGAGAACTGGCTGCTCTTCCAGAGGACCTGGTTTCAACTCCCAGTACTTACAGGGAGGCTCACAANTGTCTGTAACTCCTGTTCCAGGAGATCCAGCACCCTCACACAGACATATATACAGGCAAAACACCAATGCATATGAAATAAAAATAAATAAACCATTTAAATATTTTCAATGATTTGTTTAGTCATGGTGGTGATGGAACTTAGGTAAGCCTGTACGACAGCCATGACAGGGTTTCATGTAGCCCAGGCTGGCCTCAGACTCACTATATAGCTGAGGATGATCTTGAATTTCTTCTTGACTCCTCTCTCCACCACCAAGGGTTGGGATTATAGACCTGTANCACCACGCCCAGTTAATGCAGTGCTGGGGATCAAACCCAGGGCTTCATGCATGTTAGGCAAGCATTCTACCAACAGAGCTACAGCCACAGGCGTACTTTGTTTTCTAAGACAGAATCTTGCTATGTACTGCTGACTGNTCTAATCCTTACTTGTTTTGTGGCCTATGATGGCCTCAAACTCATGGAAATCCTCCTGCTCTAGCCTTCTCAGGGTTGAGACTGTTCAGTTGGAGCCTCTGGCTCTCCCTTGTGTGGTCCCAGAAGCCCCATTCCTGTCTCTCTCTCTCTCTCTTCCCAAACCTTACCCACTCAGAGAGTCTCCAAACAAAGGGAAGACACCAAAAAGCCCAATTCCGAATTCTTGGCAACTATTGCAACTTCCTCCCCAGCTGCCCTAGTCCCCGCCTAAGTGCTCAGCTTTTGGCCATATTTGGACACAAACCCACTTGTGGCAGACACATCATCACCCCTCACCATCAATCTATAAAACCTTCCTGCTTTAATCTTGGCACCTGACTTCTCTGGTCTTGTTCTGTGAGACCAGTGAACCTGCCCGGGAGTTGCTTTGCTTAATATACCTGTTGTTATACTTTTTTCAATTCAGCTTGATTTGGCTTACTTCATAGGTGGAGAAACTTATTAGGGGGAGTGGGCAGAAAACCTATTAGGGATCATAAGCATGTACTACTACAACCAGCTCAGGATTAGACCTTTCAAGTCTCTGAAAACTATTCAAATGAAAATCCCTCACAGGCCAGGTGGTGGTGGTGCATGCCTTTAATCCCAGCTCTGGGAGGCAGAGGAAGGCAGATCTCTGTGAGTTCAAAGCCAGCCTGGTCTACAGAGTGAGTTCCAGGATAGCCAAGTCTACACAGAGAAACCTTGTCTCAAATAAAACAAAACAAAAAAGTAGAGAGTAATAATGCACTGGAACTGNCTGTCAGAGTATTAAGTGTCACAGGTTGAACCCCCACACATCTGTGAACATTTAGTCTCCAGCAGGTGGCACAGTTTGGGGAGGTTGCAGAACCTCAGTTGGGGCCTAACAAGAAAATGAGATACTGAGAGGTAGGCCTTCTGGTTTATAGACCAGCCAAGGCCAAGCTTCTAGCCCTCTCCCTGCTTCCAGACTAATCCAGATTGGAGCAGGTTCCCGCCACCACAATGAAGAACTACTTCCTCTGTGATTCCCACCATCATTGTGGTGGTTTCAATAAGAATGGTCCCCATAGGCTCATATATTTGAATGCTTAGTCATCTAGGAGTGGCACTACTTGAGAAGGATTAGGAGGTGTGGTCTTGTTTGAGGAAGTGTATCATTGCGGGTGGGCTTTGAGGTTTCAAAAGCCCAAGTCAGGCCCAGTATCTCTCTCTCTGCTTCCTGTGGATCTGGATGTAGAACTCTCAGCTACCTCTCCAGCACCATGTCTGCCTGTGTGCCACCATGCTCCCTAACTTGATGATAATGGACTAAACCTCAGAAACTGTAAGCAAGCCCCAATTAAATGCTTTCTTTCTTAAAGAGTTGCAGTGGTGATGGTGTCTCTTCACAACACGGACTAAGACAACCATCCTGCCATGATGGACTGTATCTCCTCAAACTGTGAGCCAAGATGAATCCTCCCTTATGTTGCTTCCTCCTTTCAGGACCACTCAAAGGTTAGTACTTACAAAACCTCAATGGCCCTGGGGTGGAGAAGGAAGGCAGTTATCCAAGCTCAAAGGCACATGGTCCCTAAAGCTTGTGTTGGCAGGAACTACTAAGTTCTATACTTCCAGGCCATTGCTCTTACTCCTGCAGCCACCACCCAGATCCATTGTTGCCACAAGAGGCAACACTGTTACTGTCATTTGCCTCTGCTACCAAAGATGCCACTAGACTCCAGAAGCAGGAAGGGAATCAACGTCCTTTAAAAGAAAAATCATACCTATGCTTTTTGCCAGCAGACTCTAAGTAGAAGGCAGCTAGGCAAGAGCTAGGAAAATACAGTTTGTCTTTCTCTGATGCACAGCAGAGGGAGGAGGTAGACAGGTAGGGCTGAGAACAACAGATAAATGACCAGAGTGGTCTGTTCCTGTGCTCACCCCAGTGTTCTACCTCACTAATCTACAGATACTTATTATTACAATTGTAACAACCCTATGCTTTATCCGTAAAAGGAGGCAAAAATCCCTCTCACAAAGACCCATTCTCTCCCTGCTAAAAATGAGAAATGAAATTCATCTTTGAAGGCTGGGACTGTAGGCCAGTGATCAAGCTTATGCTTAACACACAGAAAGTTCTGGTTCAATCCAGCACTGAAAAAAAAAAGGATGGGTTTTTGTTGTTGTTGTTGAAATATTTATTTATTTTTTATTTGATGTGTTTGAGTGCTTTGCCTGCATGTATGTATGTGCACCACATTTGTGCCTATAGAGGTCCAATAAGGGCATCAGATCCCCTGGAACTAGAGTTACAGATGGTTGTGAGCCATCATACGGGTGCTGGAATTGAACCCAGNTCTTTCTGCAGGAATAACAAGTGCTATTAACCACTGACCCATCTTTCCAGCCCCCCAAAAAAAATTTTAAGGGAGAAAGTAGACTCTGTCTTTTATTTATCATTGAGTGATAAGTCCTTATGACAATTCATCTTTCTTGTCAGATTAACTGAACATATAGAATCACCATGGAAACACATATCTAGGTGTGATTGTAGAGGTACCTCCAGAAAGGTTCAACTGACAGCAAAGACCTATTCTCTAAATGTGATGGCACTTGCCATGGGCTGGGGTTATGGACTAATACCAGCAATTATCTCTCTCTGCTTCCTGATTGTGGATACAATGTCACCCACATTGTATGACCATGTGTAACCTCATGCTCCTGCCAACATGCCTTCCCCATGATAATGGACTATATCACTTAGAACTATGGGCTAAATATAGGCTGGAGAGATGGNTCAGTGGTCAAGAGCACTGACTGCTGTGGAACAAACTTTGTACACTCTCATATATACGTATTACTCTCATTGGTTAATAAAGAGCTGAATGGTCTATAGCCGGACAGGAGAGCCAGACTAGGAGAATGCTGGGAAGAAGGAGGGCGGAGTCAGGAGAGTTGCCAGGAGATGCAGAGGGAGCAAGACATGCTGGAGGGCAGGTGAATCCACAAGCCACGTGGCAATATATAGATTAATAGAAATGGGTTAATTTAAGTTGTATGAGCTGGTTAGCAATAAGCTTGAGCTATAGGCCAAGCATTTATAAATAATATTAAGTCTCCGTGTCTGTTATTTGGGAACTGGCAGTTGGGAAAGAAAAGTCCGCCTACAACTGACTGTTCTTCCAGAGGATCTGGGTTCAATTCCCAGCACCCACATGGTGGCTCACAAACCACCTATAACTCCAGTCTCAGGGGATCAGATATCCTCTTCTGCCCTCTGAGAGCACCAGGCATGTATATGGTGCACAGACATACAAATCGACAAAATAACCACACACATATAGTAAAATTTTTTAAAAAAGAAAGAGAACTATTAATCAAAATAAACCCTTCCTTCCGTGAGTTGCTTTTGTCAGAAAGGTAGCTACAGCCCTCTCTTTGCCCAACCGCACTCCCACCTGGATGGTCTATACTTCAAGGATGAACTGGAGTCGGGTACCATACTGTCTTTGTAGCACTCTTTTTTTGTTTTCAAGCTATATTAAAAAGCCTTATTTGAGCCGGGTGGTGGTGGCGCACGCCTTTAATCCCAGCACTCGGGAGGCAGAGGCAGGCGGATCTCTGTGAGTTCGAGGCCAGCC
>LZPO01099511.1:801748-812499 GCA_001675575.1 Neotoma lepida | reverse complement strand
TCAGGAACGTGGCCGACGACACCAGGTGAGAGCCCCGGAGCGGCCGCCGCTGCGCGGGGGAGGCCGCGGGCGCACGGCGAGCCAGCAGCGAGCGGCGGCGCGGGGGAGGGGCGGGGCGAAGATGGCGGGGCCCGCGCGGGGACTAGGCCTCGCCGCCGGCCTCGGCTGGCCTGCGGGAGCCAGGGCGAGCCCCGGGCCGGGCCGGGCCGAGCCGAACCGAACCGCCGCCGGGCCTGCGGGCCGGGCACTCAGGCTCCCCTTCCTCCCCGCGTGGTCCTGGCTTCTGCAGTCGGGCGGGCCGGACGACTGTTGCTCATTGATCCGACGTCCACGTTCCACGGGGTGCACGCCCCCTCTCGCCTCGGCAGGAATTTTTTTGTTGTTGGAAGAGAAAAGGTTGCCCGGCCTGTGATCCCATCCCTCGGGGAGGCTGAGGCGGGGAGGATCGGCGCGGGTTCGAGGTCAGCTCGGGCTACGAAGTGAGCGCCCCTATATCTCCCAAGTCAGAAACCAGAAAAGATGCTGGTGAAATAACGGGATGGGGCAGGCGGGGTGTGGGTGGCTTCATTTTCCCCAGCTGTCCGGGTGGTGGTTAACGAGTTGGAGATCATCGGGGAGAGAGGAGTTGTGGAGATTTGAGAAATTACAATTTTCCGGTGAAATGGAGGATTCCCTCATGGTTGGCGGAAATCGCTGTGAAAACGGAGTGCTGCGGCGATCTCTCCCATCAGGACCTCCGTAGTTAACTTAGGTGAACTGAGGCGGTACTTAAGTAGACCTTGTCGCCCGGCTAGTCCCAGCACTCAGAACACTGAGTTCGAGGCCAGCCTGGTAAAGGCTTTGTTTTCAGCGATTCCCTTGCTTTGAATTGCCCTCGGAATTTTTTGGAAGAGATGTTTATCACACGATGTTTCTCATGCTTCGTGTTTGTAAATAATCTCCAAAGAAAAACAGGTTTTTGTTAGTGCTGTGGGGTTTTATTTNCTCTCGTCGTTACGCATAAAACAAGTGATTAACGGCTATAAAAATCTCCCTTTTGTCATTTTAGCACTTAAGGGTTTAGATCTTGTGGTTTTGTTATTTCAGATTTTTGTTGGCTGACCTGTTGAACAGTTTTAGGGTTGGGAGGCTTGAGTTAGGATTGCCTTGAGTTCCAAGTCAACTTGGGCTAGAATGAGACCCTGCCTTAAAAGAGAGAAAGTTATTTATTTTTTGGGACAGTTTCTCTGTAGACCAGGCTGGCCTAGAATTCAGAGGTCGGCCTGCCTCTACCTCCCAAGCACTGGGATTAAAGGAGTGCGCCACCACTGCCCCGGCTTGATTGTTTTTAAAAACAGAAGACATTCCTTTTTTTTTTGTATTTTTTGTTTGTTTTTTTGAGGCAAGGTCTCACCAGGTAGCCCTGGCCATCCTGGAACTCGCTCTGTATACCAGACCTGTCTCTTATACACATCTAGATGTGTATAAGAGACAGGTGTAGCTTTGCGCCTTTCCTGGAACTCACTCGGTAGCCCAGGCTGGCCTCGAACTCACAGAGATCCACCTGCCTCTGCCTCCCGAGTGCTGGGATTAAAGGCGTGCGCCACCACCGCCTGGCGAAAGAAGACATGCCTTTTATGAACTGTGAAGACTGGATTTTTTAAATTGTAATTATTTACTAACATGTAAAATAGTAATAGGCTTATAAGCACACACACCCTTCCTGGAGACAGTCTCAGATAAAGACTATGATTTGTCTTTGGCTATCAGCCTACTCTTTATCCTGCCTTATCCATCTCCATCCTTGGGTACTGGCGTAAGATAACCATGCCCAGCACCACAGAGTGCTTTCTCTCCACACCCTATTTTTTCAACTCAAGACTGTAGCCCAGGCTGCCCCTGATCTCGTAGCAGTCCTCCTACCTCAGCTTTTCCAGTTCTTGGGTTACAGGTGAGCTGCCACACTTGGGTTTTGTTTTTGTGACAGGGTCTCACTATGTAGCCCTGGTTTACCTAGAGTTCAGATTCCCCCTGCCTCTGCCTTCACAGTGCTGGAGTAAAGAAAGGTGGGCTACCTGTTGTATGATGTGGGGGAGGAGTTGTTTGTCTTTGGATTTTCGAGACAGTTCCAGGTTCATGTAACCTGGCTGTCCTGAAACTCACTCTGTAGACCAGGCTGACCTTCAACTCAGAGATCCACCTGCCTCTGCCTCCTGAGTCNTGGGATTAGNCTGTGCCACCTTTGGGGTTTTTTTACAGGTTGGCCAAGACAGGGATATAGGGATCATGGATTATGCTAATATCAACCACAATCCTTACATTCCTTAAGATGATACTGAAATGTAATTGCAAGAATGTGAACATAAAAAGTTTGAGTTTTTTCATGGTGTTTTAGGTCGGAAGATTTACGTCGGGAATTTGGTCGTTATGGTCCAATAGTAGATGTTTATGTCCCACTTGATTTCTACACTCGACGGCCAAGAGGATTTGCATATGTTCAATATCCTTTCTTCAGATGGATGATTAGTGAGGGGTGTTGAAGTTTGAAATTCAAGTTTTTATGTAAGTGGTAACATCTAAAAAATAGTCTGTTTTTGTCTTCTCATGTCTTGTGTCTTCAAATCTTTTAAAATTCTGATTCATTGCTCTATTTCTTAAAGTTAGTCCAAAAATAAACATTTAAATTCCCATCATCCGTGCTGCTGAAACTCAAATCAGTGATTATAATATGTGATTTAAATTTGAATACGTTGGTTGCTACCACCTGTGATATAAGTCAAATTAAAAGTTAATGTGTTCTTGTGCTTAGCAATTAAAGTTTAGTAATCTTGTTTGTCATTTTGAATCACTTGATCAAAAACAAATTGTATAACAATGAGGTAAGCTTCTTTAATATTGTCCCCTAATTTGCTGTCCTCTGTTGTTACCTCAGAATGTAAAGCTGTACAGTTATGGCGACCCCAAAGAGAAAGCATGAAAGAACTTTTAGAGTAGAGTTCAACACTTAAGGCAAGTAGACAAGCCAAAGACCTCTTAAGGATCAGGCTTGAAGAGAAGGGAGAGTTTGGGAAAAGAAAAAATACAGAAAAGCTGGAAGAAGGACAAGCCTAATGGGAGACAAAGCCTCGCTTTATCCACAGAGGGGGAAAAGGTTGTTTTTCAAAGTTAAAGATAAAGCCATCTGTCATATTTGACCAAGCATCTCATGACAAGTCCTTCTGACAAGCACTAAAAGAGTTAAAGGTCAAGATGAAGTTGAATGATGGCCAAGATTAAAGGAGTCATACCTGATGTATCCTACAGAATAACTATTTTCATAATTATGCTGGTTTGGTCTAGTGACAAAACCTTGAATTTGTGTGGGCCTTTGATAATTGTGATTGTGGTCTTGTATGAGTGTATTTTCTCCTGCCTTAGCAAGTTAAAGTACAGCAGAATACAACATTGTTATGTTTAAATTCAGCNTAATTGGGTTTTAGACCAAGTCATCAGAGGCTCTTTGGAATAGCATGGGGTACTTAAACCCAGCACAGAGCCTACCTAAAGGGGAGAGACAGGTGCATGCACTGGGTACTCCATAGAAAACAGCTGGGATGCTCTAGGACATAGTCACTACAAACATGTAGAGATAGTTTCCTTTTGGTTTGTTTTTGGTTTTGTTTTTTTCTAAGTAGCTGCTGGTTCTTAGAGTCCTGCTGGCCCTGCATAGCTTAGCATATGCAGTAGATCAGTTGGCCCTGAGTGGATTGCAAAGAGCCTTATTCCTGGTGTGGGTCCTAATCAGGCTGTGTGGAGAATGAGTTTCAGGTGATCTTATTTCTGACCTTTTGTAAGGTCATTTCCCTGCCCAAAATAGGAGGGTGGGGGTGGGGGGTGAAGCTGTGAATTTAAAACCAGGAAACTTTCTTGTTGCTTAAATTCAGTTTCTTGAAACTCTGACCTTGTAAATTCCTAGTGAAATTCAGAGGGAAAAGCCAAAAGCTGCTCGTGTGGGGCCAGTGGTCAGGAGAACCTTGTGGATTAGTTGTGAACTTAGAGGATAATGCCTGTATCTGCCTTCATTAAATACATCGATCCAATCTGGTTTATAATGTTGATGGGGTTTTATGTGGTTTGAGGTAGCCTGGGAACAATGTCAGCACTGGTTTACTGCAAGAGTATGTTGTCCTTGATAGTAACGGGTAGTTATTCAGGGAATCCAAAGTAGGGCGCTAAGTTAGTTTCATTTTGGGAACATAAATATTTGTTGATGGCGAATATAGTGATACCTGGCTGTCCATACTGCTGCTGTGTCTTTCGTGTGCCTCTTCCCAGTAAGCCTTCTCTTCCTACCCTTGGTTTAAGAGGTAGGTAAATTAAAGAACCTTGCCCTCTAGGCCAAGATTCTGTTTTTAAGGCTAGCACCCAAGAATGCTTTGCTGTATTCATAATCTTTGTAGCTCTTTATGTAAATAATTTAAAACTATACTCTTGTCTCTTGGGGTGACAAAGTAGTATGCCTATTAAGTGAACTAATTCCTGTTAGTTTAGCACCTAAGTGCAGTTAACCTGGAGGGATGTTTATTTACAGCATTCGAGGTTCTAAACTATCAGCCTTTTTAGTATAAAAGTTGAAAGCACAGTTATTTGAGACTTTTTGGAAATCCTCTCCTGTTTAACCTACTCATAATGGGCTCAGGAAGAGAGAGCTTGAGGCCTATGGCCCTTAATTACTTAGAGAACAAAAAGTGGAAGTCTAGTGATAGGCTGAAGTAGACGGTATTTTATCTGTGGAGGAAATATATCAGTCTTGAAATGAATGTGTCACTTTGGGGGTATTTTCTTAATTGTGCTCCAAACCTGCACTTTGAATGTTTCAAGAAATAGCACTGAATGTGCTTAGAGTGACAATTTTTAGAATATAGTGAAAATCCATTCCAAAAATCGCCTTTTTCTCTCAGGTAGGCCCTTTCATTTACTTAGTTCCCATTAGAATGGTGCTTTTTTAGAAAGTGTGTTTGGACAAAATAACTGTTGACCTAGAGGTTCTCAGAGTACTGTTGCTGACATGAGAGGCAGCTTCGTTGTTTCTAGATGAAAATTGGGTACCAACAAGTTTTCTACTTAGTGTTGATAATGCTGCCATGACTCTCAAGTAGGANCCAGTCTGAAATGCTTTNTGCAGGAAGCTATGGATTTAGTGTCATAGTTAGGCCTTTTCAGTCCAGGAGTCCCCGTGCCACTTTAGTTTGCTTTTACAGTCTGCATGGATGGAATATGCATTTGGCATAGTGATTGAGTGTATTGTTTGACTCTTAACTTAATGCCTATAAATGACTAGCATGCCTGTCTTTCTATGCAGTGCAGGGAAGATAACTACATGAAATAATAAATAGTATTGCCTGTATCTGAAAAAATTCTTTCATCTCTTGTAAAGGATACTCTGCTTGCTTGCCTGAGAACTGACATATTTTTTATTTGAAATAAATATGAAAACAGTATTTGGTTTTATTGTAAGAAATTTTTTGGTATGCAACAGAATTGACTGGCTTGTTTTTAGATCTTGTTTTATAAAGTTAATTCTTAGAACATGGGGAAGTTTTTTATAGTGTACCTTGGTAGTTCAGTTATAGAAGATCTTACTACAACATGTATTTACATGTGATTCTTAAAAAGTATATACTTTTTATACACTTTTATAGTATAAGGTATAATTGCAACTGCTTTTATGCTGTAGTATTAATGGCTGAGTCAACCAAATAGTTAAGTAGGGTCTGGATGAAAAATGGGCGATTGTGAGTTGTTTCCAACTTTGCAAACCATTCATTATCAAAGTTTACAAAACTTCTCAAGCCCCTTAACATTTAGCACATTTGAGGATGTTCGTGATGCTGAAGATGCTTTACATAATTTGGACAGAAAATGGATTTGTGGGCGTCAAATTGAAATACAGTTCGCACAGGGGGATCGAAAGAGTAAGTACCCTTACGCCTAACATGTACAGTGTGTTTGCTTTTTAGACTTAAGTTTTTTCTCAAGTCGTCTCTCATAAAGAACTTAANATTAATTGGGTATTTGTGTGGGTGCATGACTGTGGAAATGAATTCATAGGATTAAACTTGGGAAGGCTATCTAGATTAAACAAGTGTTAGCTCCTTTCAGCTTTTCTCTCAGAATTGCATGAGTGTATATTGCTGTATTTTAGTGCTATATGTTCTTTATAGGCCAAATCTTGAATTTCAGATACTCTTGTGGTATCAGTTCCTCTAGTCAGAAGTAGTTAACATGTGTTAATTAGGAAACTAATTGTGAGAAGACATTGAAAAAAGCCAATGATTTATTAGTGCTGGTTTTTAACATTGATCAGTGTTTTGATAAACATTTTGAAGGTAAACAAAGGTTAATATTCACATTCTAGTTTTGCCTCTCACACCAAAACAAAGGCATACCTTGAATTACAAAATACATTATTTACTTCCTTAGTGTAAGAGAAAGAATGAGCCAGGTACAGTGACATACACCTTTAATTCCAGCACTCGGAGGCAAAGACACATATCTCCAGTTTGGGACCGCCCTATCTACAGAGTNAGTTCCAGGCCTATATAATATTTTTGCCTCAAAAACAGAGGGCTAGCGAGATGGCTTTGTTAAGAGCACNGACTGCTCTTCTAGAGGATCCAGGTTTAATTTCCAGCATCCNCATAGTGCTAGCCAACTTTCTGTAACTCCAGTTCCAGAGGAATCAGAGNCCAGACCCTCTTCTGGACTCTGAGCAATGCATGTGCAGACATACATGCAGGCACATCACCCCTACACATAAAATTAAAAACTTGAAGGAAAAAAAAAATAATTCAGGAATGTTGTCCTACAGTTTGAGGATTTTAATGTTTCTAAGTATTTCTATTCTGTTCCCCTAGCGCCAAATCAAATGAAAGCCAAGGAAGGGAGGAATGTATACAGCTCTTCACGATATGATGATTATGATCGATATAGACGTTCTCGAAGCCGAAGTTATGAAAGGAGGAGATCGAGAAGTCGTTCTTTTGATTACAACTATAGGAGATCTTACAGTCCTAGAAAGTAAGTGTGGGACGTGATCTGCTGCTGTTGTAATGTTTGTAGCCAACTACAATGGCATTTGCCTGTAATCCCAGCTTCTCAGAAGACTGAGAAGGGAGGACCACACGAGCCCAGGAGTTCTAAGCTCACTTAAACAATAAAATATTGTAAGGCCCTGTCTTAAAAGTAAAGAGATGTTTGTTTCTTAACATGTAAAAAAATTATTGTTCTTCCTTTTTGTGTATGTTGGATGCTTCATTAAGACTAAATGTATTTTTGGTACTTTGTTTAAAAATCAAGACTATAAATAGACATTTGTCACTGTTTGCTTTTTCTGATATGCTTTTTAGCAGTAGACCGACTGGAAGACCACGGCGTAGCCGAAGCCATTCCGACAATGATAGGTAAATAATTTTGCTTTGAAAAAGACTCGTGCTTTTCAATTTCAGAGTGAACTTTTGCTCTAAAAGTAACAAATTTGATTAATATAGAATCTAATTTTTACTCTAATTGTATCTCTCCTCTGTTTTGAAAGATTCAAACACCGAAATCGATCTTTTTCAAGATCTAAATCCAATTCAAGATCACGGTCCAAGTCCCAGCCCAAGAAAGAAATGAAGGCTAAATCACGTTCTAGGTCTGCATCTCACACCAAAACTAGAGGCACCTCTAAAACAGATTCCAAAACACATTATAAGTCTGGCTCAAGATATGAAAAGGAATCAAGGAAAAAAGAACCACCTAGATCCAAATCTCAGTCAAGATCACAGTCTAGGTCTAGGTCAAAATCTAGATCAAGGTCTTGGACTAGTCCCAAGTCCAGTGGCCACTGATAGAATAAATCATGATACTTTCTAGGCATGTATCATTCATTTACGCATAGTTTGGTATACTTAAATTATCAGGAATACAATGTTGCAATGATGCGTTTTAAAAAAAAAAATAAAATAAAAAACACTTGTTAGTTTTCCCTGTACCGGGCAATGGTTATAATTAAAATGATATGCTGTTGAGAAGCCACTCTTAAGAGTCCAGTTTGTTTAATGTTATGGGCAGCTACCAATTTGTGGTGTCTCTGTATATTTTTGTAAAGATTCTCATTTTTTATGCTTGAAGTATTTGGTGAAAAGATGTTGGTTGACCATAATTTGCAACATTGTCTTATTAAAAATAAATTTTCATATCCATATTTGGTAGAACTGTTAACCTAGAAATGTAGCTTGCTAATAAGATAGAATGCTACAAAAGTGAAGTTGTAGCCACATTACAACACTGACTGCTCAGACACATTTAGGTTCAGGGTGGACCTTTATGTCTTGTCAAAATGTCTAAGCCCATGGTGATTATTTATAATGCAATGTGGAATAGGTTTTTTTTGTTTTGTTTGTTTGTGTTTTTTTGTTTTGTTTTGTTTTTTGGGGTTTTGGGGGGTTTTTTTGTTTTGTTTTGGGTTTTTTTTTGGTTTTGTTTTTTGTTAACTCCACTGTCTGGGGAATGATGCCAACTAGGTTAAATAGTATTTTCAGGGAGATTGAACTTTTCACTGAAACATGGAGCCTTCACTGCTTCTCCCCCCCTTCCCCCCTGCTGGTTTCTAACATTTGAAACAAAAACTTAAGAAAACAATTCCCCCTTAAGTTTTGAGCATGTCAATGATGGTGGAAATCATTTTCAGGGGAAAAGACTGTTCTTAGCATAGTTTCTCTAAAACTTAACTGTTGTTGATCATTGTTATTTAGGGGTTTTGTTTTGTTTTTTCTGTTAGGAGCAAGTAAAGTGTAAGTACATTTTGTTTGTTTATATGCATAGTGTAAAACAAAGTGAATTTTGATGCTTACAGCACTTGGTCTGTGCTTTTTTATCAGAGTCTGCCCTCTCCATGAGGAAGGATGCTCTTTACACCTCAGTTATTAATGTAGGCAGGTTGAGAAGGTGACACTCCTAGGTGACTCTGTGGTGTGTGGATTTTTGGAAACAGTTGAGTTTTAGGCAGAAGCCACATCACTTAGTTTTTGAGTCATGTAGGACATGACTAAAATAAGGAAGTGATACCCTTAAATATTTATAATTTCAAGATCATTAGGAGGCAATAAAGTGACTTGAGATGTCCAGTGTCATTTCAGAATAAAAAGCAAGCATTTTTAAAAATCTCAAATTGTTTGCTTCCAGAAGTGAGTGGAGATAATGTGGGGGGATGATCCTTCTAGAGGATTACCTTATTTTTCCTTTCAATTTTGATTTTAGAAATCTAGGCCTTGCTTGTAGAGAACAAAAGATGGTTTTTTAAGAACTGTTTGTGGACTGTGTTTGGAGGATTAATTCTAGAATCTTTGTATATTTAATAGTATTTCTAACTTTCGTTTCTTTACTGTTTGCAGTTAATGTTCTTGTTCTGCTATGCAATCATTTATATGCACGTTTCTTTAATTTTTTTAGATTTTCCTGGATGTATAGTTTAAACAACAAAAAGTCTATTTAAAACTGTAGCAGTAGTTTGCAGTTCTAGCAAAGAGGAAAGTTGTGGGGTTAAACTTTGTATTTTCTTTCTTATAGAAGCTTCTAAAAAGGTATTTTTATATGTTCTTTTTAACAAATATTGTGTACAACCTTTAAAACATCAATGTTTGGATCAAAACAAGACCCAGCTTATTTTCTGCTTGCTGTAAATTAAGCAAACATGCTATAATAAAAACAAAATGAAGGAAATAATGATTAACTGGAATTATTATAGTACTGAATGAGTCTAAAATAATGGAAATAATCCTTTGTAGATTTAGGAATATTTTAATCAGTGTGGACATTAGGCACAACTAACCTGCCCTGGGGATGATAGAACTTGTCAGAAATCTACATCTTTTACATAGTACTTAAGAATTCCTTATGTCAAAGTCATTTCATGATTGTTCATTAAGCCTCTTGGGTTAAAGAATATAAGAGGTTATTTAGTAGTGTTGATAGACATTAAAGTGAAAATTTGAACAAGCTAACTATAAATTTATAGTTTCATTATTACAAAGTATCATCAATTCTGCTCTTTCCCCTTCCTAAACAAGACATGTTGGGTTTTATGTTTATGACATGATTTTAAATTCTTTTTCATTGAATGTTAGCATTTAAATTGATGACCACTTGGGAGGGGGGTTAGGTATTTTTGTGGATTGAATTCTAGCTATTTTGCAGTAACAATTANGATTGGTGATTTATTATTTATGCTGTGCCACACGTTGTTAAAGAGACTTTGGTTGATTCGTTCACTCTTCACAAAACCCTTTAAGGAAGGTGTTTCCCCCATATCAGGAAACCAAGGCACAGATTAAAAGCTATAAATGGCAGAGCCAAGATTTGAGCCCAGATTTGGTCCTTAAATTTTTTAAAAACAATAAGTGAAGAGGTACCCCAATAAAATTGTGCTCAGTCTCTGTAGAATTAGAAGCCTGATATTGGTTTGCTTTTGATAATTTATTTTTACATTCAGACTGTTTAACTTAAGAAGCTTACACATTGTTTATGAAATGGTATNCCCAATAGAGCTTCACAAGGACTATGTACAATTGTGCTCATAGTAGGATCCTACTGAGACCTGGTGAGGATTTTCAGTTTTAAGCTAAATATGGATCACATTGTTAAGCTTCACAGTCGATGAGAACCTCCTGTGTGTCTAGCACTGGGCTCTATTGAATAGGATAGTTGTGTCAAGACTCAAGTGAAGGCTGACACTTCGCCTTTCTTTTTAC
>LZPO01099511.1:780606-801708 GCA_001675575.1 Neotoma lepida | reverse complement strand
ATGCTTTATTGAGAAAGGACAGGTGCTACCTAGAGGTTGAGCTGTTAAGTTACAACCAAGGGAAAGACCTGGGAACTACTGTACTATACTCTTGAGAATTTGGCCCAGTAAGCTGCTACATCCAGTTCAACTAACAAAATCCTGTATACCACAGAGAAGAATAAAGAGAAAACCAAACTGACAAACATCCTTCTTTTATTTAAGACCAAACTGCAGCTGGAATACCCAGTACAGTTCTGCTTACTACACTTCAAGAAAGATCTGAAAGCGGAAAAAAGAACCAAAGAAGGGCAGTTCAAGCGACCAAAGGGTGGGTGGAAGGTGCTGCAGTATGAATACTGTACGAATATTTTGACTCTGGTCTGAAAAGATAAAAGAATTATCGAAAGCTACATGGAATAATTGAAGTCCCTTCAAGTTTGAAAGTAAGCATTTTAGGACAAATAAAAGGAAATTCAACTTTGTACTTGTGGAAACTAATCCCTAAATATGAACAGGTGTATATTGACTCATGGGTGGCAGATCCATGATAAGTTATTGGAAACTAGGATGTCTGAATATCAAGGAAGACAGCCATAGTCTCTAACAGTGCCTCTCTTGGTCTGTCTCAAACTAAATTGGATGGTAAAGGTATGGTCCAANATAAAGTTTTTCTNGATTATCTCTTAAAAAGTCAGTTCCACTTACGCCAGTGTTGGCANGTCTTGCCTTTTGTTTATTCCAGTGCCAGTATTTTCTGCTTAACTGTTTTGTTTTGTTGGCATCTGAGTTTATTTACTTGTATACAATGTGCAGTTTACATCTAACCACTCCTTCCCAGGTTAATTCCACTTATACTTGACATCCAACCATGAGGGTCCATCTCTTTCTCACCTCTTGCCTAGACAGTGTATGTTCAACAGACATTTATCAAACCCTTCCTGTGGGCAAAACATTATACTGGATAATTGGAGAATAGATAGATACTTTTTAGTAAGTACCTACTGAGCACAATCTAGTGAGTCATTACAGTATGGCCACATCTTGAGGTGTATTGTGATATTTCATGCCATTCATATCCTAATGTAATTACAAAACACAATATACTATCAGAGATAGTATTTNATGGTTGTCTGCCATTTAAAATTATCTAGTATTTGTATCCCATAAATAAAAATAATGAAGAGAACCTGTGATAAGCAGATTTATTGTGCAGTGTGATTAATATACTAGAGTAATACTAAATTGTTAACTCCTGGCTCAGTCAAACAAATAGATAATCCCCAAAATAATAAGTATTTAACTTTTCATTAAAGCAGACCTTGGGTGCTATGATTAGATTATTTTGAGGCAGACAGCTGTTACCCCAATGGACTTATTAGTATATTCTGTATTGGGAAAAAATGTTTACCAGATTAGACTTTTTAGTGATCTACTTGTACATTTTATAGGGGACATTCTGTGTATAGTTAATAACTTTATAGTGTCGAAAATGTTTTGGATTCCTTGGTTCCTTGTTAGGATATTAACCTTGTTTATCATAACATTGATTCCATCACATTTGAATTTTTGTTGTATTTTTGCCACATATTTAAAACTATGTCAAAATCTGAAATTTGGAAACAGTGTAAAGCCTTTAACAATTTTTAAAATGTAGTAGGATTACACATAAATGAAGGGAGGTAAAAATGAAGGTTATTTTATCTGTGTTAAAAACATTTTTCAGCCTGCCCAAACTTAAAAGGCAGCAGGTACCAGGTGAGAATTTTAAATTTTGGCTTCATTTTTGTTGCTGTTTTTATTTTGAATCAAGTTGGAAATGCTTTTATAGTTTTATTTTCAAGGACACAATAAAAACTGATAAAAACTGAATTTAGCGTTTATTTCAAGATTATAAATCACTAAATGTATTTTATACCATTACATAATCATTAGCATTGGATTGGTTTTAAAGATAGAGGTTCTGTGTATTTAACAGCTATCTGTGCAGTTCATAGGAGTTTTTTCTCGTTTCTCCATTTCCTTTCAAATTGAGCTTAAGAGAGGAGATAATTGTGTGTTCACGTGAGGGTTTTGTTTGTTAATTGTACTATTTGGGTTTTAGGAGTTTCATTTGCGGGAATATAACCTTGTTCGTTTACAAATACAGTAACAGTACTTGACAGCTCTTAAGTTTTAAGTGTGGTAAATTAGAAAGGGCCCCTGTGGTTTGGGTAGCTGTAGAGTTTAGAGTAAATTGTTTTAGTCTGTCTACTGTGGTTTCCATGTATATTAAAGGCTGTCAATATTACTAAGCACTTGCTGTGCCAAGTTGTATGTTTTCCAAATATTCCTACTTAACCTTAAAAATCACTTGTTTTCTGTGGGATGCCCACANTGTGGACAGGAATTTTTGCATACATACATTCATTCTTTACTACCTTCTAACATTACTAGGTAAAAAGTAGATTAAGTGTATTCCAAGATTTATAGGCTGTTTGGAGCTTGGGCGCTCCAAGCTGGCTTTTCCAAACTTCAGTTTGAGTCTTTGTTGTTGTGCTACCTTTTAAAAAAAACAAAAACAAAACAAAAACATGTTCCTTTTTATAAAATACTGAGATTAAAGACTGTAAGTTGAGCAATAGCCAGGAATGAAAGATCATCAAAGCCCTTAGGTGTCCCAGAAAGGAAATGTTCTCAATTTTCAGTGATGACCTGATAGATGAATTAAACAACTTGTCTTCAACCAAGATACTCTATGGAAGATGACTTTTTCTCTTAGGTGTTTTCCTCAGTCTCTTCCTCCAATAGTGTTGGTTATTAATGTTTGTGTATTTGTAAAGCTGGTTGGTTCACCATTCACTCTGTGTTAAAAGCAGAGGGTTTTTTGTGGGGGGGGGGGATAAAAAGTTGAGGCATGTAAATTTTCATTAGTAACAGTAATTTGTAAAGAGGTAAAAAGCCTTTGTAATCAAGGTTTTTTGCAGATCACATTTCTTTGAATGCTGAAGAGTAAAATAAACTGGTCTAGGTGCTTTAAAAAAAAAATTCTTGGTTTTTCTGTAGACTCTGTTGTACCTTACAGGTATGACTACCCCAGTAGACAGTTTTGTTTCTGAGGTTTCAGAGCTATATTCTTGGATTTAGTCATTGCCCATGAAAAAAAAAACAACGAAACAACATGGAAGCTGGAAAATTTAGAGCCATTTGAAATCCTCCGAAAATATATTTTGTACTTAATGGATTTAAAGTAAGGTTGTTTGAGACCATGACAAATACTAGAAAGTTTATACAGTATGTGACTAACAGACTTCATAACTGCTTTTGATATTTGTTGGTGTTTCTGCCTTCTAAGTAATGGACTTACAGATATGCTTTATTAGTATCTTTTTAAGAAATGAGGTATTTATTAGTTTATAAAATGACTAAACGTTTCAGTTCTAAACTAGAAATCCAGTTATATTGCTGCATTCTAACATAAATATCAAAAACAAATGTATAGGCAGAGGCACAAAAAAGAATTTGATATTAGCTTGGTTCACAGAATTACACTAGGACATCAAATGATAATCCAAACTTCCCTCCAAATACTTCCTCCAGTTTGCATGAGAAAGTATGGCCTTCATGTGGGATTGCTCAACTAGTTTAAAATCTATCCACCAGAAAAATAAGCAATTGCTGATTTTTTTGAGGCAAGGTCTCTTGTAGCCCTTAATGTCCTGGAGCTTCAAACTCCAATCTGGCCTCCTCTTCCCACACACTTGAAGAATTTTTGCTAGCTTTTAATCCTGTTAATTTTCTGTAAATAATCATAAAATGGGGAAATTTTGTATTAAACTGTCTTAAACTCAACATTTGTAAGGTTGCACATGCTTGGTCTCAATTTTTGCTGTTAGCATTGTAAGAAAGAAAGTTTAGTCTAGCTGGGTATGGTGGTGCACACCTTTAATCTCATGCTACAGAGACCCTGTCTCAAAAGAAAGGTCCAATTTACAAACATCAAGCAAAGCAGTAGCCTCACAGGCCAACAGTCATATCCAAGATTAGGCAGCCGCAAATAATTTAAATAAAAACAATCTACTGGGGAGGGAAAAAAAGTTTTATTTCTGAATTTCATGCTTCAAAATCAGATCATATTTTCATAAACTTGTCCTTTAGGATATATTCAATGTTTGATTTGGGCAGTATCTGGTCTGAACTTAATAATTGAGGAAATACAAATTGGCTATTTTGCTTATAAGCACTGAAAAGTAACTTGCTATTCTGGTTAAAAGTGCTAGAGATTATTTTGCATAAATAATCCTGGGTCACACTTAATCATCAGTTACTTTTAGGATTTGATGAAGCCAAAATGAGTCTTTGGGTTTAAAAAGATCACAATCTTATGCTGCATCTTACATCTCTTTCTAAAAACAGGAAATGTCATAGCAGCTTAAAGCCTTTCGATATAAAAACAATGCAATAAATTTACTTGTATGGGTCATAATCGTGTCAGTTACATCAATGCACTGGCACTTAAGCACAATGGCTATCTTTAAAAACTGGAGACCTTTAAAATTAGGCCATAGTATAAAAAACAGTTCGTGGTCTTATATTCAGCAAATTCACACTAAAAATAGTTTGTTTGGTTTTTTTTTTTGTAGAATAAAGGCCAGGAAAACTTTACATATGTTACAAGCTTATTACATGTATTTACATGGCTCTATTCTTCCCTATGTATTTAATTTTTACACACAAAACTCCCTGCTTCAAGCAAGCGTTGTAGGGGTGAGGCTAGATCACCTCAGTAGCTTTGTAGGATGTTATCAAATAAAAATGTTCTTTGAAAGCTATTCAATATTTCTGTTATTGAGAGAAAGATTTGGTGTATAAATGCCTATCCACTGTGTTTAAGAAATTCTGGGCTATCTACTTTGCCTCAATCTAATATGCTCCAATTGCCCCTTACACATTTACCACTCTACAACTTAAGATGCAGCTATTTTAAAAGATGCCCGTGATGTTATGGTTTGGGTGTCCCTAGACCATTTAACTGAGCTGTGCACCTTGTTTGCAGTCTTTGTATATCTTAGCTAAATGCTTATTGTCTGACTTTTTTCTGTTTTCCTGTTAGACAGTAAAAAAGCTGATTACTCTTCCCTAAATCTAAGCTTGAATTTTAGTTAGCAAAACTACCAAGTAGAATTAGTTATCTAAATTATCCCGACACTATTACAATATAGTGNACACAGGACATAAATGTCTGCTTATACTTGTAAATTAGCAGTTTTATAAAAATTCTCTCAAGTCAAATCAACTGATGGCTATGTATGGACATCACAGAATTTAAAAGTACTTAAGATTTTAAACCTGTACTTTAAGTAGGGTTTTAAGTTGAAATGTCATTATTTCCTTATCTGAAGGGTTCAGTGAAACAGGAACCCAGTGGCTTGGTGGCTTGGGAAGAACGCTTGGTGACGGTGGTTCACTAAATTTGGCTCCGGCATAGTTCTGGTTAACTTGAGACTTAAAAAGCAAGCTCGGACTTGATAAGCTAGCATTCCAATTTGGGTTGTTAGAAAGGTTCTTGTTGCCCCCGTTCTGCATGGCCTGCCATGCGGCTGCCGATGGAGTGTACCCATGGCCTCTTTCTTTTTTCTTATGAACGATCTTCATCTGGGAATTCTGATCCTTGGTCTTCTGTCTATTGTGCTGTTGTTGGTTCTTACTAACATTTCTAGATTGAGGGGCTGGAATGTTAAACCTCTCTCCACCACCCATCTTCAGCTTCTTTGTCACCTGTAAGTAAATAAATGTAAACGAGTAAAATTCTACATTTCCTTTTTGAGGTTCCCAAAGCTCCAATTCTAGAAACGTTGGTNAAGAAAAGGCTGTCATTAGACAGGCTTGCCCCACCAGACCATTTACCTCAAAAATACTAAAGCAAGTCCTGAGCCAAATACCAGTTTGTGAAAGCTAAATAAAATTAGGAANGAAAATTAAAGCAATCTATTCAGTNTGCATATCACCTAAAAAAATGACCCACACAAATTCACCGCCACCCCATTTGGGCAGGATCTCCCATACCAGACTGGCCTTCAACTTTAAGCAGTTTTGCCCCAACCTCGAATGCTAGGATTACAGGGATATATACCATGGCTACAGTCCTTAATAGTTTTGAATTGCTTCTATCATAAAACGTTAGTCTCATTGTGATGTGACTCTTCATACCTTTCAGTCTGCTTTTCAGATTGCAGGATCTTCACTACTTGTCCTCTTCCTTGCTGCCAAGCCCAGGATAAGAGATGTTGCTTTCTGCTAGATCCTTTCCTTTGTCTCAATACATAAGTTTTCATGAGCCAATCTGCTGATTTCAGCCTAGGCGCTGAGGCCAACATCGAGTCTCCTCAGCGCACAAGTTTGAGAGAAGTCCTAGCTAGAAAAGTAAATACAATTATTTGAAAACAACCCAAGAAAGTGATCGCGGAAACACTATACAGAAGTATATGGCTGTTGCTACTTCCTCAAAGTAAGATAGACTACGAGACCCATGACTTTGACTTCCTAAATGTCATCTTACAACTCCTTGGCCATGTCTTGTAAGGCCTACTCGCCTACACGTTTGAAGTCAAACTAAGGAAGCGTTCACTTCTGTGATCGCACCAGGAAACTAGGGACCACGAGTTCCACCCGGATTTTCTGTTTCCAACCCCACAGGTACATTTTCACACCTAGGCACTGTTCCCAACAACGTACGTGGTGCCCCCGGCCCCGTACAAACCCTAACATCTTAAACTGCACGCCTCCCTGAAGTGAACGGTCATCGAGGTTTCTCTCGCTGCCAAACTAGCAGACACCCTCACAGGGCTGAGAGCCTCCGATTTCTAGTCACGGTGTCCGCACTCGCAGCCTCCCGAAACGCGAGCTTACAGGCTCGCCGCCTTTGCCCGCCCGCGCGCGGCTCAGCTCCTAGGGAGCCGCGCTGCCCGGCCCTGCTTCCCCCTCCAGCCCGGCCCAACAATGGGGTCCGCGGTGGCCAACATGGCCGCCCCGCCACACTCACCGACTTCGAGTTCGGGCGGCGGCGGCGACTCCCTCCGGACCCCCAAGCCTCCCTCCCTTCCCAGGGAGAAGCGATGCACGGATCACACGCTGCCCACGAGCGAGTCACAGACCCCGTTCGTCCTCGACCAACCTCCTCCTGCCTTGACCGACAAAATGGAGGCCGCTGCGAGCGCGGAAGAGGGCCGGCGCCTCCGCAGCCAATGAAGACGCAGCAGCGCGCGTCGCGGCCAATGAGACGCTGGCCACCGCCTGTTGCTGGGGCAGGCCGCAGCGAGTGCGGGGAGGCTGTTGTGCTGGTTTGAAATCCTGCGGGAGGAGCATGTCGGGAACAACTGCCCGGCCTTGGGCGCTGCGCTGCGGGGTGGGGGGCAGCTCTGCAGTTCGCCCCGCTGGCGGCCGAGGCAGTTTTGATGGGCAGAAGACATTCAGTTGTTTCGGTGACCAGGCCCCTGCCCAGCTGCCCTGTCTTTGTTTCTGGTTCTCTCGGCCCTGCAGTCACTTCGCGGCCCCCGAGGCTGCTGTGGGTCGTCGTCTCCCCCACCGAGCCCCGCAACCATTCTGCACACGACCATCTTCACTGCCTTCTGCGTGCTCCTCTGATCTAACTTCAGATTTTCTCTGGACCTGAACCAGTCACCACCATCAGGGCTTTTTCTAAATACAGCGCTGGCTGGTCCCCTACTACATTTTTTTGGGCTTGTTTAGTAAGTGGGGAAAATGAGAAAGAAAAGATACCACTCAAGGATGACAGCAAGGTTCGGGGAAGAGGGACATCTTTTGGTTTTGGTTTTTTGTTTTGAAAAAGAAAAATAGTATGTATCCCAAAATTAAGGGTTTTAAAGGTGAACACTAAGTTCCATAAATAATTCTGGGGGTAAACGATCCAGAATCAATCGGTTTGTGCCGGGTGTCNTGGCTCATTCCTGCCTAGAATACATAGCAAAACCCTGTCTCAAAGACACAAAACCAATTCATTGGCTCCAGACTGACACAGTTGCCCTCCAGAATTTTGCGAACCTGTACACATACATCATGAGTGCTTCCTCTGCTCCCTACCTTATGCTAGATTTTTGCTTATTTCATTTCATCCTTGCAGCAATTTCAAGGACAAGGAGCTATTTTGATCCCCATTGTACCGGGGGTTCAGAAAATCTCAATGTACTACACTTCCAAGCATGATGCTGCAGTGAAATTCTAGAGCCTGGGCTAATGTACTCTAGAGTGTTTGTGTCCTCCCTGTGCCTAAAAGGTGCTTGACCTAGAAGAGACACACATTGTTGCTGACATTGTCAGGAGGCTGGGTAACATGAAGCCCGTGTCTTGCCATCTGGCAGAACCTGCTCTCTCCACAAGGTCAGAGTCGTACTGCCCTTGGGAGAGCATGGTTCTGCCTTTGACCATCTCTAGCTCAGTCATTAATAGCTACCAACAGCCATGAGAGCTCTGAACAGGGGACCATGTGTGGAAAATGATGCCTCTTCAGGACACCTGATCACCATCCCTGCCTGTCTGGTTCCTATTTGTGTGTATGGGTGTTTTGTCTGTGCATTGTATGCTTGCAGTGCCCTGGGATGCCAGGAGAGGGCGGCCGATCCTCGGTAAGGCATTAGAGATGATCATGCTCTGCCATGTGGGTGCTGGTCCACTACCAAAGCCACAAATGCTCTTACCCACTGAGCCGTCTCTTCAGTCTCCATACCAACCTTTAAAAACCGGTTCCACAAACACAATCCAGTCACTGGTTCTCAGGTCAAGTAGAAAAATGTTAGCTGGGCCTGGTGGCACACGCATTTGATCCCAGCAATGGCAGGAGGATCTCTGAGTTCCAGGACAGCCAGGACTACACAGAGATACCCTGAGGGGGGGTGGGGGGAATTACTGACTCTAACCTCTCTGTGGATGCAGATCTCAATACAAGGGGGCATATAACTAACAAAGGCAATAGTGTTTTTGTTTTTGAGACGGGGTCTTACTATGTAACCTTGGCTGGTCTTGAACTCATTGAGATCTGCCTGCCTCTTCCCCCTTGGGCTGGGACTAAAGATTGGGTGTTTGATTTAAAACATCAATTTAGTCAAGATTTATCTAGCTGGGCCCTCTGCCACACCCTAGGGTTATAAAAGTGAATGAAGCCGTACCTATCCAAAAGGAGGCCAAAAACCCTTTCCTATTTATTGGACAGAGAGGCTGAGCTTTGGGAACATTTGTCCTGTTTTTCTCCAGTGTCAAAAATCAGGCAATGTCAACTGCAGACATAAACAACCTGCTCTTTGCCAGGGAATTAGACGTTAACCTGCCACTGTTAGGGTCAGCCTGAAGCTTTTCCAACAGCAGGATCTTTTCATTATAAACCAGTACAAGTGTGCAGGGGTGCTGCTGGACTCTGGTAAAGGGTTGGCTGTCAAGTGTGAGGACCTGAGTTCAGAACCTCCAGCCTCATCCAGAAGTTTCTAACTNCTGTGGGAGGAAAAGAAATTTCGATTCTGGGAACTCACATGACTGCAGTCAAGCCACCAAATTCAGCTAAAGAACTCATCTCAAAACTAAAGTGGAGGACTCTTGACATGGTGGCAACACCTTTAACTCCAGCACTTGGGAGGCAGAGGCANGTGAATCTCTGAATTCCAGGCAGCTCAGCTTAATGAGCCTGTGTCAATTAAAAAAGAAAAAAAAAGTGGGGCTGGTGAGGTAGCTCAGCAGGTAGAGGCCTCTCCTGCCAAGCCTGATGACCTGAGTTCTGGGACCCATTATGGTGAAAGGAGAGAACAGACACCCACAAGTTGTCCTCTGATATCCACACTGCACCATGGCAGACATATGCACAAACAAAAAATGAAGAAGTAAATAATGTAAGCAAATAATGTAATAAGCCATTGAGGAATGTCAATCTCTGACCTTAACAGGCACATATGTGCCCCCNCACACACACCACACACACGCACGCAGAGTTTTGTAACTATTCCCTACCTGATCTAAATGGGAGTAGAATGAAAAGAATGTGTTTTTAAAAGTACAGGACAAGTGGCAGCTGAGGTCTAGTGTTATTTAAACTGTGGAGGGCTAGGGGGATTGGTCAGGTCACCCTGTCGGCCACACCTTTACAAGTCTCTAGTAATTGGCTTGTTAACTGGTTGCTTAAGACTTGTTCTTTCTTTAAATTAGTTTATAAATTCGGGGTCAGCTTGAATGTCTTACTTCAGTTTGTCAGAAAATCCATACCCGCCAAAGCACTAAAGGGGAGCACCAGGCCTGTGGGTCTGGGAGATTCGGGGCTCTCCATTTGTTACCAAACTGGTATGAAAACCACACCTCCACCAGGCGGTGGTAGCGCATGCCTTTAACCCCAGCACTTGGGAGGCAGAGGCAGGTGGATCTCTGTGAGTTTGAGGCCAGCCTGGTCTACAGAGCAAGTTCCAGGATAAGCTCCAAAAAAAACAAAAAACCACACCTCCTTCTGCACACTGCATTTGTTTCCTGGGGAAGCATCTGGGGCTGGTTGCACAAGGTCACACATTCCGAAGAACTTGCACAGCTATTGTCAGCCATGCCAGTCATCTGACTCTAATTACCAAGCGGAGCACCAGAAGTCCTCGGGAAACTCCCACAGCTCTCATGATGCTCAGGGAGGGATTCAGCCTTCAGGACCTTAAAGAACTCTGCAGCCTGAGATACAGGATGCCACCTCACATTCAGGGTCTTGGGGGATGGGCCCATGAGTGTTCCAGTACAGCCGAGTCCAGTGTCTCACTAGTTCAGTCACTGTTCTGAGTGATTCTCTGGCAGTCCCTTGTCATGGAGCTGTGTGTATGGGGTCTCTGCTCCCTATGTCACTCTCAACAACACAGGAGACAGAATTTCCTAAACACCCAGGGCTATTTAGCTTAGGTTTGTTGTGGTAGTGGAAGTGGGTTGTTTGCACAGGACCTTATGTACCTCAAACTGGCCTCAAACTTGCTTTGCAACTGAGAATGACCTTGAATGATCTTGCCGCTTGCACTTCCCAAGGGCTGGGATTACAGGTGTACACCACCATGCCTGGCCTAGTTTATTTATGCTTTTGAAAACACTATACTGTGAACATGTTTCCGAGTATATACAAACATAC
This sequence comes from Neotoma lepida, assembly GCA_001675575.1. NCBI lineage: Eukaryota > Metazoa > Chordata > Mammalia > Rodentia > Cricetidae > Neotoma > Neotoma lepida. The sequence continues at coordinate 790,601 of LZPO01099511.1, read as the reverse complement.
ATGTATGATTATTAGTAGAATTTTATGCTATGACCATATGTCATTAATTTTACAATCAGCCACTGTTTACAGTTTTCTGCTATTATATGTTGGCCTGGATTTTCTTATAAATTTTCACTTCCTTAAANAAATTTCCCTTAAATTCCCAGCTATGAAAATATTAGGTCCTGAGGTAAACATACAGGTTAAGTACTGGCTACTTTTTTGTCAACTTGATGCAAGCTAGGGTCATCTAGGAAGAGGGAACCATAACCGAGAAAAATGCCTCCATTGGATTGATCTGTAAGCAAGTCTGTTGGGCATTTTCTTAATGATTAAGTGGGAAGGCCCAGCCCACTGCGGGTGGTGCCACCCCAGGCAGGTGGTCCTGGGTTGTATAGAAAAACAAGCTGAGCAGGCCGTGAGGAGCAGGCCAGTACTCAGTGTTCCTCTACCACCTCTGCTTCAATTCCTGCTTCCAGGTTCCTGCCTTGAGGGCCAGTGTTTATCTCAGCAACAGAAAAGTAAAGAAAGCAGTAAGGTGGAAAGATGGCTCAGAGGTTAAGAACACTGAGTGCTCTTCCAGAGGTCTTGAGTTCAATTCTCAGCAACCACATGGTGGCTCACAATCATCCATAATGAGATCTGGTGCCCTCTTCTGGCACGCAGACATACATGCAGACAGGACACTGTATACATAATAAATAAATCTTTAAAAAAGAAAGAAAGAAAGCAGTAAGGCTTTTGATACATGTTACCAAAGACTTTCTAGAAACTACGTATCCAGGAGCTAGGAAGAAGGGCTGTTATGACCATTAAATGCTTTAGACACAGCATGAGGTTTTAAATTCAGCTCCCTGGAGCTCGTTAGCCAGTCAGCCTAGCAAATCAGTGAGCTCTAGGTTCCATAAGCGACCTTGTCTCAAAAAAATAATGTGGAGAATAACTGAAGATACTCAGTGTCTACCTCTAGCTGCTGGAAGCGTCCATACGCACATGCATGTGCGGCCACATGAACGATGTACACACATACTGACAGAAAAAAAGAAAGAAAAAGAAATTCTGTGTGTTGTCAGGTGGTGGTGATGCCTGCCTTTAATCCCAGCACTCTGGAGGCAGAGGCAGACAGATCTCTGTGAGTTCGAGACCAGCCTGGTCTATAGAATGAATTCCAGGACATCCAGAGCTACTCAGAGAAACCCTGTCTGGAAAGAGAGAGAGAGAGAGAGAGAGAGAGAGAGAGAGAGAGAGAGAGAGAGAGAGAGAGAGAGAGAAATTAATTATGTGGTCTATTTGAGTCCCCACCATCAGGGCACAAGTCAAGTCCCGGCTCAGGAAGCATTGTCCTTGTTAGTTAGTAATGACTACTCCTCTGACTTTGGATCTGTAAGAAGAGCTAGTAAAATAATGAAAATAGTTTCTTAATGGTGTTTTTAAGGTCACATACTATAAACAGCCTCTTAGACAATATGCCCCATGGGACAGCTCTTTGTTCCACAGAACATGAAGCTAATAACGTCTCCTGATTCACTGAAATCAGCATCTTCCTTGGCTGTCAACTTGTCAGTTGATAAGCTACAAACATCTGGAATTTTCCATGGACTAAAGCAGGCCAATGTTTGTCGGCTGGCTTATGGCTTTGGTTCAGGAAGAGACTTCACAAGTCAAGATCCTTTGGACAAAGCCCATATTTTGCTACAGAAACAAAAACATTAAACAAATTTCCATTGTTTTACCAGCTGATTAAAACAGCTTAACCTGGTTGACAGATAGTGCAGCTTCCACTCTTGGGAACAGCAGGCAACGAGAGAGTCCACAGCTCATCGAGTCTGAGGAAGTGAACTGACTTGCCAGGACCCTCTGACCCTCTCCTCTCCTTGGGGGAGGGTCTCACATGTGCTGCAGGCTGCCCTGGAACTCACGACTCTCCTGCTTCAGAGTCCAGCTGTGGTCTNTGGATTCCAGTGCATCACGCTTGGACTGTCCAATCATCTTTGCCCTTGTCTGCTTTGCTGTCTTTGTTTTGTTGGAGGTGTCACATGACTCATGAGCATCATCTTTTGCGTACTCCATATGTACGCTTCTAAGCTGGGGGCATACATCTCAGTGGTATATTGCTGGCCTAAATGCACAAGGCTCCAGGTTCAAACCCAACACCACCCAAAAAACAAATACACTAATTGGACAATAATAGTGAGTGCTGAGCACTTTACTGTGAGCAAGACATTATATTAAAGTATTCTCTCTGTCTCTGTCTGTTTCTCTTTCTCTCTCTCTCTGTCTCTCTCTGTCTCTGTCTCTCTGTCTCTCTGTCTCTGTCTCTGTCTCTGTCTCTTTTTCTCTATCTCTCCAGAGTTTCTCTGTGTAGCCCTGACTGTCTTGGAACTTGCTCTGTAGACTAGACTGGCCTTGAACTCAGAGATCTGCCTGCCTCTGCCTCCCCAGTGCTGGGATCATTATGCCTGGCTACTGTCTCCATTTCTGTCCTCAACCATGTGTCAGGTTCTTTGTTTGAGGACATAAGGATCTGAAGATCTCAGTGAGTGTCCCTCTAGACTCTGATCCACATGGATAACAAACAATCTTACTGTGTAGCTTAGGCTGGCCTCAGATCTGCAGGGGTCCTCCTGTCTCAATCCACTAGAGGTATGGGTACCACATCAGGCTTTTGTTTGTTTGTTTTTGTTTGTTTGTTTGTTTGTTTGTTTGAGACAGGGTTTCTTTGTGTTGCCTCGGCTGTCCTGGAACTCGCTTTGTAGACCAGGTTGGCCTTGAACTCAGACATCCACCTGCCTCTGACTCTGAAGTGCTGGGATTAAAGGCATGCATCACCACCACCTAGCTTCAGGCTTTTTTTCTTTTTTAATGGGATTTTNTCGGTGGTATTCAAGGCTGGGGAGGTCTCAAATATGAGAGAGTAAATGGAGACATCCACCTGGGGCTTTTCAGGTTTTGGTACAGTCAGAGAAAGAATCAGAAACTAGGGCAGGTGAGATGTCCCANTGGGTGCTTGCTGCCAAGCCCATCAACCTGATACCCATGACCTAAGCTGTAAAGTAAGACCTGACTCCCAAGAGTTGGCCTCTGACCTCTGAGCATGTGCCCTCCCTATACTAAAGAAAAGGTAGTTAGAAACCTTTTTTAATCATAAACTAAACAAAGGAACTGAGAGTGTCTGACAGAGTCACAGCCTTGACAAACCTGACAGCCAACCGGAGAGGGACAAGGCTCTCTTTAGAGTGTCTTCATCCCTGCCAGGCAGGTTACAGGAGGACAGTTCTGAGTGAGGGCACATGCAGGGCTGAGTACAGCCTCCTTGAGGGAACTGCATGCCCAGAAGCTTGGGTAGCCCGTTTTATGGACATGTTGATGCAAAACCACAACTTTCACCTCAAAATGGATAAAAGAGTTTATTCTGGAACCAAATATGAGTGACCGTGTCTGGGGTAGCCCCAAATTCCATCTTACAACATGGAAGCAATTTCCTGCCGTTTTTTACAGTAATCGAGGTTCTTCTTTTCAGACGTATTAGGGGAAACATTAGTCAGATTACAACAAAGGAGGGAAATTTCTGCTAGAGGCCTCTGAAGCTATCTAATGACACTCCTAGCTTTTTGGTTGGTTGGAAAGTAGGGCTCTAATTGTACATTCCAAAGGATTTACCTAATGGTCACAAAGCTGTTAGGTCAGATAGAGAAGAAGACAATAAATGCCCACTATGAGGGCTAATGGTAACCCAAGATAATTTGGCTCTGGACTTACAACATTTCAACCTCTGTGCAATCTTGATTCATTGTGTTTATTGTCTTATGTAAGCCAGGCTGATCTAAACGTAGCTAAGAACGACCTTTAACTCTTAATCCTCTGGCCTTCACCTCACACATGTAGGGACTATCAGTGTAGGCTGCCACACCCTGCTTTCTCATTTTCTGTNTTTTTGGTGGCAGAATGACAGAGTACCATTCCAACCCAGGCTGACAAGGATCTCACTATGAATCCCAGGCTTAAGCAATTTTCATACCTCAGCCTTAGGAGTAACTCAGAGCATCCCCTTCCTTCTTCCTTTTCAAGTTGAACTCTGTAAGAATCCTAGACTGGGTCTGGTGTTGCACACCTGTGATCCTAACACTAGCGTCCGAGGTAGGAGGATGGTGAGATCAAGTCCAACCTGGGATACATAGTAGGATCCTGTCCCACAAAGCAAGATAAAAGAACCTGGAGTGGTGATGCAAACCTCTGATCCCAGTACTTGGGACACAGAGGCAGGATGATGAGCCATCCTCAGCTCGTGTGGAATATTAGCTTAAGATGTGTTACATTCATTTATGCTGTAGAATATTTGTTTAATGATGCAAAGATGTGTTGCATTCTTTTATGTTGCATTTGTTGAACTCTGTAAAGCTGTGTTACTGTGCCTGCCTAAAACACCTGATTGGTCTAGTAAAGAGCTGAACAACCAATAGCAAGGCAGGAGAAAGGATAGGCGGGGCTGCCAGGCAAAGAGAATAAATAGGAGAAGAGGGAGGAGTGAGAAAAGGGGCCAGCCACCCAGCCACACAACCAGCCATGGAGTAAGAAGGAAAGAAAGATATATAGAATAGAGGAAGGTAAAAGCTCAGAGGCAAAAGGTAGACGGGATAACTTAAGTTAAGAAAAGCTGGCTAGAAACAAGCCAAGCAAAGGCCGGGTATTCACAAGTAAGAATAAGTCTCCGTGTATTTATTTGGGAGCCAGGTGTTGGGCCCCCAAGAGTTTAATTTCAGCACTTTAGGTCAAGGTGATGAAAGGATCAGAAACTCAGGGTCATCCTCAGCTACATAGTATTTGAGACCAGCCTGGGATATATGAGACCCTATCTCAAAAAAATGGAAGAAAGAAAGGAGGAAGAAAAAGGACTGAGGAGTCAGTACAGTGCTTCTCTAACACGCACAAAGTCTGGGTTCCATCCTTAACACCTCTTGGTGGCATACGACTTTAATCCCATTTGGGTTCAAGATCATGACCAGAAAAGATGGTTCAGTGGGTAAGGGCATTTGCTGCCAAGCTTCACAGCTTGAATTTGACCCTAAGGACCCACATAGTGGAAAGAGAAAACCAACTCCCTTAAGTTGTCCTGTGACGTCCCCGTGGCTGCTTTGGGGTGCTCACTCTCATGCGTGTTTATCCTCGACCATATAGTGAGTAAGACCAGTGTGGGGAACATGAGACCCTGCCCCAACACAGGAAAGAAAATAAAATAGAATAAATAAATAAACCAACAACACAACAACATCAGTTCAAAAAAAACAAAAGCGAAACAAGAAAGCAGTGCACAGTATTCTCTGTGCAGGAATGGCTCCCTCAGCATCTGGAGAACGGGCAATGGTGTTCCTTGCTCTTATTTAGGACTCAGCTCTGTGATATGCAAAGCCTCAGCTGACTGCTGGGAGCAGGAAAAAGAGTGTCTCTCTCTCCCTCCCCCCCACTTCTCTCTCTCTCTCTCTCTCTCTCTCTCTGTAGCTGGCTCACTCACTTACTGGCTCTCACTCTCTCCCTCTCTCTCTGCTGCTGTTAGTTAGCACTAGGCCAATAAATTTGAGAAATGCTATTTGGGTTCTAGAATTCACTCCCCAATGTTGAAAAGGAAGATCAGGTACACCAATGAGTACCTTCCTTAGGTTCGCAGGCTTGTGGGATTTTCCTGATGGACTCTCCCAGGCAGCTGCCTCGGAACATCACCATCTTGCTCAAACTTCCCCAGAGTTTCTGGGTCAGGTCACACACAAAAGACAAGTTTCTACAGTCTCTTGTCCTGAGGGAGTTCAGCTTTCAAGTGACCCCACCTCCCTGTCCTCCCCTGCAGACTGTGACCCTGAAGAACAGGACTGGGAGTGGCTTCCAGTCTTCTCTCCCTCCTTTGGGATCACCCTGGCAAACTCGCTGGAAAGAAAATAGGGTTAGGTTTAAAGTCCAAAATAGGGCGCTTGCATTAGACGCGCTCTGGAATGCAGGGAATTTTTAAATGTGTTTTTAAGGATGTTCTGTTTTTATCCTGTTTTCATTAATGAGTGGGCATAATTGGCTTGATGCGTCAGCCTAAGTCGGGAGGTATCCAGGCTATCTAAATGTTTTTCCTGAATCCCATTTCAGTCCTTGACATTGAATTAGATATTGGACAGGTTACAGAGAAGAATTAAGCTGTGAGCCTGGACCTGTGAGGTTGCTCAGTAGATTAAGGTGCTGCCACGAAGCCTGATGTTCAATTCCTGGGCCCCACATGGTGGACGGAGAGATCTGACTCTCAAGTTGTTCCTTGACTGCCACAAGGATGCCATGGCATGAGCAGTGGTGGTGCACGCTTTTAATTCCAGCACACAGGAGTCAGAGGAAGGTGGATCTCTGTGAGTTCGAGTCCAGCCTGTTCTACAGAGCAAGTACCAGAACAGTCTGGGCTACACAGAGAAACCCCGTATTGAAAAACAAACAAAAAAAGAGCTCGAGACAGCAGGATATGTTGGTGTACCCCCCATAATCCCAGCACTCAGGAGGCTGAGGCAGGAGGATTGCCTCAGATTCCAGGCTACACTACATGGTAACAACCAAGCCAGCTAGATCAATATGGTAAAATATTTACAATTATTTTGTTTTATTTGTGTGTGTGTGCTCATGTGCAGCACGCATGCTTGTGCACATGAAGGTGCCCACAAAGGCCAGATCATGGTGTTGGATCCCTGTGACTATAGTTATAGGTGGGTGTGAGCTGCCTGGTTTGGGTGCTGGGAACTGAGCTTGGGAACTCCACAACAAGAGCAGCAAACACTTAAAAAAAAAAGATTGCATTTTATTTATGTAGGAGTATTTGGCCTGCATGTAATATGTGTACCACATGCATGGGTGGTGCCCACAGAGGTCAGAAGAGAACATCATATACCTTGAAATGGGAGTTACTGATGGCTGTGAGCATCCATGTAGGGATCAAACACAGGTCCTCAAAATAACTACTGATCTTTTTTTTTTGGGGGGGGTGTTTTTATTTTTTCGAGACAGGTTGTCTCTGTGTAACCCTAGCTGGCCTGGATCTGGTTAGCCTGGAACTCAGTGATCCGCCTGCCTCTGCCTCCTGAGTGCTGGTATTAAAGGCGTGTGCCGTTACCACTGACAGAAACAGTGCTCTTAACTGTTGAGACATCTCTCCAGCCCTGAAAATCCTCGTCCTAATACAGAAAACAAACACGCTACAGAGCTGGCTCAGCAGTTAAGTGTAGGCATTAGCCTACAGTAGCCCATATGTCTTATCTACACTCTGCCATGTGGTGGTAACGTTTTTTTTTTGTTGTTGTTGTTGTTTTTGGTTTTTCGAGACAGGGTTTCTCTGTGTAGCTTTGTGCCTTTCCTGGAACTCACTCGGTAGCCCAGGCTGGCCTCGAACTCACAAAGATCCGCCAGCCTCTGCCTCCCGAGTGCTGGGATTAAAGGCATGCGCCACCATCGCCCGGCTACGTTTTTCAATACAGCACGTTCATCTTGATTCTCTCCGAGTCTCCTGGGGACTTGTGAGACTCCTCCCTTCTTCCCCATGCTCACTTTTTGTCTGCAAGTCCTGCCTAACCTGTACCTGTCCAACTATTGGCCAGTCAGCTCTTTTATTAACCAATGAGAGTAATACATCTTTACAGTGTACAAAGATTGTTTCACAGCAAAAGAGGGAAGGAAGTCTGGGATCAAGTCAGTTTATTTACAGGTAAAATCAGCACAGTACACTCACCATACAAAATCAAGCTGCAACACTACCAGTGATCCCGCTGCTGCCGCCTTTGTTCCGAAGGGAGATGGGGACCAAACTGCCAGCCACACTTCTCAGTGGCTCGCTGCCAGTTCCGCATCATCCAAGAGAGAGTGAGCACACACACACACACACACACACACACACACACACACGTTTCTTATCGGGTCATGTCTCTCCAGAGAAGACCACGCCCATTGGGTCAAGCTGCTGCTTACAATTGGCTAGCGGGCCAGCATCAATAATTCCCATAACACATAGCAGTTAAGAGTTTGTGTTGCCCAAACAATCTATATGATGTGTTCTGACATTTTTATATTCATAGTTATTACTCTGTTACTCTATGAATGCCTTTTTTTTTAAATTTATAATAAATACTGTGCTTTTGAGTCAAAAAAAAAAAGAGTTCGTGTTGATCTTTCGGAAGACCCAGATTCAGTTCCCAGCATCCACATGGTGTCTCGTGGCTTCATTCAAAAGTCCTGGTACCAGGTGCCCTGTCTCCTCGGGCTTTTAGCTCTGGCCTCTGTCCAATTAGGTGACGACCCCCTGTTCAGCTTGTGCCTTCCTTGTTTGGTACCTCTGGGTCCTAGAGATGCCTAGGACTTCAGGTCTTGGACCGCCCCATCTACCTCACCTATGGGAACTGCATCGTCCATACCTCCTGGCTCCCCTTTGGGTGCCTCTTGGAGAACCTCCAACCCCTTCACGTAGGTAGCATCCAACTTAAAGGCCTCTAAACTTAGCTGCCTTTGCAGTCAAATCTGGCTTCTATGTCCTTTAGATAATTAATCCAAATGCAGCCAACCAAGTGATGGGGCGGAGGGTGGAAAAGGGTTCCCCATTCCCTATTTCCTTTTTCTCCCCTCTAAGCCTTGTTCGTTTTTGTCTGGTCTCCCCACACCCAGCATACACCTGGTCTTCCTTGCAGCAGCTGCTCCAAACCAAGTCTTCTAAGGTATGTATGGATCATTTGTTGAATTTGATTCCGAATCCTAGAGTCCGATTCTTCAGCTGCTGCTTCCCTCTGGCCTGCCGTGCCCTCCATGTGGGTACCCATGTGCTTCTCAGTTCCTGGTTGTTTCTCCTTGTCCCTTAACCGTTCCTCTCCTTGACCTATGCCACAAGCCACAAGCGTCTCTCTGGCTCCTGGAGCTACCTTAGGGCTCCCACCACATGGGTAACTTTCTTTCTTGGCTCCGGCCTTCTACACCCCTATGGGGCTCTCTACTGGAGACACTGACTGCTCTTTCCCTTGCACTCTCCTGGCTGGCTGTGGCTCCAGCCTACAGTCCCTCAGCTTCAGTTCTCAGCTCCCTCTTGGAGCTTACAGGAACACACCCACACGGTGCTCAGCTTCAGGACTCTCTCTTCCTCNACACATTCAGATTTTATTAAAATAGCCTGACGTCAGGACAGATCAATGGGCAAAAACTTGGCAAACTTGATTCCCAAATTCTCACAAATCATAACCACTGCTGCTGCACAGACAAATGGTCCCCAAATATCTTATGTCTTTAACTTGCTCTGCTCTATACTTCTCTACTTTTCCACTCTTAAAAATCCTTTATCTCTGTGATTTCTCTGTGCTCTGCTCTCAAAAAATCTCTTAAGACTATGCTGTAAACTCTATCCCAGAAATTTGGCTTTAAACTTATAATAAAAGGCTTATAATTAAAAATCTATACATGGATATGCATAATGTGATTCAGCTCTTGTCTAGGATATGTGTGTATGCAACTTGGATGCAACTCTGTGTACATGTGTATGTAACTTGAATTCAACTCTCATATGTATATATACATATGGACATACAAACATATTATATACACACTCATATATATATATACATTGCACATACATACATATTATACACACACACACTAGGAAAACAGATGTTTTTGAATAGCAACCATATGGCTTGCCTCCATCATGCCTGATGACCTCATCAAGATGTAAGCAGCCACATGGCTGGCAACTATCTTTACTAAGGAGAAAGAGTACATGCCATATGACTTCAACATTAATATGACCACATGGCATAAAGCAACAGTTGTAAAACTTCCTAGCCCTAATGAGCTCTGTTTATCATTGTATCTCCTTTTATACTGAGGAAACAACAAGAAGTCTCAAATCTTTTAGATTGTTACTCACTTTTACAAATACATGATGATAAAAATTTAAAGTTATATTTGCTACAACATACTATATACATGATTCAACTCTGGTTTACAATATATTGTATATGATGATA